>JAWQEG010000033.1:600000-1050000 GCA_033782935.1 Petrolisthes cinctipes
GACTTTATTGTTGATGCTTAATCTGGTCCACTGACTTTGCCACAGGAGATGAATTCGAGATTTAATGAGGGACACAAAACACCTGAGATCCGTACGGACTATGCTGACCTGGCTAGTATATCAGCCTGTTCATTGCCATAGATACCATAATGTGAAGGTACCCATATTGACTTGATTGATTTATTGGCACAAACTAGCTTACTTATAATATTACCCTGTATTTCGTTGTTAGTTGTATTTAAGGATTTAATAGCTTTAAGTGAACTTAATGAATCAGTAAAGATAACTATCCTATCGTGGGTCGTCGATAGGGCAAAATCCAAAGCTTTATTAATAGCAAAATGTTTTGCAAGAAAAACACCTGCACCAACACATTCATCTGTCTTGGAACCGTCGGTATACAAATGGAAATATGAAAGATGTTTAACAATTATCTCACGAAACCTCTGGTGTACCTCCACCTCCGGCACCCGGGATTTGACCCCTGGCAACCAGGAATCCACAATAGTGAAAGGGGGTGTTACCCAGGGTGCAATGTTTACTAAAACCAGGGAATCAATTGTTGATAATTCTATACCGACACACTCTACGAGGTCGTGGAGTCATGCTCTGAGGGACCTCACGCCAGTGCCCTCCGGGCCATGCAACGCCCAGGCGGATAACTCAGCCCTTCCGGGGGCCTATCGCCATGGCCTCCCGGTTGCAAATGCCTCACCAAGGCTGTGGCTGGAATTATATTTCCACGAATACATTTAGAACTGTATCAAATGAAGCAACTCTATGTATGTGGATAGAAGTTCATGGTGTCTCAAAGACCCGAATGATCACCATACCAAACCAGTGGTACTTTGTTTGGAGTCGGCCAGTTGGGAGGGTGTAGTGTTTTGCTAGGCGACAAGGAATAGTGTTGGTGCAGTGAGAAACAGTTGACCGGCAGACACAAGGCACAGAGGACATATTATTCTTGATCCTCGGTAATATAGTGGAAACCTGTGATTGACGGTGATAGGTGGCCTTTTGTTATAAGTGTCTTGTTGTTTGGTTGTGTACCCCATTTGAAGGCTCAGTTGTCGCAATAAAAGGTATGTCAAATACTTCATATAATTGTGACTCAAATTTCATCGAATGTTCTTGTTCTTAATTATTATTAAATGTTCATATTGTTAATTCATTGTCAGTGGTGTATTGTTTGACTTTAAAGCTCTCAAAGATATTAGTACATTGTCTGTATTGTTTCAGTTCACGCTACAAATAAACAACGATTACAGCAGTCGGATTTCTTTGTGTATATCCTGGGCTGGGGCATCAACAAAGGCATTACTGGGAGGATGACTCGGCTCCCCGGGTACCTGAACTTGGGGCCTGGTCCCCATTTACCTCACGCCAGTGCCTCCTGGGGCGCAGGGGTTCCCGGACGGATGACTCGGTCCCTATGCCACGGGCCTAGCGCCATGGCCCCCCGGGTGCAGTTGCCGAAGCAAGTCATTCCCGGGAAGATGACTCGGCACCCTGGATTTTTTAGCACAATATACTAGAAGTTGTTGGTCTCGTCTCAAACGGAGGGGAGGCACTTGTGATTCCACCTCTAGACGCTCGATTCGAGTGCAACGTAGGGCTCCAAGACACACACGCAAACACGCATTCTGCACAACATCCAAACCTTTCAACACAGACTCAGATGCCGAACCATACACTATTGACCCATAGTCTACTCTAGATCTAATCAGGGATTTATATAGCATTAGCAATGACTTCCTATCTGCTCCCCATTGTGTACCAGAAATGCACTTCAGCAAATGAAGTGCTTTTAAACATTTAATTTTTAACTGACTGACATGGACTCGCCATGTCAGTCGACTGTCAAAATGCAGTCCAAGAAATTTAGTTGAATTTTGAATAGGTAGGGGATTGTCATCCATAGTCAGCCAGACGTCTGGCTTCTTCCTATGAGTGAAAATCACCCCTACACTCTTTCTTATTGAAAACTTAAAACCCCACTGGAGGCCCCAATTGTGAATCAAATCCAGTGCCAATTGGATCTGAGTTGCCGAAAACTCTGCATTACAGCTGCAGTGCCATATCGCACAGTCATCGGCGTACAGTGAGTATTTAAGATTTCGAGGAGGAGCTGGTACAATGTCATTGATCATACATAGAAATAAGGTCGGAGACAGAACACTCCCCTGGGGGACCCCATTTGCCTGGACAAATATGTCTGAGAAAGTGACTGTTTTCGAAAAAAGCTTGACAGAGAAAGTTCTGTCAGAAATGAAGTTCTTAACAAAAAAGGGCAGGATACCGTGTAATCCCATCGCATATAGTTTCCTGAGAAGGCCATGTCACCAAGTCATGTCGTAGGCTTTTTCAATGTCTAAAAATACTGCAATCAAAAATTTTTTGGGGGCAAATGCCTCTTGAATTTGAACTTCCAGGAATACTAGCTGATCGAGCGTCTGGCGACCTTTACGGAAGCCGAACTGCTCGTCAACCAGCAAATTCCTGGAATATAAAAAATGCAATGGCCTATGATTAACAATTCGTACCATGACCTTGCATAAGCAACTTGTGAGCGCAATAGGGTGATACGATGAAGTCGATCTGAGGTTCCCCCCTCCTTTTGGTATGGGAATGACATGTGCAAAGTGCCACGAGTTTGGAAAGGTGTGACCCCTCCAAATCTCGTTGAACACCTGCAACATCTTTATCATGGAATCATGATCAAGATGCTTTATCATCTCATACCGAATCTCATCGGGTCCTGGGGATGTCCCACTACAGGCTCCTAGGGCTTGGACATGCTCTTGCATTGTTAGATCACTGTTGTAATCTAATTCATCTCTTGTGGCAAGGTCAATATACTGTAGCTCTGATGCTTCCTTGATGGGCAGGAAAGCTGGATGGTAATTTTCAGAGCTGCTAGCAAAAGAGAACTGCCTGGCGAGGGCGTTAGCAATGTCTCTAGGTTCATCATAGTTGATGTTATTAAAAGAGATGTTGGTAATTTTATTAGATATTTTTTCCTTATTTAATTTTCTTACAGTGGACCAGACTTGGAAAATTGATGTTTCACTGTTTATACTAGAGACAAAGCATCACCAGAAGTCTCGTTTGGCTTGTCTGATGGTTCGACGAGCCCTAGCTCTCGAAAGTTTATACTTGCGAAAGTTCTCATCACTAATGTGATTTTTGAAAAGCCTGTAGGCTCTATTCCTCTCACACAGTACCCTGCGGCTATCTGGCGTCCACCATGGAACTCTGTTCTGGGGCAAGAAAGACCTTACTTACTCCAGACACTGGATGATTGATGATGTGTGTAGTTGGCGACTGGTTCGTGGTCTTTGTCTTTTTATTAGTCTTTGTAGTATTATTAGTCTTTGGCGTCTCTTCGGAGTTTGATTTTAATTATATGGTTTTCTATAATTATATGGTGTAGGAGAGGTAGCAAGCGTCTGTAGTTTGCACAATCTATCGAAGTCTTAGGAATTGTTGCCATTGCGGCTTTGAGGATATTATCTTGAATATTATTTACTTTATCATTAATGGTTTCTCCAACAATTTCAATATTGACACCCTTTGTGAAGGACACCCAGTCTGCTTATTTAACGTTAAATTTAGGTGCTGAAGGCTCTTTAATAGTGTCGCTCTTAAATTTAATTAAAATAGGAAAATGTTCGCTTCCCAATGAGTCATCAATGGGTAGCCACTGGCAGGAGGCTGCAATTGATGGGGAGACCAGAGATAGGTCAATGACGCTAAAATTACCAGTTTTATCATCAACTCTCGTCAGACTACCGTCGTTCAGAAGAACCAAATTATAATAACTGATTAGCCCAGCCTCCTGTTCCCCCTTTCTATCATCTTGCAGGGAACCCCATAACGTATGATGAGCATTAAAATCTCCTAAAATTAATTTTCTACTGGGCAGACTGTCCTGTAGATCAAAAACATCATCATAAGTTACTGTGTCAGGAGGACAGTAGACAGAACAGATAGTCAGGTAGGTGCCACCAAATTTTACTCTGCAAGCGACACTTTCCAGAGGAAAATCACAGGGCACATCAGTGAAAGGGAGGTTATGGCGGATGTAGATTGCCACTCCACCTCCCCCCTCCCCCCACGGTCCCCCCTAATTAACCTGTAGTTCCGAAGCTGAACAACTTCGTCTTCGACGTGGTCGTTCAGCTGAAGGGCAATAATATCGGCAGCGTAAGAACAAGCCGAAATTTTGAGTTCATTTAATCTAGGTCTAAGACTTCGACAGTTGCATTGGAGTATTGTTAGCGCGAAGATTATTGCTGTTTAGGGGGTTTCTTGGGGCCTTGTTCGTCTGGCCGAACCTTTTTGTGCAGGGAGGGAAGACCCTCCTCCTCCCCTGCACTTCCCGGGGACCTCCCTCGGGATGGTTTCACGATGGTAGCCTCTATCGCACGTTCCTCTCCATGAGTTACAGAGCCAGCCCTCGAACGGCTCGTCTCGCGACGAACCGGACGACTCCCGGATGCAGACTTCATGGGAGTCACCTGAGCGAGAACATGAGACTTTGAAGTTGATACGGCATCATCAGCCTTGTGGTGCTTCTTTTGTTGGGTTGATTCAACAATTTCTTCTAATCTTTAACATCAGTTGTATTAGCAGGAGCAGTGGTGCCAGTCATAGCTGCAGCATAGGAAACTGTGGGAGTTTGGTTAACCCCCTCCACCTTCCTCTTTGCCTCACCATAACTAACATCATGAGCCCTCATGTATGCCATTGCCTCAGCCTCCACTTTAAGGCTCCTGCAGTCACCTGCATTTACCTTGTGGGGGCCACCACAATTAGCACACTTGAGAACTGTCTCTGTACACAATTCTGTTTCGTGACTACCTGTACATTTACCACAAGTGAATGAATCTTTATTGAAGCACCTCAATGCTGTGTGTCCGAATTTCTGGCAACGGAAACTACGCATCGGTTTCTGAACATATGGTCTAACGTGAACTATTTCATAACCAATCCTAACCGTGTCTGGAATCTGTGCTGAAGCAAAAGTCATAAAACATAAGCCAAATTTCCCTCTCTTGTTCTCTCTCATCCTGGTCATACTTTGTACATCAACAACGCCTTGGTCCTTCATTCCCTCAAAAATGTCTGCCTCATTCAGAGCGGCCAAATCCCTATGGAAAATGACGCCCATACAGGTATTTGGCTCCACTGGAATAGTGGTTTTCACCTTCAGGTCATGAATCTGCGTCAGTTTAAGGAGATCCTTAACCTGGGATGACTTCAGTACTTTTACTAGGAGACTACCATCACGCAACTTCTTAGCATAATCAAGACTGCCACCTGCTTGACCATCAAGGACATTTTTGATGATAAAGGGGTTAACAGTCTTGAGAGACTGACCCTCGTCTACACATCTAATATTTACATATCGAGCATTCATAGGAGGAATTTTAATATAAAGTTGTCGTTGTCTGTCTGCCGTAGGGGTTCCATTATTGTCAGCCGTTGTCCTAGTTTGGTCCTTGGTCGTTAACCTCCCTCCTTGAGGAGGGAGGCTAGTCAGGGAAACATAGTGGTAGCCTGGCGGCGTTCTCCAGTACCAGCTAAGGGATCGGAGTTTGTGCAGAAGGAACTTTCCCACAACCGAACCTGCCTAATGCGAGGGGTGGTGTAGTAGGAACCCACCTCCCAAGCGAATACCGTTGCTCAGCCAAGAGTCAACCGTAGGCCAAGGAGGTCGCACGGAAAATATGGAAGAAAAAGTAGTTTAAGAAAAATAAGTGCCCAAATGACGCACCAGACTACTACAGGGTTTCCCCTGAGGCAGCGAGTGCTGCGGGTCTGGTGTGGGGAACAACTAACTACTATCTATCATAAACTACTGGTTGTCCTCCAGCAAAAAACATAACACTGAAGGTGTACAACAGCAGTGCAGCAAAACGCTGCAAATTTACTTTACTTAATTACTTTAACCAGGCAAAGAAACAACAAAGTACTGCTGGTAAGAGGCCTCGGTACACCAAGGTAACCCCATGGACAGTACTGTAGTCTGTTGTTGCTGTGCTAAGAGAGGACGAGGTCTTGACTCATCAAAGTCTGGACGCATAATGAGTTCGGTCATTTTTTTTTTTTTTTTTTCTGGCCTATCAACCTTGATTTTGGTCATTAAGGCCTTTAATTTATTTTATTTTATTTATTTTTATTTCATTTTTTTTGTTTTTTTTTACTTTTGTTATTTTATTTATTTATTATTATTTTAATTTTAACTCTTTGCATATTATTTTATGCATTTATTATTATTATTATTATTATTATTATTATTATTATTATTATTATTATTATTATTATTATTATTATTATTACATTCAAACTTAAAAATAAACTTATATACTAATTGTTTTGTTTTGTAACTTTATACAAATAAAAATGTACCTTAATTTAACATCCTTGCTAATAAACTAATCTATGTGCCTACTCAACCAATAGCTAACTAGACTAATACCTATTCCAGCCAATCGCTAAACCTAGACAGACAAATCGCTAAACCTATTTTAGACAATCGCTAAACCTAGCTAATACATCATAATTTACAAAATATACAACACATAATTTATAACATTCATAATTGAAAAATATACATACAAAATAGTAACAACAATAGTAATAAAAAGTCACATCACTCTGATCAGTTCGGTCTCCCTCAAGAAAGTCATCAATTTATCAGTCACATCACCATCCCCATCACCTAAGAGAGCTGAGAGTGTGAAGGGGACTTTTACTGCATCGCAGTAACTTATGAGGGAAGCACGTTCCCCCACAAATCGCCGACAATGCAGGATGATATGACTGATAGATAACACCGCATTGCAGGTGTTACAATGCGGTGGAAAACGTTTGTCTATATATGGTTCAAGATGAGTTATTCTGGTGCAGTTGGTTCTCAGTCTTGCCAGTATTCTTTCTTCGAGTCTGTTGGGCCGGTTGGCAGTGGCCCAATTACCCAGTTGAGGCTTGATGGTATTGATATTAAGTCTGGTCCACTGACCTTGCCACAGAAGATTAATTGATTTCTTTCCGAGGGATAGACACGACTGCAGATCACGAGGGACGTCCCAAGTAACCTCGAGCTCTACAGCCGATTTCGCAAGTAAGTCTGCCCGTTCATTGCCATAAATACGACAATGCCCGGGCACCCAGATCAGAGTGAAGGACTTGTTGCATAAGTGCAACTTATTAATGATGCGACCCTGGATTTCATTGGAAATAGTTTGACATGAGTTAATTGCCTGAAGGGCTGACTTGGAGTCTGAGAAAATGACTATTGAATTATGACGAGAATTTAGTGCATAGTCTATGGCTTTGTCAATTGCAAAAAGTTCTGCCGTAAACACAGATGTATGAATCGGCAATCTGTACCTAAGTTCACATTCACTCGACCATACACTCGCACACACACATTCATCTGACTTGGAGCCGTCAGTGTACACGTGGTGAGACCCCAGGTGACTGCGGATGATACCACCAAACAGGTGGTGTATCTCCAACTCCGGCGCCTTTTCTTTCGATGATGGTAACCACGATGTATTGACGCCGAAGTTGGGTGTCTCCCACGGTGGTATCTTGTTGATGATAAACTGGTCGCAGTCCCCGAGGTCTATTTGTAGTTGTTCAGCTAGCAGGTGGAGGAGTACAGCCAGTGGCCTACGTCTTCCGTGGTGAAGGTGGTGATGTTGTTGGAGGGAGGCACTGGCTACGTTTCCGATCTCCGACTTCCTGATGGTGGATATGGCGGTGTTGATGGCGAGTTGATCCCGTCGAAGTCGGAGAGGAGTTATGTTCGCCTCCTCCTCCATCCTAGCTACACGTGTACACTTCAGAGCTCCCAAACACACACGTAAACATTTATTCTGGTACACATCCAATCTTCCTAGTGTTTTATCTGAAGCCGATCCATACACCTGTGAACCATAGACTAGCTTTGTACGAATAAGGGTCTTATACACCATTAATAAAGATTTCCTGTCGGCTCCCCATGTGGTACCTGATAGGTACTTAAGGACATTTAAAGGTTTTTCACAACGAATAAGCAAATTATTAACATGATGTGTAAAATTTAATCTTTGGTCAAAATGAATTCCTAAAAATTTAACAGAATTATGAAATGGTACCGGTTGGCCATCTAACGTTACGTTAATTTGAGGTACTCTACGTTTACTGAAAATTACTCCGGTACACTTAGGAACGGAAAACTTAAAGCCCCACTGTAAGGCCCATTGGTGGACAGAATCAAGCGCTGCTTGAATCCGTCCTACTGAAAATTGTGCATTACGTGACGAGTGCCACATTGCACAATCATCAGCATACAACGAGTATTTCAGATTCCTGGGGACTAGAGCTGATGACAGAATATCATTGATCATGATGTTAAAAAGTGTTGGACTAAGTACACTTCCCTGTGGCACACCGTTCTCTTGGACAAAAATGTCCGATGTTACGTTACAGGGAAGGGTGACAGAAAAGGTTCTGTCACGCAAAAAGTTGTTAATGAAAATGGGCAAATTACCTCTTAAACCATAACCGTGAAGCTTCATCAGAATACCGTGTCGCCATGTCATGTCATAGGGTTTATGGATGTCCAAGAACACCCCTACCAGGAATTCTTTATTGGCAAATGCCTTTGAAATGCAATGTTCCAGGTTCATCAAGTGATCAACTGTGCTCCGGTGTCTCCGGAAGCCACATTGTCGATCACTCAATAAACCCTTCGCTTCTAAAACAAAAAGTAGCCTATTATTTATCATTCTTTCCATGACTTTACAGAGGCAAGAAGTCAACGCAATAGGTCGAAATGAACTGGGATTCACAAGACGACCAGACTGTTTAGGTATCGGTATGACCCACGCAAAGTGCCATGAGTTTGGGAAGGTGTTAGACACCCAAATCTCATTATACACTGCTAGCAACTTGACCAGGTTATCCTGGCCAAGATGCCGGATCATACCGTACGTGATGTTGTCAGGTCCAGGACTGGTGTCTTTACAGGATCTTAGGGCAAGGAGAAGTTCGTCTATCGTAAACTCCCGGTTGTATGGGTAGTCTACGTCTTCTGTGGCAAAGTCTATCTCTTGTAGTTCAGCCATACGTTTGTGATGGAGAAAACGTTGGTCGTAATTGGCTGAACTACTTACTTTTGAGAAACTCCTGGCAAGTACGTTTGCTACGTCCACGGGATCGTCGTAGATGTTATTGTCCACTTGAAGAGTGGTGATGGGGGTATACGGGCGTTTGTTATTTAATATCTTTATAGTGGACCAGACTTTTGTAAGTGGTGTAAAACGATTCACCGTGGACACAAACGACCGCCAAGAGTCCCTTTTAGCTCTATTAATTACTCTCCTTGCCTCAGCCCTCGCCCGTTTGTAAGCTATAAAGTTGTTCTGAGTGAGCTGTTTGTCAAAAATCCTGTATCTCCTATTACGTTTCCTTAATGCCTCTCGGCAATCCGTTGACCACCAATGTGCTTCACGCTTATTTCGAATTATAGAGGTTTTGGGAATAGCAACCTCGGCTGTGTGTAAAATGTTTTGTGTTAAATTTCGCATCTTTTCATCTATGGTCTCCCCGGATATATCTAGGTCGACGATCCTCCCCTCTCTTAAAATTAAACTTTGGTACCAAAGGGGCCGAAATAGTATGATTTGAATAAGAGAGACAGATGGGAAAGTGGTCACTACCAAGGGAGTCGGACTCAGGATGCCAAAAAAAAATCCTGGTGTATATCCGGGGAGGCCAGAGACAAATCGATAGACGAAAAGTTGCCAGAACGATCGTCAACCCTGGTGGCTTGACTATCGTTCAGGAGGCAGAGGTTGGATTGTAATATAATGTCTGCCATCTGCCCTCCGCGAGTATCAGTTCTTAAGCTTCCCCACTGACAGTGATGGGCATTAAAATCGCTCAGTATTAATTTTTTACCAATAAGTTGACTAAATAAATTATGAAATAAATCACTGTCAATGGGGCCGCGTGGCGGACAGTAAAGAGAGCAGATGGATATGTAGGTGTTGTGTAATTTAACTCTGCAAGCAACGGCTTCCAGAGTAGTGTTTAATGTTATTTGTGTCTGTGGATGTGATTTGTGTGTGTATATTGCTACTCCGTGTCCATCGTTTCTCCTGTATGCGTTGTAGTGTTTAAATTGTGTTGGGTCAGAGTGATTCTCCAACCCTGTCTCCTGTAAACAGAGGACGTCTGGCCTGTGTGTGTGTAATAATATTGATATGTTGTTCAATTTATTCCCAAGACTTCTACAATTCCACTGTAGTACAGTGAACATGGCGGTTTAAGAGTTACGGGGTCGGCCTGAGTGCTTAGTCATCTTGTGCCGCCCGCCGCCTGGCGAGTGGCTACCGGGGGACCTTTCCCGGTTCTTGCATCCGGAGACATCCATTGCTTCCTCATCAATGGTGAGTCTCCCAGACTCCACCGAGGAAGAGCTATCCCTTCTCTCCCCCGATGAAGTGGGAGTAGTTTGTGTGCAAGGAAGTGACTTAGGTTTTAGGGTGGTGTAGTTAACTTTATCTTTCTTGTCTGACTTCTTCTTTTGTTGTTTCTCTGACTGCAAAGAAGCTGCAGCCCGAGAGTAGGAGTTAGTAGATGGGGTAATAGTCTTAGAGTGGGTAATAATATTAGGTGTAGAAATAGATTGTTCAGCCTGTTCGCTCGGCTCTGACTCAGTCTGAGTACTAATAGTACACATCACGGGTCGAGATATCACCGCCGATGCATACGAGACATTGGGTGATGGGGTCGCTTGCGATCCCATTACCACCTTCCTCGCATCATGATAGGAGATACCTCGCACTGCCTTCACCGAGCAGATCTCCTTCTCCAGCTTTCACTTGGGACAATCCCTCGAGGAAGTGGAGTGAGTACCCTTACAATGAAAGCAGGAGAGCTCCATTGATATGCACTTTTCCTCAGCATGGCCAGGCGTCGCGCACCTGCCACACACTGGAGAAGAAGCCTTACAAGTACGATTTCCATGTTCATAAATCTGACAGTTCAAGCATCTAAGAGGGTAGGGGATAAAGGGTCTTACTTTAACAATTTCATAACCTATTTTGACAGTTTCAGGAAGTGAAACTTTGCCAAAAGTCAAAATTAGTGTTGCAGTCTTCTTCCTCATACCATCCTCTAAACGAGTTATGAATCTAGCGTCAATTATATCTTGGTTCCTCATTTCCTCGATTATTTCCGTTTCTTCCATCATCATTAAATCCCTACAGGTGATTACTCCCCTGCAGGAATTCATGGCTTGAGGAATCTTGGCTTCAACTTTATAATCGTGAATCTGACGAAGTTTCAGCAAACTTGCTACTTGTTTTGAATTAAAAGTTTTTACTAGCAGGTCTCCAGATGCAAGTTTTTTAACTGATTCAACCTCACCAGCCCAGCCATCAATTACCTTTTGAACAATGAAGGGATTGAGGCCGGCTAGTGGGGCCGAACCAGTGGCATGAAACATAACAAATGAGGCATTTTTCACGTCTGTCAAGGACGTGATAACCAACACCATGGTCGATAGGGCAGGAAAAAAAATAAAAAAGACCGAACTGGAGTTTCGACTTTGAGACTGGGTCGTGGAGAGAGTGGATGTATGTTTAGTGCTCTCTCCTCTAGCTGCCAGGGCCTGCCGCACCGGCAGTAGTTTCTTTTTTTTCACCCTTCTGGTGACGACTAGGATTAGCTAGTAGTCATTCCCTCCATAGCTGGTAGTAGATATAGTAGGTGTCTATATCTTTATATTGAGATCAACTTTGCCTCCTACTTATGGTGGACTCCCCCACTGATAGCTCTGAGTGTGAATAGACACAGTCGGACCACCTTAGTGTGGGTTGAGAGGTTGATCTCAAACATTAGTTAATTAGGGCTGGTATTATCCTTTTCTGGTGTTTTCTTTTCTCCTTCCCACTTCCCCCAACCTTGGGGGAAGTGGTTACTATGTTGCCTTCCCTCCCAACCCCTCCTCCGCTGCGGCCATGACCGACCACCACCACGAAACGACGGACTAACCGAGACTCGAACACCGAAACATATTACTCCGGTACACTTAGGAACGGAAAACTTAAAGCCCCACAGTTCGGTCAGCCGAGGGCAGATCTTATATACACCCCTAACGACTGCTGATTGGCTGATCCTGAAGACCACACATCTCTGATAGGTTGAGAGAATGTGATCGACACTGCCATTGGTTGAGAGCATGTAAGCTCGTCTGTGATAGGTTGGTACAGTCCTCACATCTGCGCCACTTGTTAGGTTAGGGCAAGAAGGGCGCATAGCTTGGCGAGTTTGTTACGGTCAGTTAGAACTAGTTTACAGGTGATGTCCCACAGCCGACGCTTGGTTGTCAAGTGTTGATTGTAGGTACGTGAAGCTAGTAATAGTGAGAAATTTCCATTACAATATACAGACTGAGATCTGTTAGAGAGATAGCTCTTAAACAATTTCAAAGGATTACCTCTTATTCCAAAATGTTCCAACTTATTGAGTAAAATTGTGTGGTCCAGTGTATCAAAAGCCTTAGATAAGTCAAGGAATCCCCCTACCACATGATATTTTTGTTCCAAGAATTTATATACATTGTTGGAAACTGTAATATTGCACTCTCAGTAGAACGGTTCTCTCTAAATCCATGTTGGTATTCGGATAACAGGTTATTATTCTCTAGATAATTAGTCAGGCGTTTAGAAATTACCTTTTCAAATATTTTATTGAAGACCGGAAGAACCGATATGGGGCGGTAGTTAACAATATCATTTCTATTTCCGGACTTATGCAATGGGATGACTTTGGCTTGTTTTAAGTGGTCTGGAAATATGCCTGACTTCAGTGAGAGGTTAATTATGTGAGTGAGTGGCTCAATTATTAATCGTGCTGAATGTTTCAAAACTAGTGGTGAGATGTCGTCGTATCCTGAAGCAGCAGACTTAAAATCACTAAGTAATTTACATACTGCATCATTATAGGTTGGTGTCAAGTAGAGTGAGTATTGAGGAGGATTACTAAGGTAACTTTTATAGTTGTTAATTTCTACTCCTGTATTTTCAGAGCTTCGGCCCGTAGTTTAAAAAAAAAAAATAAGGGCCTTTACTGGAGCTCTATGAATCCTCCAAAATAATCCAGGCCACAGAACCCTTCATTATTTCTAATATGCAATCTGTTGCCCGGAGTAGTTTGGAGAGTTCATAGAGATCCAGTAAGGACCCTTTATTTTTTATGAAACTGCGGGCCTTAGTTTTAGGAAATGTTTATTAAAATCAACAGAAACATCAGAACATTCGGGTTTGAGCTCAATTGTGTTAGTTTTAGCTTCATTATTGGTTCTACCAAGTAAAACAATTATAGTTCGCCAATAAGCCTTTGGATTGCCTTGTCTTTCCTTCAAATCATCTGTGTAATATTTATTTTTTGCAGCTCTGAGTGTTGACGTTAATTTATTTCTGTAATGACGATATGATTTACCAAAAGTAATAGGCCATTTCTTAGACAATCTCTCAAACCTATTACTCTCTCTTATGCTATTTTTTAAAGCCGGAGTTATGTACGTGTACCAGTCCTCTAAGGCTTTAACTCGTTCAGGATCTGATACAGTACCTTAGTCCGAAGTGTAGTCGTAGTAGTTGTTGTTGTTGTTGTGGTTGTTGTGGTATTAGGTAGCGAGCTCGGCGTAGTGGTGTTCTTAGGTAAAGTGACTGCACAAGTTTCTTTAGGCTTAATTTATTTATACATACTTATCTCTATACAGGTAATTATATTTAATGCCTTGTCTTATATGCCTGTGTCTCTCTCTTATGGAGACAGGTTATAGCCCTGGGAGTCAGTTTAGGAAATCCTACATATTAGTTCAACTTCACTGCTTATATACATTCTGTTTTGGAAGATGCCAAGTCTATTCAGATATTATTATTCTTATTATCTTCTTGAAAGGGGGTGGAGTTTGGTCTAAGCTCCACCCAATTCTTCTCTCTCTCTCTTTCTACTTTCTCTCCCTCTCTCTCTCTCTCCCTTTCTCTCCCTCTCTCTCTCTCGAGTTTAGGGATGACAAGTGAGAAATTGGAGGGTAAAATGGTTACCTTCTTGGGTCTGTTGTTGTAAGAAGGCCATCTGGATTCTGTTGCTTCAAGTGGGGAAGCTGTGGTGTTACCCTCCTCTACAGTACTGTACATCGCTCTATCACGCTACCCGCCTGGCCCTCCAGGCATTAAAGCTTTATTTAATAGAAGGCCAGTTCACAATGTTGGTAGGGTATATGATAATTAACATAGTAACAATGAAGACATGTATAGTAACCGAAAAATAGACCTTAAGACATAGGCACACCTTGTACATAAATGAACATAGATAGTATCATTAATACATGAATATTAATACATTGTCACATAAAAATCATCTTAAAATTAATGTGTTTAGCTAGGTGCATGTTATTGTGTGTGTATAAGCTAACCTATGCTAAAGGTTCACACATTAATAAGGGGGCCGTGTTGCTAGGCTGTGAAATAACAGTCCTATTCTTTTCAATACAACATAATTCAGTATACCTCGATAGTTCGTTCTTATACAGTACATAAATATGATAGTACATGGCAGAAAGATAAGACAGTGGATAATAAACCTTGGTACTCAGTTTTATTTTATTTTTTTTCAATATATGGAGGAATCAAATTATATAATAAGGATGATTGAAGCCTATTCTCCTTGAATAACATAATAGTTGCACTTTTTCCGAAACAACTGATAATGAGGAGATGTTAAACAAGTCGACTTTAAATTAAATATGTTTAAAGGTGGAAAAGATTATGTCATGTTGTCAAGCACGTTTATGTTTATTAGGCAAGGTAACGATTCCCTTGGATCGTTTTTCCTATGAGTCTGTTTCTTTATAGTAGCCTGTAACCATACCATGTGTAGGGTGATTAGGGTAAATTAATGTTAATTGTGTATCAGCAGGTAAGTATAGATAGTGGAAATTAAAATTGATGATGAAAAGAGATATTGATTAGTAATAGATATGAATGTACATGCATATAGGGCTTGATTAGTATTACTTTGATTCCAAGCAAGTGGAGATTTTGCATCCTTAGGAGATTTATATGCAACTTAAATGCAAAGAAATATGCAAGACAAACATATATGAAGATATGCAACATGGCACTTGAAGTGTTGTGTGTCACTGATGACATCATCACTAAGTATAATACTTATTGGATGAAAATCGAATGTGAAAGGATTACTTCCATTTTCATAGGGAATTGGTGAAGTACGTAGCTTGGGAAAAACATTTTATCTTGTTTTTTTTTTTTTTTTTTTTTGAATAATAATGGGATTATGATCTTGTAGTAAATATTCTCTTAAGAAATAAATGGTTGTCATTTCTCTCTGTTCCTCACCTGCAATTCATTTCCTGCTAATTCACAGAAATAAATAGAAGCCTAAAACATGATATGATTATCCCATATATGTAGTTCTTTTCATTCGTTGATCATGTAAAGTTATATAAATCGTATTTAATTTCTGTGCAATGATTTGCACTCTAATACAGCATATACCTGTTACTTTATCTTATCTTGATTTGCAACGGCTTGTCCCGCAACCTTTTTATTTATGGGCTAATGCTTTTATATTACTATCTAAGCCTTACCAAATAGTGTTGATGAAATTCCGCTTAAAATATCCCAATCACGCTCTGGGCTGTGATGATGGTTCTAAGTTATTATTTTTTTTTTTTTGTATAATAAGCGAGCAATATTACCTGAGTCGTTGAATTCCTTCCTTGGGCCCCCAATGGTGAAAGGACACCTTAGAATATAATACATTTAAATTGGGAACTTCATTTGTTTGATACCTGTCAAACAAAACTAGTGTATCATTAAATACCTTATCTGTACACACTGCTCAATGGCAGAAAATTTATGTAATAAGTCAGATACCTTATAAAAATTAATGATAATATCGTTTTTCCCCAATATTTTATTATTTCCTTTTTCTTTTCAACTGTTTGATAAAATTGTAAACGAGAGCTCTCAGAATGTAGACGTCATCTTTATCCGCTTGATGCACTTCATCGGAGCTTGTAGGCTGCGAGTATAAACACGAAAACCGTTATATAGGTTGATGTGGGCCACATCCGTAAGAAAAATTATTATATATCATTGGAAACCGATCGGAGTTTTTGTTTATAATTGTTTATATTATTATCATCAATAGTAGGGATAAAATTACTAGGAAGAGGAATTGTTAATGTTCAAGAGATATTGATTGGTTTCATTGTGGATGTTGGGTTTTGCGCGCTTTTACCAATTTCTTTATTCTCTTTACATAAACAATATCAACCGCCTGGTAAAATTATGCATTATTATAGGTTTATTACCTACTAAAGAAGTGTGAAGATTCGATCGGGTACCCGTTATCACTTGGAGTGAACATATTGAGTTATTTGTTTTATTATGTCGGCGATTACGCAATATTTCCATGCAAGCTCATAATTTGTTTTGTTATGTTGGCAATCACGCATTATTTTCATGCAAGCTCATAATTTGTTTTGTTATGTTGGCAATCACGCATTATTTTCATGCAAGCTCATAATTTGTTTTGTTATGTTGGCTATCATGCATTATTTTCATGCAAGCTCATAATTTGTTTTGTTATGTTGGCAATCACGCATTATTTTCATGCAAGCCTGTAGATCGTTTTGTACATCATGATGAAATTGTTGAAATGCAACTCACTGTCGTTCAGTGTAGTTGTCCACGTTGTATCATGGCTTCTGTGTGGCAATTTTATATCATATGAAAGACGTATCCATACGCCATATAGTATTTCATGTGGAGTTTTTCCTTTTATTTCCGTATTTTGTAGTGTTTCTTGACCGTCATATCGATGCAGTCTTCCCATGTGGAGGGATTTTCCTTGTTTCTGTGCCACGAAGTACTTCTAGTATTGTTACGGTGCTGCCGTTTTGTTAACCCATTAAATGCTGGGAGATATGGTAATATAAACGTTTGCTTAATGTCGTAGACATCAGATACCTTTTATAATATCGATACATGTATATGGTCATATGAAGTTGGTTTTTTATATATATGTGCACTTACCTTTGCGGTTTTTATCATAGTGTTGCCGCCACCAAATATCTAGAAAATGGTTAACCATTGGTAATACCTTATTTGCGTCCTGATTCGGAATTGTTAAGGAAAGTAGATCTATTCCTACTACGTTCCATGATTCGTCCAGGATTAGGGATTCCCGTCATGGAACAGGTCCAAATGTATGGCCTTTATTTGCATTGTCTGCTTCGCACTGAGCGATATATGTGTTTCATCATCTACCCTTAGTTTATGCTAATGGTGTATTGTATGGAGAGTGGTCAGGTACCTATCTCTCCCAGGATGCTTTGCTGCTGTATTATGATATAAGGGTAATTAATACTGAGGGAATCATTATTTGTTGTATCACTATTTGATTGTTTTTTTTTTTTTTTTTTTTTTTTTTTTTTTTTTTTTTTCGTCACGGTTCCTAAGTTTTCTGTAAATAATATCATCATGAAGGGAAAATATATTTAAGTGACTGGGTAGTTCTGGGTCATTATTTTCATCCTCAGTTTTTAATGAATATTTTATTACATTCATCATAGAATTGTTTGCTAATGTTTACGAACCGCATTAAGGTCAAAGTCCATGAGTGTCCTCGGAACTAAAAGGACAAGATGACTGTTTAAGGGATCTACTACTTTATTAATCGTCCTAAAAGATAGTTAATATCAATATGCGGGAGAAATTCCTGAATTGTTAGACATTAATTATCTGGCTAATTTTCCCGTTAGGGTTTGAGGTTATAGTAAGCCAAGGATCGTTTGATAATTTGCGAAAACATGTAAAGGATAGCCTAATATGATTTCTCTCAAAGTACGAAGTGCCCATAATATTGCTTAAGTTTCCTGTTTTGTTACAGAGTAACGAGTAATCTGCGTACTTAATATTCTCTAAGCATAAGTACATACCTTACATAGACCCATAGCTATCTCTTACATAAGTACAGCGCCTTAGCCTACTGAGGAAGCATCTGTACACTCCATAAAAGACAATGAATATTTGGGAACATAAGAATTGAAGCTTACATTAATTAACCTTTAATAATTCAAAGCTTAGCTGTTTTTCTGGCATCCTTACAAAATTTGTATCTTTCTCGAGGGGATTATTTAGGTGTTTAGTTACTTGGGAAAATACTTTACAAAGATTCTATATAAGAACATATGACCAAGAATGATTTTATGTTAGTAACATTTATTTAGAATAGTGAATACTCTCATTGCTCGTATTTTATCAGATTGTGTATGGAGCACAGGGGCGGTTAAATGGATAACCTAAAATGATAAGTTCCTGGTAAGAAACTGAGACATAGACATTTAAAGTTTGAGGCCTACCTAATGTAATCTCTGTATAACCTTCGTTATAGTTACTTACTATGAAAATAATCAAATCGTTGAGATTAGCGATGACTACGTTATTAATAAAACCAATACGAAAATTGATCATATGCTGAAATGTGGATGAAGCATTACATAAACCAAATGGTCTACGAATGTATTCATAATAACCATGGGAAGTATTAAATGTTGTAATGGGTTGAATTTTATCATCTAATGTTACTTGCCAGTTTCCACTGACCAAGTCTAATGTGGAGAATATCATAGGTTTTGTTTCACCAATGTTAGACAAAACATCTTAAAGGAGGGAGGGAATATTTATCTTTAATGTAGCATTATTTAATTTTCTGCAATCAATGACTGGCCTAAAATCACCATTATTTGTTTCTTGAAACCAAAAACATTGGGCTGTTAAAATGGGAATTAGAATTCTTAATAATGCCTTCATCGATCATTTCATTTAATATTTCGTTTACAACTTTCTGTGTACTATGCGGTACGGTAGTCTATATGCTCGAGTAAATGGGTTAAGGAGATATTAGAGTAATGGTATATTTTTTCTAATAATTTACAGGTAGGGCAATCGCATTTCAATATGTGGCTAGTATAGTGATGAGATTATCACGATAAAGTGGAAAATCGCGTCCACTGACCAAATTTCTAAGTTGCTCCCTTACGACTATCTATTTATCCTTCGGTAAGAACCAATACAATATTTCCTTGTGGTATTGGTCTAACTTCCATCTGTACAGATCACATAGATATGTTCCTTTCTTTACATGAATATTGGTAAATGGTTTATTAATATCAGTGACATTTTCACTGTTTACATTAGTTAAGTAAATTAATCCCTGGTTATATATCATTTTACTAGTTCTATTAAGGATAGAACGGTAGTTTGTGGCTGTACATGA
The DNA here is from genome assembly GCA_033782935.1 of Petrolisthes cinctipes. Lineage (NCBI taxonomy): Eukaryota > Metazoa > Arthropoda > Malacostraca > Decapoda > Porcellanidae > Petrolisthes > Petrolisthes cinctipes. The sequence continues at coordinate 619,381 of JAWQEG010000033.1, forward strand.
GATGGAAGATGTACCCTCAATTTATGGACGAAATTTGGAGTTAATATATTTTTATATGCAGCAATGGCCTTTATGATAATGGGGTTATTTCCCTCATTTTCAATACGTATAGGGTTAACATTACCTGGACTTATATAGTTTGGCCTGGACAATCCTGTATTTGAATACATTAATTCCTAAAATGTATTATTTTATGTTTAGGGTTTATTATTATAGTTTGTTTAATAAGGTATGATAAACCTAGTTTATAATTTCGTATTATATAAAATTCATTATGGATATGGTTAGTTCCCTTGGCTAACCGTACAGGAAGGGTTAGTTTCCCTAAGACCTGTAATTTATTGCCTGTCATGGTTGACCATTCTGTCACCTGTTCAATCCTGGTTTATAAATGCTGCTGGGGACCTAATTTGCTCAATTTGTTAAAGGAATTATCCGATAACAAGGAAACTGCGGCGCCTGTGTCTATCATTAAGGGGGTGTTACTATGTGATACTAGGTCAGGGAATTATAGTATATTATTGGTAAATGCGACGACAGGGCCTACAGTTATATTTTCGGTACGTTTTAATATTGTGGCGGTCTCGTTTCATGCATCATATTTCGATTGTGCCAGTCCCGTTTCATTCTGTTAAGGATCATGCATTCATCTAAGGAATGCGACTTTGACTCATGTAAATGACTGTATTTATGATTACTTTCGTTACAGTGTTTGCAACGTTTTCCCTGTGATTCCCCTTGAGTAGGTGTGGCATCAAAATTAAAAATCTTCGTACCCTTGGATTGAGTAATCTGTAATTCACGATGTATGATACGAGATTCCTTCGAATTTAAAGCTAGAGACCCTGATAGTGCAAGTGCTTTTGCTGGTTCACTTGTAGTTATGTTGTCCGCCTTAGTTTTAATTATTCTCTGAACCCATGATAATGAATGATGTAGTTTACCATCCCCAAAAACAACAATAAGTGACTGTCTGAATGTAGCATATGACGTTAAATTCTGTGGATTATCTCCCGTATAGTACTTTGAATAATTGTGGGTGGGTAAAATTCTCATTGCTTGCATAGTAGAGTTAGTGGGGTTAGAAGAAATTGTTAGAAGAGCAGAGACAGTCGGAGATTGTGGAGGGGTAGCCATTGTTGGAGAAAATACAGGTTAATATAGTATACCAGATAGAGGCTTTAATGGGGGTAAGGTTTGGAGAAGGAAACGAATGTACTCGAATGTGTTGGAACCACAAACGAAACTTAGGGAGGTAGAGGAATCTAGCTTGGAGGCTAGTGAATCATTATCAGGGATATTCGAAGTTAGTTATGATACCTTTGGATTAATGGGGGATTATATCTTTACTTTTGTTTTAATTTGGCACTTGTTTTCTGTTGTCTGGGCTGTTATTGAGGAACCTATCTTCTAACATGTTCGTGGACAAGTGAAAAATAATGTAATGTAACATGTAATGTGTACCTACTTTAGTTGACTGTAATTGCAACGACGATGACGACGAGTGGTGAAGGGGCGACGACCGTGAAGTGGCGAAGCGATGATTAGTTAGCTCGCACACCAACACACTAACAGTCGTAATTGGAGTGAAGATGATGAACGTTGACTTGCCTTTTTACGAGAGAATTTACGTATAAGGAGGCGTCAGCGTGGAGGTGATGGAGTGATGGCGTTGTCCTTACGAAAGAATTTACGTAACAGGATCGCCGTAGTGATGAAGTGATGATTGTTTGTTGTGAAGTAGATGAGGTTCTCTGTAGGTCAGTTGCAGTTATGTTGAAGCAGGTGTTTCTTGTAGGTGAAGAATTTGTGGTTTATCTCCCTCGTTAGAGGTCGTAAGATTACCCACTGAAGAAATTACTTGAGAGAATTTACAAGCAGATTCCTTCAACTTGTCCTTGAACTATGTTAGTCACTGTACTCCCGTGAAGTCTTTACCTTGCAACTTGCTTTGTTGCAAAACACCGCTGCCATCAAAATGTACCAGTCCTCTAAGGCTTTAACTCGTTCAGGATCTGATACAGTACCTTAGTCCGAAGTGTAGTCGTAGTAGTTGTTGTTGTTGTTGTGGTTGTTGTGGTATTAGGTAGCGAGCTCGGCGTAGTGGTGTTCTTAGGTAAAGTGACTGCACAAGTTTCTTTAGGCTTAATTTATTTATACATACTTATCTCTATACAGGTAATTATATTTAATGCCTTGTCTTATATGCCTGTGTCTCTCTCTTATGGAGACAGGTTATAGCCCTGGGAGTCAGTTTAGGAAATCCTACATATTAGTTCAACTTCACTGCTTATATACATTCTGTTTTGGAAGATGCCAAGTCTATTCAGATATTATTATTCTTATTATCTTCTTGAAAGGGGGTGGAGTTTGGTCTAAGCTCCACCCAATTCTTCTCTCTCTCTCTTTCTACTTTCTCTCCCTCTCTCTCTCTCTCCCTTTCTCTCCCTCTCTCTCTCTCTCTCGAGTTTAGGGATGACAAGTGAGAAATTGGAGGGTAAAATGGTTACCTTCTTGGGTCTGTTGTTGTAAGAAGGCCATCTGGATTCTGTTGCTTCAAGTGGGGAAGCTGTGGTGTTACCCTCCTCTACAGTACTGTACATACGGGCAAATATAGATTTAATTATTTTTAAGGAATTTCTTTACTGGAAGATGTTTTTTCATATAACATGTTAAATTTATCATGAAATATATTATATGCAATATTTGGACAAGTCGAATTAAATATGTTGTCTCAGTTAGTTTGCTCCAAATCATTATTTAGGTGTTCTAAAGCCTTGGGTGTAAATTTCTCTTATATATATATATATACTGGTGGAAGCAGTTCCTCATTCTTACACTTGAACTGTGAGATTATTGGAAAATGGTCAGTAAAGTCTGAGTCTATAATATAATTACCTATGTTTAACTGTGCCTGTGTTGACCATATATGATCTATGAGGGTGGCTGTAGTGTCTGTTACTCGAGTTGGTTTGGTGATTGATGGGAACAGTAAAAAAGAGTACATTAAATTAAATTCATAAGCTTGATTTTCTTTAGGTTTCAGTAAGTCTATGTTAAAATCACCAAGGATATAGATGTGATATTTCTTATCATGAGCTAAGGAAAGAATTTCAGACATTGTTATTAGGAAATTAGCAACATTACTATTAGGGGTCCTTTATAACAGCAGGATTAATGACCTCGTCCCATGCACAGTTGTTTCAACACCTATGCATTCAATGAAAGCGTCTTAAAGCGTGAACTCACTTTGAACCGAAGAAATGTAGTCAGAAGAAACATACAATGAAACCCCTCCACAATGTGTATTTCTTGAGTTGGTAAACATATTATATCCAGGTAACTGGTAACATGGGGCAAGGTGTGTATCCAGCCTTGTTTCCGTAAAACCCAGTGCGGTAAATTTATGATAAGTGCTGTGTGTAAAAACATCGGTAAAGTTGCTAGCACCTGTATCATTTGACGCCTGGGCACCGGCAACACCACCAGGGGCCGGATCCAAGAAATTTAACAACGTCGGTAACTCGAGTTAGCGACGTCGGCCACAACCGACGCGATCAAAGAAGCAAAATGATGACGTCACGGGTGCGTTAGCGACGTAGTTAAAAACAACACCTCGGGAGGTGTAGTAAAGGCTGGTAGAAGTTAACGACGTGCACCATATGGGCTAGAATATCATCATATTTAGTGAATATTTCTCATTGATTACAGTGGAAATTGATATCAATAAACATTTAAAGATGGCAAGAAGTAAACAAAGTGCCGTTAAATACGCCAAAAGCATGCTACACAACATTTCAAGTACACTGTACATCGGTGACAGGTCTCACACTGCCCGTCAGCGGACTAAGGCTACTTCACCATGGAGTACGTGTTGGCTGACATGGAAGCAAGGGCTCTGAGGAGAGAGAGGCGCTTTTGAGACCGTCTGGACCCTCTAGCTCTCAATGACAACGAGCTGATAAGGCACTACCGCTTTCCTCGGCATGAGCTCACCAGGGTGAATTGCACCCTTGTTAGGGTAAAACCTAGGGTAATGTTAAAAAAGGCAAAATCTAGGGGAATTGAAGAATTTTTGGGGTATATAGTCTATTTTTAAGGGGATTTCATTGTGTGAACCCTTGTTGTTGTTGTTAAAAATATTATTCCCTGATCAAAATACCCTGAAACTTATCTGTCTGGGAAAACAAAGGGCATCAAATGTCATCCGTCAGGTCTTTGGGATACATCTGGTAAAGGATCTGTGTGAGCTTTTAAAAGAGATGTTTTCAGTCATAATTTATGAAACGACAGACAGGAGTATTACCAAACAGATGAGCATTATAGTACAGTATTGGGATGATAATAAAATGCAAAATTCTTTCTTAGATCTTGTGGAGATTCATGACAGTTCTGCAGATGGTCTGCTTAAGGCCTTAAAACAGTCCCTGCAAAACAAACTGATTCCCTTAGAGAACATTGTGGCATTATGTTCTGACACTACAAATGTCATGATGGGTGGGAGGCATTCTGTTGCTACCATTTTAAAGATTTATTGCCAAATGTTGTAATAGTAAAGTGTTCATGTCGTATAATTCATTTATGTGTGTCCCTTGAAGGTCTTTGCCGTAATATCTATACACACTTTAGTTTAAGCTCAAAGCGGTAAGATTCATTTAAAGAATTCCGGGAATTTGTTGGTGTAGCTCCTCACAAAATATTAGCTCCAGGGCAGACTACCTGGTGGCTTTCATTGGAGATTTTTGTTAAACGCTTACTTGAGCAATGGGAGGCTCTTAAATTATACTTTACTGAGGTTGCCTTCACAGATCCAACTGACAGCAATTATGCAATTCTGAAAAGTCTGAACAACAAGTTTACCCTAGCTTACTTAGAATTTTTGTCTCACAACCTTGCTCGTTTCAACAGTTTCGACACACAATTTCAGTCTGAAATCCCCAATTTTTACTGCCTCAAAAAAGAAGTCTGCAAATTACTTAGAAGCATATGTTCAGATTTTATGAGCATACCATATGTTAAGAAGTGTGAAGTATCAGCACTTGATCCAGAACATCCCTTATTTTCTGCAAGCATGGTGCCTCCTGATAACATATATTTAGGAATATCTGCTATGGACACTATGAATGATTTGAAATCAAGTAGTACTCATGATGTGACAGTATTCTATGTAAACTGTATGAACTTTCTTATTGAATCTGTAAGACAGATACAAGCTCGGTTCAACCTTAATGAACCAATCCATACTTTAGTGCAGTGTCTAGATCCCATGAATGCTGTCAATCTTCAACCAAAATCACTGGCACATATCTTTGAAGCAATACCGCAGCTTAATAAATATGCAGAAAAATAGGGTTGATGAAGAATGAAGATCATATTGCTTCAACGAACAGCTTACTGGCCAGACACCATGCTTGCAGTACTGGAATATTGTATTTAACCAAAGAAATGCTGCCAACCTCCCGTGTTACCCATATTTAAAAGTAGTTATCTCTGTTTTATTGTCATTGCCTTTTTCCAATGCAAGCGTGGAGAGATTTTTGAGTAAATACAACTTAACAAAGACTCCACAGAGAACGAGGCTAAAAAATGAAACCATATGTGGCTTAATGCACATGCTGTACTACTTTAGTAACAAAATCATGACTGCGGACACTTTAAGTATTGATGACAAAAAGATTTCAGCACTCAGGGCAATAAAAAGTAATGCAACTTGTTCTGAAATCAGTAATTGATCATTTGATGGTACAGTACAATCTGTACAGATAGCAATGTCAGTGTATAAGTATGTTCAACTTAAGAACCTTGATGGAAATGTGGTAATTGCGGTGAAATTTGTGTGGTTATTGCATTATGAGATAACCTATATTAAGATGTCATGTGTTATTATACAGAAAATATTGTTAATGCTTTGTTTATGACTTCATATTGATTTATTTTGATGGTTTATCTGCAGAATATACATTTTTATGCCACTTAGTGAAACAAATTCCTAAAATAATCATCAGTTCTGCTCAAACGTACCGTAGTTTTAATATATAGTCCTTGTTTTATGAATTTAGGGTAAATCATGCCAATCTAGGGGAATTTGTTCACAGATCTAGGGGAAAAAAAATCTAGCCGTGGAAACCCTGGAGCTCACGCAGCTCATTGATGAGTTCTCACACCTGCTGAAGAGAAGAACAAGGCGAGGATATCTCATACCACCACATACCCAGCTATTGATTGCCTTGAGAGTGTATGCCAGTGGATCCTTTCAGCATGTTAATTAGAGACACGAGCGGTGAGTAAAATATAATGTATATTTTTTTTTATTTTTTTTTTTTAGTTTTAAAAGTTAGGCTAGTGGTTACCCCTACCAAATTTACTGTAGCCTATCTATAGGTATCTTCTCAATGTATTACCCTCAGATTTCCTTAACATAATTTATGTATATATCAAATCAAGTAAAAAATATTAATATATATATATATATATATATATATATATATATATATATATATATATATATATATATATATATATATATATATATATATATATATATATATATATATATATATATATATATATATATATATATATATACTGTATATGAAATATATACCTTAATTAAGTATAACCAATACCATAATTTTTTTAATTCTAAATACTGCATTTCAATTTGTCTATTATATTAAGATGGATTTAGACTTAATGCTCAAAGATGCATTGTTTGTGCAATACTTTTTCAAGGATAAAGTATATCAGCAATTTACATAAGCAAATACCATATAAGATCTTCTATCAATCTATAGCTCCGACGTCTCGCTCCCTCCGGGAACTCCCACCAGCACTCCCTCCTCACTTTCTCCATACCCCCTCCCCCCTTCACACTTCTCTCTCTCTCTCACATACTCTTCCACTCTGTTCTGCCATGTAACCGGAGGGCTACCTCTCACACCAGGTCCCACAACTTCACCATCGTACACCTTCTTTACAAACTCCACACTTTGCATTCTCTCTACATGTCCAAACCATCTCAGTGTATTACACTTCACTCTCTCAACCACTCCACACTCAATAGCAATTGCCTTCTCACTCATACCACATCTCTCATACTGTGGCTTGACATTTATTGTAGCATTAACTTACCTTACTGTGGTACTATATAAGTACAGTAAGACACCAGTAAATACTTCAAATCCAAAGGTATTATAACACTATACAATGCAATCTCTGGAATTGCACTGATTCAACCCTGAAGTTTGTTTTAATATATAAATGTTTTTCAGTTATTTCTATAATCCCTTAATACCTTCATTTTCCAGCATCTACCAGAAGAGGACATGCCGATTGAGGCCCATCTAGTTGGGGATGGTGATCGTGGTGGCACAGGTAGACAGACACATGACGAGATCATACGGGAAGTTTATGGTTGAAAGGGGGTTTAAAAAAATAAAATTATGTCTTGGTTACTAGTGTATTTATTTACCAACTTATTATGTCTGTGTCTGTTGGTGTTTTGCAATATGTTTTTTTAATTTGGCATGTGAGAGAATGCACAATCTGTGGGAAATAAGGTAATGGATATTTGCGATCTAATTAACAATGATAATTTTGATATCATGGCGTTGGCTGAGACATGGCTGAGTAGTTGTGACAAAGCTAAAATTCGAGAAATGACACCTGTGACGCATACTTTCTTGCATGTGCCGAGGCAAGGCAAGAAAGGTGGTGGAGTGGGAGTATTTGTATCCAATATATTTAAGAAAGTAAAATTGTATAAGGTGGAGTCATTGATTAGTTTCGAGCAGATGCAGGTCAGTTGTGAGATGGGTGGGCTGAAATTTGTTTTCATCGTGGTGTATAGGCCACCAAGTGCTAACGCTGTTACATTTCTTGCTGAGTTTAGAATATATCTTGAGACGGTGGATTCAGTAAGCAGAAATGTATTCATATTGAGTGACTTCAATCTGTGGGTGGATGATGCTGATAACCATCATGCTGTTGAATTCATAGAGATGATGAATGGTTTTGACTTTGTAAATAAAGTGACTAAGGCTACGTCCAGTACGGGAAATATGCTGGATCTGTTTTTTTGTGATGCACGGCACGATCTCCTACAAAATGGTGATGTGGATGAAGTATGTAGCATATCTCCAATTCACAAGTTAGTTCGATTTGAAATTCCATTTGAGAAAGAGAGGGCGCAAAGAAAATGGATCAGTTTCAGAGTTAAAAAATATTTCGATCCCGAGACACTTATTGACAGTGCGATAGGAAGGTTGGAAATACAACAGAAATGCAAAATAGCTGTGAACATGATATGACAGAGGGGGGAAAGTGTGTGGGATGTGTATCGATTTTGTATAATCATGTTTTTAAACAGGAATATGAGGCAGTGTCCCAGCAAACACAGATGTATCGGGCCAGTTTTGGAATATTATGGGCATCCACTCATTTAAGCGGATTATGGCAAACATACACTGGACCAATGTTGTATTAGTACTGTTTCACCAATTCTGGATAATTCCCGGCAGACATACACTGGACCAATGTTGTATTAGTACTGTTTCACCAATTCTGGATAATTCCCGGCAGACATACACTGGACCAATGTTGTATTAGTACTGTTTCACCAATTCTGGATAATTCCGGCAGACATACACTGGAACAATGTTGTATTAGTACTGTTTCACCAATTCTGGATAATTCCGGTAGACATACACTGGACCAATGTTGTAAAAATGCTGTCTTCTCAATACTCGATAATATTGGATATAAAAAATAAATTCTATGTAGTAATTCGTAGTTTGGGCCATTATACTCTGAATTCTTTTTTCCGATTTGAAAAAAATATTAAAATATGAATTGAGAATACTTAAATTTATATTATAAAGTGTTACCTTTTATGAAACATTTATTATATGAATTATATATGTTAAGAAACAAGAGTTAAATGTTGTTTATTTAATTTCGTGAGAGTAGATATGTATGTTTATGTTGGCAAACGAATTTGGCGGGAACCGGCAGTGTTGCCAGCTGCAGGGAAACTTCTCTGTTTTAGGAGATTTTGGAGTCCACACAGGGAAATAATATACAGTTCGTTCAAGAGTAAACAGGGAAATTTCTACCAGATGAAATACCAAAAAGACCATCAATGTTCAAGAGTAAACAGGGAATAATTGAGGTAAAAAGGGAAATTCTGATGTTGAAGTGATGGAAATTTCGTCAAGCAGACCTGGCAACACTGGCAACTGGTCGAGAGCCATACTTCAAACTTGTCGACGGAAAGACCATACTCCCGACTACCAACTGAACAACTGAGTTATAGAATATTTTCAATTATTTCGGTAAGTTTTTCAGTCAAAATCATCTGTCTCGTGATCACACTGGCTCCTAAGATAGGAACAGCTTTAGAATCTCATATACGAATACAGGAATTGTGTATAAAAGAGCACCAATTAAGGTTAAATGGTGATTTTATTATTAACCATAGTTTAGCAGCTAGAATAATACGATATGTCACTAAGTTTACTATCACATGCTGAAATGGTTTCTTTCAAAATTAATTTGGTTTGGTAAAATACTATTAAAAAGCTGGCGTTAATATAAAATTAAGGACCACTAAGATTTAAGGGGTATTATTTCAGCTTGACTCAAATATTGAAAGAATTACCGTTATTGTGTACGGTTTTTCTACCTCCATTACCCACTTATATAGACCATTCTAAGACTATTTTTTTCTATGGCATTTCATCCGCAGACTACCGGGACCTAACCTGGGCAAAGTACCGCGACCTAACCTGGGCAAACTACCGGGAAATAACCGTGGTAAAGTACAGGAAATGACCGGGGCAAAGTACTGGGACCTAGCAGGATCTGGCAACACTGCTACAAAACGGTAATTCTTTCAATAAATACCAAAAATACACTATACATCAGATTCTGGTTAAGTTAGTTTTTTAATCTAATGCCAAAATACCATTTATTCCTCTTATCCCATTTTTCCTTGATCTTCATAGCCATGTTGTCTGATGGAAGAAAAAAAGGTATTTATTGAAAGAATTATTGTTTTGTAGCAGTGTTGCCAGATCCGGCTAGGTCCCAGTATTTTGCCCCAGTCATTTCCTGTACTTTAACAGTGTAAAAGCTGGTATTCATGGCTGATGGATGAAGACAAGAAGTGTGTATGGCCTGGCTTCAAAAACAGATGGAAGGTGACAAAGGCCATAAAGGAAATGTGGAAACCAGAGGAGACATGGAGTGTCTATTCCATTAGAACCTTAGCCAAATGCTGTAAGTGGAGTTGTTGGATAATCCTACCATGTAGGCCTACTGCAGTATTAAATCTTTCTTACAATCTATGACAGTATTAAGCATGATTATTACTTGATTCAACTATATAATTTCTGATTTTATTGATCATCTGTGTTTAATGGAAAACGGAAATAGTATACCGTAACATACGGTATGGTATGGTATATATTATATACTGTGTGGTGAATGAAACATGTCCATTGATTGTCCATTTTGTTTTCCAGGTGACTACAGTGCCGGACGAGTTCTGGCAAGAAAGGCTGAGCATGCATCAGATATTATTAGTGATGGAGAGTATGGCAGAGGGTGTAGAAGGTAAGTGTAAATGTATCCTTAAGTAGCATAGGTTTATTAAACACAATTTTATTTATCCGTGGACTAATGCAAAGTGCATAACCTTTAATAAGCGTTTTAGTTTTATACAAACGCATTTCTGATTCTTGGGTAATTTCTACTGTGTACATGTAGTACCGTATGTGTGTATTGGTCCCTAGCAACTGGGGTGGCAAGCCAGCCCAACTCGGTGCCAGTCCGAAACCTATACAAATAGGGAGGTTTGGAGTCAGGAAGGGCATCTGTCAGTATACAACTTGTAATGGATACGACACATAAAGGGTGGTGGAAATGCTTTATGATCAATAGTATATAAAGATGTTTTGCCCTTTTTATGTATCTAACCACTACAAACTCTTCCCAAATTTTATTAAATGAGCCTCGATATCCATTTCAATTCTAGAACTGTACCTCTTACAGTACAGTATGTGTGCATTGTATTATTCTACTCATATGTCTTAGGGAAGTGTACTACATTAATGTTTTTATATTCAGCTCTGTATAGGCTACACCCATAAACATTGGGGGCATATGGGCTTTTCTGAAGGAGGAAGATTATTTTACACAGGAGAGTTTGTGTTACCTATAGCTAGTGCCGCATGTGTTGTACAAATTACTGCTAATAATATTTTGGTTTTCAGGATAAAGCGTGTGCATAGAGAGTCTGAAGACTCTGAATCATCAGATTCTACATCTCGGCCAAACCAAAGAAGCTTACCTGAGCCACCAGAAATACAGTTTGAGGAGACCAATAATCCAGGGGGCAATGAATATTCTAATTCACACAATATATCAAGATCTTCTTCTACTAAGGAAGTTGGTACACCATCAAGAACTGACCATGATGAAGGTACTTATATTTTTAAGTTAATAAGATACATTATAGCTTTACCTCCATACATACAGATACCTTACTCAGTGTCTCCCGTCCAAGAGGGGTGGTTCACTCGTGGCAGATATCAATAGGCATCTGGGAGGACAAATCCTCCCATTTCTCCTGCTTCTGTCATCAGTTACCTCTTGTGACATGCAAGGATACTTTTTCCATTCCCACGGATTGGTTATTTGATTACCACCAGTGTAACAAAGAGGATTGTGATTATGTGATATAATATAAATGATAACTGAGGGGGCAAATTGCACCTAGTGATGGATAATGAGTGTCCATACCAACCATAAAAAAAAATATATATATAAAATAAGAATAAATAAATAACAAAGTTCTTTTTTCAGGCTTGAAATCTGTTATGCTGGCTGTGACAAAATGTGAAGCTAGAGTACAAGATCAGCTTTGGCAGAAAAAGACCAAGTGTTATTAATAATCAGCAGAGCCAGGAAGATGACTCTTCCTCTCAGTAAAGTCTTATGAACCCATATTGTGTGTGATGGTCATGAATTAAGCTATAGAAAGCAAGAAAGTATTGGGAGTACAGGATTATTTTCCAAAAGAATAGTGAAAATCAGCTTGACCCATTATGGCCAGTACTTGGACTTTGCAACGTAGAGCTAAGAGAAAACTAAAAGAATATGAAGAACTGTGCATGAAAAACAAAAATAGTAAAATTCATAATATTTGTAACACAAAAAATTCCCATTTGAATTCTTCAGAAATTGACAAATGTTATGGTAAAAGGTGTTATGACTATGGCTGTGGAGTTAATGACAATAATATTGAAAGCAACTATGATGATCTTGAAAATTCAGATGGTAGTGACAGTGAATCTACTGATGTAAATGATACAGTGCTAGATACAGAGAAAAACTGTGCAAAAGAAAACTTTCAAGATTTATTGTGTGGTTGGGCAGTAAAACACAATATTACCCATGTGGCATTAAAAGACATACTTTGTATTTTAAATAGTAATTCTTGTGAAACATTGCCTGCTGATCCAAGAACGTTATGCAGAACTCCTAGGAATGCCTCAAAGTACATAGAAAAACTTTGTGGGGGACAATATTACCATTTTGGCCTTAAAAATGCTATTCAGGACTTTTTTGAAGCAACACCACAGTCAGTGTTGTCTAATATCCAGTCTGTCTTGTTATTAAAAATTAACTGTGATGGGATTCCTCTCCATAAAAGCTCCAACAAACAATTTTGGCCCATTCTGGTTGAATTTTGTAGTGAAAATATTTTACTTTCATATCCATTTGTTGTTGGTCTATTTTATGGAAATTCCAAACCAAATAATGTTCATGATTACTTAAAAAAACTAATTGCAGAACTGGAGGAGCTGCAGAGTGGATATAAAGCCTTTGACAAATTATATGTGGTAAAGGTTCATTGCTTCATTTGTGATGCACCTGCACGTCAGTTTCTTAAGTGCATTACATCACATAATGGATATTTTGGATCTGAACGTTGTACACAGGAAGGTGTATATTTGCAAACTATGACATTTCCTGATTTAAATGCTCCATTGAGAACTGATAATGATTTTGTAACTATTAATTACAAAAGGCATCAAAAAGCTGTATCACCTCTGTCAGCTCTTAATATTGGTATGGTGTCACAGTTTGTGCTTGATCCAATGCACCTTCTTTACTTGGGTGTGATGAAGAAACTTCTATATTTGTGGCTAAAAGGCCCATTACCTGTACGTATTGGCACAGCATGCAAAAATCAGATTTCAGCAATTCTTGAAGAAATATCTCCATACATGCCTGATGAATTTGCCAGAAAGCCACGTTCACTCGATAATGTAGATAGATTCAAGGCTACAGAATTTCGTAGCTTCCTCCTATACACTGGCCCAGTTTGTTTAGCAGGTAACATAAATTCTGGTGTATACAAGAATTTTCTCTTGCTTAGTGTTGCTGTAACCTTAATGTAAAAAAAAAATGCCCCTGAAAATGCTGCAAATGCAAGGAAGTTATTATTTGCCTTTGTGAATCATTGTTCTGATTTATATGGCCCCAGGTATCTAGTATACAATTTTCATAATTTGATTCATCTTCCAGATGACATTGCAAAGTATGGGTCTCTAAATAGATTTTCTGCATTCTCCTTTGAGAATCATTTAGGCATGATGAAAAAAATGCTTAGGAAGCCAAACTGTGCCTTAAATCAAGTGATCAACAGAATGTATGAGCGTACTTACAACTCTAGATTAGTGCCTAAAATCATTCAAGAACCAGTACTGAAGCAAAGCCATTTTCATGGACCTCTACTTAAGGAAGGCCGACAACAACAGTTCAAGGAAATCCTTTTAGAAGGGTTTTGTATTAAAACAAATTTTGTTAATGGAGGAGTAATGATTAATAATCAAATTGGAGTAGTACAAAACATTGTGAAATATGAAGATGAGTCGGACATTATGATATTGTATAAAGAATACAGGAAATATTCACATTTATATGAATACCCAATTAGTTCTGGGACTCTAGGAATATATATTGTTAACAATCTGAGTGGCAGTTTGAAATCATGCCATGTGAAAGATATAGAATGTAAATATGTATTGTTCCCACACAGAAATGGCACAGTAGCATTCCCCCTTTTGCATACTGGACATGGCCAGTGAACAATGATATTAAAATATAATATGTTTCTTCATACATATACAGTCCACGTACACACACAGACAGGCCAATACGTGCGTACAGTCGGGCACAATAATCCTTACCCCACATGAGTCTAAGCCCAAGATCTGAAGCAGGCGGTTTCTGATTGACAGTCCACCCAAACCATCACCAGCCACACACATTTCGAACCAAAGGAGGTTTTTGGTGGGCTGTCTTTCAAAAACCGCATGCTCCAAATCTCGGGCTTCGACTCAGGGTGGCTAGGGATTGTGGTGCGCGACTGTACACACAGGCTGCACATGTACACAACAGGCTGAATGCAGACACACACACACACACACTGGTCAATAATGACATTTATATATGGATATCGCAAACAATTTGCTGTCTTACTAATGCATTAATTATTATTTTTAGTTATTTGTATTTCCAGAAGTGGATTATACTTACGCCCAAATAATGTTTACTGCTGTGATGTTATCACCAAAGAACGTAATGTTTAGTTACTTTCATGTCTGAAAATAATATTTTATTTTTGATATTTATTTGATATCTATTTTCTTTTGTTAACCAATTTAAAAAAGTCATGTCAATATGATTGATACAACTTATGATCTGCATTATTAGCTCATTACCAAAGCAGTGTCATTAATATTAGTTATTTTTATCTGCATAAGTGGCTTATACTAATCATTATCAACACCCCATTTCCTATTCTTAAGGGGTATATGCTAATACTGTACTAAAATATTTTTCCTATGGTAACTTGTTATTACTAATGCATTAATTATTATTTTTAGTTATTTGTATTTCCAGAAGTGGATTATACTTACACCAAATAATGTTTACTGCTGTGATGTTATCACCAAAGAAGTGTAATGTTTAGTTATTTGTATCTGCAAAAGTGGATTCTAGCTTATTTCAAAATAATGTTTACTGCTGTGATGTTATCACCAAAGAAGTGTAATGTTTAGTTACTTGTATCTGCAAAAGTGGATTATACTTAATTATATCAGAATATAGTTAACTGTTTTGATCTTATCACCGAAATGTGTTATTTTCAGTTACAGTACTTGTATCTGCAGAAGTGATATATAGTGGATACTATTCATGGTGATGTTTCAGTATTACATGACACTGTGATACATAAACTCATTTACATTTACGAAAAGTTGGTGATTTTGGAGAAGTAATTCTTGTATGTATTTAATTATTATTTTCATAGAATGTGTGTGATGTATTTTGGTAATTGTGGTTCAATGGACAGTGATAGTTCCAAGTAGTAGCCAGCCTCATGACGGTATTGCAAGAATTCTGAGAAAAATTAGCAATTCTAATGATTGATAACAAAAAAATTGCAGTATCATGTATGTGTTGAATAATAGCTATAAAGGGTTATTCAAAACTATACAGATAAAATTACAAGATGAAGTCCTGACATGATATTAATCTTATTTCCCCCCAGAATTCCCAAAAATGAAAGGTTAATTTCAGACGTGAAAGCCAAATGCATTACTGTGGGCGAACGATCGAACTCTTCAAATGTGGGAGGGTGGGGTTGATTTTGAAGTGTTCGATCGTTTGCCCACGGTAATGGATTTGGCTTTCATGTCTGAAATTAATATTATATTTTGGGGAAAAATACATATGGAAATTAGATAAATATCATGTCAGGGCTTCACCCTGTAATTTTGTGAGTATAGTTTTGAGTAACAATGTATTGTATGAACATTGGAAAATAAATGGTATTCCATAACGAAAAATATATTGTGTATCTTTCATTGGCCCAGTACCTACCCAATACATTTATAATGGATGACCAGAATAGGATATAAATGAAGAATCCACAGTTTAAACTGAATTGGTATCATGATATTGTTCCAATATCGGGCCAATACATACTTGATAATGGATACTGGAACAATAATGGAAGTAGATAATTGGTCAACAATAGTTTCAATGTATGCCCGTTACTGGCCCAGTGTGCAAACGGATAATGGATTGATGCTGGCCCAGTGGTTTGCAATCATTGGTCCGATATGCTGGAGTGTCCTGTAAATAAAAAGGAAATAATTGTGAAACATCATGCACCATGGTTTAATGCTGAGATATCACGAGCTAAGGCAGAGAAGAAGACTACGCACTGATATTGCTAGAAGAGATTATCAACACGCAATGAGAGAAGAAAAAAGACTCCTAGTATGAAGAAAGCGGCAATATTACTTTAGTAAAGTCAAGGAGGCCAGGTCAGATATGAATAAACTATATCTCATACTCAATCATTTAACTGGTAATAAAAAGAATCCAAGGTTGCCTGAAGGAGATCCTGATGAAGTACTTGCAAACAAATTCTTAGATTTCTTTGACAATAAAATAGCAACTATAGTGGAAAGCTTTCCAGGAAGTGGTTGAATGTGATGCATAGACATACTCAAATGTCTAAGAGCAAACTACTTTGCTTTCAAAACATCGGTATAGCCAAGATGAAAGAAATTGTACAACGAGTTAAATTAACTCATTGCGATAATGATCCGTTACCTGTAACGGATGTTATAACGAGTAAAAATGTAGACGACATTTTTAAAGTGTACCTGCAAATTATTAAACTAAGTTTTGATAACAATGTTTTTTCCAGAGAGTGAGAAATTAGCTATTATCAAGCCTATTGTAAAAGGTAACCTTGATCCTCAGAGTCTGAGTTCGTATAGACCAGGGGTGGAATCCAAAGAGATCGTTTAGCGACGCGTCGCTAATGCCGATGTCGGTAACCACTAACTACACGCAGGTGTCGTTAACTTCGCCCTGATCAAGGATAATAGACTATCATCCTTGGCCCTGATCCAAAAAGACTCTGCTCTCCCGTTGTTAGGAGCGCGGTAACTGAAACACGCCTTTGATTGGCTAAGGCTATCAATGACGTCATGGACACTTTGTAGCCAATCACAAAGCGTGTGACAATGCGCGTTTGTTTACAAACAGCGATCAGCTGGCAGCTATCAAAACAAGTGTCTTCGTATCGCTCTACTGAGTCTACTCGACTTATTCGTTTCAAACTACAGCAGGTACAGTCACTCATAAAAGTAAAGACACCCCCAGGCAAGACACCTTTTAAGTGGTGTGATATCGGTTCTGGTAACATTGTATAGCTGGTCACACTCCCGTGAGGCCCACCCAGCGTTGTCAATGTTGGCCGAGATAACCCCGAAACACTAGTTGTGAGCTTTGCTCGCTCGAACCATTCACTGGTGGGAGGGAGAAGTAAGGAGGGATTTGAGGAGGGTAGGGGGGGTGTCTATACAAGAGAGGTGAGAAATTATTTTTAGGGAGGTGAAAAATGTGTGGAAACCCAGTTATCAATTATTTATATACCGACATTTGTGTCAATTATTAACATCATTGAATATAAGATTAAGTTTTTAATATTATGATGTAACACAAAACAACCGAGGTAATATTATTGTATACGGTACTTTTTCGTATAATATTCAATGGTTATCATCAAGCACTAAACGCTGAAAAATACTTACACAATAACTGAAAAAGAATCATAAACCAGAATGCTCTTTATTGAATTAAGCAAATGTGAATACCTTTATATTACATGCGTCAAGTGTTGATACCACTAACACACACTTCCATTTCCCCCGTATCTACCTAATAGTTTATAATCGTGTCAAATATCAAGGCTCTCATTATCCCTCACGTGATAGCAACCTTGTAATATTCTGAATACTTTTATTAATAGCCTGTTGTATTGAAATATTGGAATTTGACTATGAAGCCCTTTTTTTGTCATTTGTCTCTTGGTAGCAAATATTATTATTTGCTCTGTATCTCTCTTCTCCGTGTGTATCTCTTTTTCTGTGTGCATGTAATATACTTATATAATTATATAAGCCAGTACACACATACATAACATAATAATGTTGGTGACAGAGGTTCTATTGGTTTTATCTGTCATGAGTTGCGAGAGAACTATGTTCATAATTATTTAAACATTGTAATAGTTCCTTCAAGTAATACATGGGATGCACAGTTAAGGTTTCATCGGACATGTTAATAAAGAAGCTGGCAACTATTTTCAACATTTCTTAAAATTAAACTTTATTGAAGGCGTGTTAAGGTCTGAAATCCTGTGTTTCCCATCATACAACACCTTCCCAATACTCACACTGTTGTATTTGATGCCGTATTGGTCTTTACTGTCTTCTGCTACAAGGTTGATATAAGTGTGAATTTCCATATACACTCTACCAATACTCACACCGTTGTATTTGATGCCGTTTTGGTCTTTACTGTCTTCTGCTACAAGGTTGATATTAGTGTGAATTTCCATATACACCTTGTCTTGTGAACTGACTGACTGCACCACCTTACACATCTTCAAGTCATCAGGACTGCAACATGTTGGAGAGGGAATATTTCCACACTCAGTCTTCAATACCCTTACCAGTTTAGTGGTTTTCAACCAACTCATAATCCTCTTGGAGTATCAAAACTAATTTGGGCTAACGAGACTAGAGTCAACATCAATCTCTAATTAATACAAAAAAAAAAAAAAAATACAGTTGACAAGCCTGTGGGTGCTAGACGCAATCTCCCTGGCCTCTGCTCACATGTATTATCTGCCAAAATACAAAAAATTTGATACCTAGAAACAGATGAAATACTGAGGGATTTATAGTAAATTATCAAACAGTACGTGTTCACTATATTCAATACAACGAGCTATTATTAAAAGTATTCAGAATATTACAAGGTTGCTATCACGTGAGGGATAATGAGCCTTGATATTTGACATGATTATAAACTGTTAGGTAGATACGGGGGAAATGGAAGTGTGTGTTAATAGTGGTATTGTATCCGCGGCTGATCACGTTCGCGATACATGATACACCTATGGTGTTGGAACATACCGTTAGGTTGAAGCAGTTCAAGCTAGTTTCATTAGACACAACATCCTCTGAAAAGTGCTGAGTAGCAGCGTGAGGGAATCTACCATGCTGAGCTACTGATTGCTAGATTCACTCTGTAATTATCTATATGTTAATCTCTCTACTATAATCAACTCCATATTGTCATCTCGTATGTAGAGAAAGGGACAATATATATTTACTCACTTTATTCTTATATAAACTCATATCTAACTTATCCATATTTCATATGTAAGCTTAGCATTGTAAATAGCATCATCGCAACCTGTCATCTTAGAAAGGGTGTGGCAGTGTATACCACGAGCGAGGACTACCAGAGAGAGAAGGAGCATTACAAGCCCTGCCTTGGCTACAACAGGTTCACCTCCTACCTTATATTAGAGAGACACGAGTTGTCTGTATAACCTGTAACCTATACCTAATATATTCAGTAAATAGAGACACGTCCACGAGTTTACTCTAACCCTTGAGTAACTACTTATTCCCCAGGAAGACTAGATTGGTAGTTCAGAACAACGGTGGTAAGTTTGGCTGACACCAACAGAGGTCTACAGCAGGGTATACTAGCCCGAGAGTAAGTGAGAGTTTCAAGCAGGTGTTTCCGAGAGAAGCTGTTGCTGAGCTTGGACGACCCCACGAGTACATAATGGTGGCAGCGGTAAGGGATACGTAACATTCACAGTGTCCTGTATTAATTCTATATTCCAACAGAATAATTGTGTACATGGGGGTGGCTTGGGCGTTTTCCTCGTTGGTAACACTGACGGAGCGAGAGCGAGCCAGGGGGCGGATGCACGAAAGACCTTAGCGGAGTGACCGTTAAGGTAACCTTAGGCAGTTTCACTAAGGGGATGGTAAGGTTGCTGCTATGGTTGTATGCTCTATTGGCCTTAACATCAACCTTAGTGTTCCCTTAGGTGATCTTAGCAGTCGGCCATGTTTGTTTCGTTCCATTCCCTTCCGACTATGGACCACCAGCTGACATTCTCTGGGCCAATGAGAGGGCAGCTTCATAGACACGTTAGGCAACATAAGCCAATCAGAAGTCAGTTGCGATGACAGCTTATCACAGAAAACAAACAAATGACTCATTTCCATTGCGTGAAGTGGAATGTGAACATTGTGTGAGATTTCTTGAGCATAGAAGTATTTATTTTGGCATTAAATTACTTGATATGGCAGAAGAGCCTCCTACTAAGCTTGCAAGATTGCAAATTATACTGCAGCTGATGAAGAACTCATGATTATGATAACTGAATGGAAAAAAAGAGAACACATTTTCTGGTGGCTACCATTCGTCCACATCACACCAGAATACACGTTGATTTAGTATGTAGGCTGTAGGGTAATTTGTTTCCTAGCATAGTTTGGAGGATTGAGAAACTTTGAATTTGCCTACTTCATAACGGGCCTAGGCCTAGCTATTACAACCAGAATATGCCGAGATTTTTGACCACCTTACTTCCTCTCTTACTGTCTACTTTTCTTCTCTATTTATGTGAAGGTTGTAGTTGTGGTAGTAGTGAATGTGGTGGTGATGATTCCCGTTTAGATGATTTTCCAAACTTGCCATTCCCTGTGTAATGTTTGTTGTTGTGGTAGGACAATGGTGGTAGTTGTAGTAGACCAATACAATGTCGGAACATACAAAATAAATAATTATGGTAAGAAAAGAGCATCTATTCAAGGATATAATTTAAAAATAATAACAAATAAACGCATTTTTAACCTATGTGATTTTCCTCTTTTATAGTAGGCCTATAATATAACTTGGTTATTAAAAATTTGCTTATTAATAAAGATTAGCACAGTACAATAATAATACCATAATTGATGTGCACAGCGTACCGTAATTTTGAGGAAAGTACCATAATATCGGTATTACTGTACGATAATTTGGGCAGAGGTCGGCAGCACAACGCTCCACTACTCAACCCTATGGTCGTCTAAAGGGTGCTCTCGACCACCCTTAGCCGTAAGGTTAAAGATGGCCGCCACAATTGCCGCTAAGGTGTTTCGTGCATACCACCATAGTGAGTTAAGGGAAAAAATGGCGGCTAAGGTAACTTAACGGCCGCTAAGGTCTTTCGTGCATCCGGCCCCAGAGCGATACCAGCTGGGGGTTGCCAGCTAATGGTGGCTGTGTAACCTAACCTACTTTAATCAGGCATTTTTCCCCGTGTGATCTTCCCAGGGAAACAGAGGATTTGTCTGTTGTGGGTATCTCATCTTGGAAGGAACAATGGGACTTAGGAGGGTGAACCAGAAGAGTGAACGGGAGCTGTGAGAGGAACGACTGGCCAGCGTTTACTCTGGGGGTGTGTGGCATCTACACATTCCTTTACTACGTGTGCTGAGCATCTCTGTAATCTTCAATTTCTCCATCGGTTAGTTATTTTAATTCTATACACATACACAGTGAACATAAACACACAATAGTAACATGTTGTTGGGGTATTTTCGTATGCCTATGTATTTTTATAATTTTTATTATATGTTGTGGTGAGTGTATAGGAATTATTTCTAAGGGACATGTTTAAGAAATTTAGAACGACAAAGACTATAATCCTAGGGGATTTATCAGAGGATTCAGACAGTAGTAGCAGTTTTGAGGGGGAACTAAACTTTCCACCTACTCCCAATACCACTAATATGCATGAGCAGTTAAGGGGACTGAATAGTCCAGTGCCAGGGCAGTTAAGAAGTGGATATCAATTTCGTGTAGAGGGAAGTGACGAAATAGAGGAAACACGGGAAAACGTGTTTAAGTTACCGCCAAAAGGGCGAGGAAAGGGTAATAAAAATACTACAGTTGTACAAGCTACAATTCCAATGGCGACTGCAAGCACCAGTGCTGTTGGGGGAGCAGCCCAGGCGACAGGGCAGAATGTCACTAACCCTAGTATACAAGGCAATTTGGTGGGTAGCGCCCATGGGAATCAGCCAACAAATATTATGAGAGTGTTTACAGGTGAGGATGTCGTACCAAAGTTTGATGGGGATCCAAATAAGAATTATACAATAGAGGAATTTGTACGGAGACTTGAGCAGTCTTTCGTGGAGTATAATATTACCGGGGATAGAGGTAAAATAGGATATGCAGACTCGAGGATTGAAGGGCAGTTTGCAAGGCAGTTATTAAACTGTAGTTGTCTGTTGGGGAGGTCGTCAAGGGAACAACAGACGTGGGAGGAGTTTAAAAAAGCATTAATTACAGTGTACCGAAGGTCGGCTCCAGAGGGATGCTCGGCATGGGCACATAGAACATTCACGGACTTAGGTTTAAAGGCGTGGATTACACCACTAGAAGTAGCAGTATCAAAGGCGGGTGCTATACGTAAGGATATACAAGATTGTATACAGGACAACAATTGGTCTAAGGAGGTTAAAGGGGAACAATGGATGAAGGTAGACGACGCCTGTGAGATGTTTGAATATCTCTTGATGTATATAGGTCTATCAGAGGAGGACCAGAGGAGAGTCCGGAAAAAAAAGTTGGAGCGAGGTAAGGGAATCTGGCATTTGATTAATGAGTTAAAACTGGAAATCAGAGATCCCATGGTTGTTAGACCATTTCGCAACCAAAATGCTACGAAGGTACAGACTTCGGTATTGCAAACGGAGGTAACTGACAGGAGGTCAGAGGGTGAGCCGCAGACAGGCATAAATGCGGTCGCGGGGCAAAGGAATACAAGGGGTGGAAATTCTTCTGCGAGGTACCAGGTAGAATGTTTCCATTGTCGTAAGTGGGGCCATGTAAAGGCCGACTGTCCTCAATTACAGAATAGATCTCAAGGGGATCAATATAGAGGCTCAATGAACAGGGGTCAGGCATACCCTAGAGGCGCAGCCAGGCGGGCGCGTGGAGGACAAGCTAGAGGACGTGGTAGAGCGTACCACTATGCACATCAGGATAATTATCAACAAGGAGGAGGTTATGTACCTCCCGGACAGAGTAAGTGGTGTGAAATCCATAAATGGTCGAATCATATAACGGCAGACTGTGAAGTAATAGTACGAGTTATGCATGAGGAAAAATCACGTATGGGGGTCCGGCGATCAGGGTCGGATGAGGCATTATGACACAAAGACGAGAGGAAGAGAATGTCTAGAGATATAGAATTCTCCATAGTGTCGGCAGTCAGTAGAAGTAATCATTTAGCCGTAGGAAATGTAACAATAGGGGGAGTTCCGGGGGCACTTTTGATCGATACTGGTGCAGTAGTCAATCTAATATCAAAGGAGACCTATCAAAATATTAGAAAACATCATTCTGAGAGGAGTTATGCATTGCAAGAGCCACAATACCAACTGAGTGGGGTGTCAGGAACTACAGTGGATGTTCTTGGAGTTGTGAGGTTGCCAGTTGTTCACTTCCGGGGTAGTTCAAGTTTTGCTGCATCATTTTATGTTGTAAGTAAATTTCATCCTATGGCAAGCAGGTTGCTTGGATTGTCAACCATGGCTGAAAGGAAGATTGAGGTCTACCCAGGGGAGGGTTTAATTGTTCATGAAAATGTACCTTATATGTGTATGGCAACCCCGCAACCCAAACACTCAGACAAAGAGGTTAAAACGGTGGGTTATGTAAGGGGCTTTGAAGAGAAGTCAACCCAAAGGGTCAAACAAGATAGACTATGCGACACTGCTAGGGAGGAAGTCACACGTTGGACTGTTGTTACTGCTATTGTACCTGATGCGCACAGGCTGCAACCGCAGGAAATGATTCAGTTCAAGGTGTGTTTGAAAGGAGTGAAAGAAGGCGTAGATGTGGTGTGCATGTCTGAAACATGTAAGTTGAAAGGGGTATCGCTAGAGTCTACCTTGACTACAGTAAAGTCAGGGGGTGAGACTGTGGTGCTGGCTGTAAACAATACAGGAGTAGAGATTGAAGTTAAGCCAGGCAGTCAATTGTGTGATTTTCTCGTATACCATGGTACGGTATTAGAGCCAAAGCATAACCTACCAGTTGTGAGTGTTGTTGGTTGTATTGGTGCATCTCCTTCGTCAGAATTGAGAAGTCAAGTAAAAACTGGGGGAAACTCGGAAGGGAAAGAAGAGTTGTTACAGTTACTTCAAGGGTATAGGAAGGCTATAGCTTTTGCAGGGGAATCATTAGGTAGTACAGACCTAACTTCACATGTGATTAAGTTAAAACGAGAAGCGCAACCCAGTTACATAAAATCATATAGGCTTCCCCATTCACAAAGACAGATAGTGGACGATACGGTGAAGGATATGTTAAAACAGAAGGTTATTGATCCTTCGACCTCTCCTTGGAGTAGTCCCATATTTTTGGTTCCAAAGAAGGATGGAACATATAGACCTGTTATTGACTATAGGAGAGTAAATCAGCAGACCGTCCCTGATAAATACCCAATGCCTCATTTGAATGACCTGTTGCAGGCTATAGGTGAGGGAAATAAGGTGTTTTCTACTTTGGATTTGCTGTCAGGATATTGGCAGGTGCCAGTTCACGAGCGGTCTCGAGACATCACGGCTTTTTCCACTCATCAGGGTCATTATCAGTTTCGCAGGATGCCATTTGGGCTCTGCAATGCCCCTACGACTTTCCAAAGACTAGTGAACAATGTATTGGCGGGGTTAATTGGGAAAGATGCATTAGTATACCTAGATGACATAATTATTTTCTCAAAGGATGTGCCTACGCACTTGGAGAAATTAAGAAAGGTATTGGAACGTTTAGCATCAGCGGGTTTGAAGCTAAAACTTAGTAAGTGTGAATTCTTGAAACAAAAGATTAAGTATTTGGGGCATGAAGTAGACGAGTCAGGTATACATGTGAATCAGGATAAGATAAAGGCTATCTTAAAGTTTCCAACACCGACCAAGGCAGATCATGTACGATCTTTTCTGGGACTAGCGGGTTACTATAGGAGTTTTGTGTATCAGTTTTCTAGCAAGGCAGCACCTTTGATTAAACTGTTGAAGCAGACAAATAAGTTTGAATGGGGTCAACCACAAGAAGAGGCATTTTGTATATTAAAGGAGGCTCTGACGCAACCACCTGTTTTGGCTTTCCCAGATTTCAAGAAACCTTTTATTTTACATACAGATGCATCGAGGGTTGGACTTGGGGCAGTATTGGCACAAGAAGATGAGGGGGGAAAGTTAAAACCCATTGGCTACGCAAGTAAGGCGTTAAATGATACAGAGAAGAAATATAGTGTTACACATCAGGAGGCATATGCCATAGTGTGGGCCTTGAAACATTTTCGTCCTATTATTTTTGGTTACTCTGTTACAGTTTGTACTGATCATCGCCCATGTCTCGAGTTGTTCAAGGGGAAGAATATGACCGGGAAGTTAGCACGATGGCATTTGACTATTCTGGAGTTCAACCCTACTTTCAATTTTGTACCTGGTAAGATTAATGTAGTTTCAGATGCATTAAGTCGACAGACTGTGAACTCTGTAACCACATTGAGTACAATATCCCCACAGAAGTTAAAGACAAAGCAAAGGGAAGATCCTATGTGGAAGAGGGTAATTTATGGTCTAGAGTCAGGGGAAGAGGTAGAAGTTCCAGGTCTACCGCTAAGAACAACAGAGTTTATCCTGAGGGATAATGTTCTTCATAAGGTAACTGTAGTTAAAGGGAAAGAAACATACAGAATAGTAGTGCCAGGGTCTCTGATAGAAACAGTATTAAGGATTCTTCATGATGCACCACAAGCAGGTCATAAAGGGAGGGACACTTGTCTAGAAGAAGCTAGGTCGAGGTATTTCTGGTTGAAAATGCGTAAGGACATAGAAAACCATATAAAGAAATGTGTATCGTGTGCGAGGAACAAAGGAACTACGGGACCACCCGCTCCTCTGCAAACATTTCCAAGTCCTGCTAAACCTTGGGATGTGGTAGCCATAGATGTGTTACAGCTACCTACAAGTTATCAGGGATCAAAGTATTTGTTGACTTGTGTGGATCATTTCAGTAGGTTTGTTGTGTTAGCTCCTCTACAAGATAAATCAGCTCAGTCCACTGCACATGCATTAGTATACTCATTGTTTTGTACATACACTATACCCCGTGTGCTGTTGTCAGACAATGGGACAAAATTTAGAAATAGTGTACTAGAAGAAATCTGCAAGCTCTACAAGATTAAGCAGGTGTTCACGGTTGCATACCATCCTCAAAGTAATGGTATGGTGGAGAGAGTAAATAGGAAGATTTTGGAGGTACTTAGACATCTGGCAGGTTCAATTCAAGCAGGCTGGGAAGATTGGTTATGCCAGGTAACCGCCTGTATAAATAGTTCCATACATTCCTCACTGGGAAAGACACCACATTATATTATATATGGTGAGGATAAGGTCCTACCATATGATATATTGGTTGGAAGACCAGGCCCAGTGTATAATGTAGACGACTATGTGAGTGTCCAGGGACACGCTTTTGCAACCATTCACCATGAAGTAAGAAAGCATATGGAAGCCTCACGGCCAAAACATATTGCAAGGCAACATAAGTTTGCAAAGAAAGTAGAAATTGAGGAAGGAGATGTGGTGATGGTGAAGACGCCAGAGAGACAGAGCAAACTATCTCCGAAATTCAAGGGTCCCTACATTGTAAAAAGGGTATTGGGAAATAAATTAATAGTTCAGGATTATAATATAGCAGACGTGGATCTACAGGTACACGTGGATAGAATAAAGAAGGTTCCAAAGGAAACGGTCCAAGTGGGAAAAGAAAGAGAGTCTGAACCTGAGCAAAGAATGCAATTGAGATCAGGGAAATATCTGGCAAAATAATCTAATGTTGATTTTGTTCGCAGACAATCATGAGGACATTGAGAGCGTTCTGCGTGATGTTGGTGGCGGCGTTCGTGAGTTCCAAGGGTTCGACTGACCAAATAAAACCGGGTGCCTTAGTGGGTACAGATGGGAGACTTGAGGTGGTCACGGACGTAATAACAGTAAGACTCAACCTTGGAACTCTGTTGGACCTAAAGAAAAGGGTTGATGATGTAAGGGAAAGTCTACCTTATTGATAGATTATCAATCTCACTGGTTCATACTAGATGCGGAATTATACCCTCTAGTTCATTTTCATATGATTCGAAGTTTATATCGAGGTTTCATATTTTCTAGCTCTTGCTGTATTGCTTGTCAGTCTCGACTCCAAACCAAGCCTACGTCATGGACTGCTTCCTTCAACGAGGGGCAGAGCATACTGAAACACCAGAGCTCTCACACACCACCATCTCTGTCCTCCACCAAGTCTATTCTTTGGGTTGTCACGGTCACTGGGCCGTTTCCGTGTCACGCCTATATACTATACTGTTCTTTGATCAAGTGTTATTTTTGGTGGACTGCCTTGTAATTTCAAATCTATTGCTGTGCTGAGTTCATGTCTTTGTTATTAAAGGTGGGAATTGTTTTTAATCTGAACTTCAATTATCCTCGGGACTTACTGGGTGATGTTATGAGTGGGATATCTGGTGCAAGAAAGAGGAGTACTCTGTCATAACTCCATCTGCACGGCTGAGATACCTTTCCTCTACATGTGGCGACCTCGCCAGGATTCCTCCATCAACCCAGGCTCGACGAATCAAGAAGTCTGGAATTCTCCACCAATCGCCTTGGGTATCAGATGTTTCTTCCTATCCCCACTTGCTGTCTCGGGGCTCAGAAGTAAGTGTTTGGTGATTGAGTGTTGTGGGATCTCATTGTTAGTATCGACACGCCAGGTGCGTCTTTGCTGGACTCTGGTTTGTGATCCCGATATTGTCAGGTGCAGAGGTAACTCTTCTGGCATTGAACTATTTTTGTTGTTGTTGTTGTTTTGCTGCTGTGTTCGCTGTTGTTGCGTTGTTTTGTTGTTGCCACTCTTCTCTATTTTGTTCCTGTATCCTTTTGGCTATTTTGTATTTCCTTGGGTAACAATCTTGTTTCTTGTTGTATATATTTTATTCTACCGGTTTGATGTCGTCAATTCAGGAGTTGGTTAACCTTGGTCGAGACCTTGGATACCAGGACGAGGAGTTAAAAGAGTTTGTATCTAGTGAACAGGCCCGGCACCGGGAGGAAAGAGAACGAGAACGAGTAGAGAAAAGAGAGGAACGAGAACGAGTAGAGAAAAGAGAGGAGCGAGAACGAGTAGAGAAAAGAGAGGAACGTCAGCATACTCTCGCTCTGGAGCAACTTAAACTAGAAAAACTAAAGGCCCAACCCTCTGAAAATATTGGTGCTTCAATTTCTACAGACACGGGTTCAACCCCTCGTCCGTCTTTACCACGATACCAAGAAAATGAAGACTTGGCTTCATATTTCACTTGCTTTGAGCGTATTGCTTCATTGCTACATATTGAAGAAAGTGGATTTGCTATCCAACTAGGAAGTCTTCTGACGGGTAAATTAGCAGACATTTATACTACATTATCCGATGAAGTCACAGGGGACTATGAGCAGTTGAAAGCGGCTCTTTTGAGGAGTTTTCACAAGAATTCAGATCATTATAGAAGCAGTTTTAGGTCTGCTAGAATTGGTATTGGTGAAACCTTCCAACAATTTTCCATTCATCTGTGTCGTTTGTTTGAGCATTGGCTCGACTCTTGTGGAGTGGGGCAAACTTTCTCATCTTTAAAATCTTTTATTATTTTGGATCAGTTCCTAGCTTCTCTTACCCCAGAGCTTCGTATGTTCCTGAAGGAGAATGATGTCCAGTCCTTATCCGAAGCTGTCCGACGAGCAGATATCTGGACTTCAGCTCACAACGCTTATCCCAGAAATCGGCAAGCTATGGACCGTCACAAGAAACCCTACAGCCCGACGAAGGATTTTCCGCAACAAACTTCTCCACCTCTGGTCCGGAAAACTCCTATGAAGTGTCACAACTGCGGAGAGGTAGGCCATATTAGACCAAATTGTCCTCAAAATCCCAGTTTGTTTAAATCCAAATTTACATCTGAAGCAAAGACCCCGTATAAAATTGGAGTTTGCTTTTCTAAACCATCACCCCAGCAATATTTTACTTCTGGTACTATTAATGGTTCTAGAGTGTCGACAATCATTCGAGATACTGGCTGTACTTGTGTGGTTGTTTCGGAAGAAGCCTTGCCAGATGTAGACGTGTCTAGTTGTAAGAAGGTCTCTGTTGCAGACTATCTGGGGCGAGTCGACGACTTTCCATTGGTGAGGTGTTACATTCGTTGTCCATATTTGGAAGGTAGGGTCAATGCTGTCCGAGCCCCGATAAAACTTTGTAGTATCCTTATAGGTAATGTTCCAGGAGTACGCCCACCGCATGATCCTGATCCGGACAAGGCTTATCTCCAGCCGACTCCCGAAGAAAACGTACAAGCAGTTCAGACGCGTGCTGGTCGTACTAAGAAGATTCACCCACTTGTGTTACCCTTGCTTGAACCATTATCTGTAAACCCTGATGAATTCTCTCGCTTACAGGTTTCGTGTCCCTCTCTTTCTACCATAAGAGACAAGGCATCTACTGGTGAAGAAGTGGTGACTAGGACTGGATCTACTTATGGTTATGAGTTGTGCCACGGATTGTATTATCGGATCTGCCGCTCGTCGATCTCGGACACCCAAGAAAAAAAAAGAATACTAGTTGTCCCATCAGAGTGTCGTAGACAAGTGTTAACCCTTGCTCATGAAAGCCCATTAGCTGGTCATCTATCGCACCGTAAAACAGGTATGAAAATTTGTGAACAGTTTTATTGGCCAGGCATGTGGAGTGACATAAGGACTTTCTGTAAATCTTGTGACAAGTGTCAAAGAATGTCTGTAAAAGGGAAAGTTAAACCAGTCCCTCTGAAACAACTTCCTATTATAACTGAACCCTTCCTGAGAGTGGCTGTGGACATAGTTGGACCTCTCTCACCTCCGTCATCAGAAGGACATCGTTATTTGCTAACATTGATAGACTTTGCTACTGGTTTCCCAGAAGCAGTTCCTTTAAAGGAAATCACTTCCATTTCTGTTGCCGAAGCCTTGCTAACTATTTTCTCTAGGGTAGGCATCCCTACAGAGATTTTGTCAGATAGAGGAGCTCAATTTACATCTAAAATGATGGGAGAACTTCATAGGTTACTCGGTACTAAGCCACTTTTCACTACCCCCTACCATCCTAGTGGTAACGGAAGAGTGGAACGATTCCATGCTACTTTAAAAGCTTCTTTGAGGAAATTATGCTCCGACAAGCCTCGTGAGTGGCACAGATATCTCCCTGCTACTCTATTTGCACTTCGGGAAATGCCAAGTGACCGAACAGGGTTTTCTGCTTTCGAAATGCTGTACGGCAGGAGAGTAAGAGGACCCCTTTCCATTTTAAGAGATTTGTGGGAAGATGCCAAATTAGATGACGATCAACGTTCATGTTTTCAATATGTGATTGAACTCCAGGACAAGCTGGCAGAATGTGCCAAGATTGCTGCTGAGAACGCTGATGTCAGTGCAATGAAGTACAAGTCCTACTTCGATTTGCGATCTCAAGACAGACAATTTAAACAGGGAGAGGAAGTACTTGTCCTCCTTCCCGATTCTAAGAGCAAGTTACTTATGTCTTGGAGTGGGCCATATCCAGTTATTGAACGGAAAAATAAAGTGAATTACATGATTAATGAAAAGGGAAAGCCGAAACTATATCACGCCAACCTCTTGAAAAGATATCATCGTCGTACCTCTGTGAATCAAGCAACCCTCCTGGATGAACAGTCTGTTGCTTTCGAAGTCCAGAACTTGTCTATAGTAAAAAGTATAGAGTGTATGGAGGATACAGAGATGCCAGTAACACCGGATGGTCGCTCAGATATCCCAGACTCTAACAAATTTCCAGAAGTAGGAAGTATGGTCACTGCAGAACAACGAGACGATCTCAAATGCATCATGGAATACTTCCATGACACTCTTTCTGAAATACCTGGATGTACTCTGTCCATTAAGCATGATATAGAGGTGTGTACAACTGAGCGTATAAAACCTAAACATTATCCTATTCCTCTTCACTTAAAACCTTTCTTTGAACAGGAAGTGGAGCAACTTCTTGCTCAGGGAATCATCAAACCATCGATCTCACCTCATTGCTCACCTGTTCTGATGGTAAAGAAGTCTGACGGCAGTTACCGCCTCGCTATAGACTTCAGAATGCTGAATTCCATCACTACCTTCGATGCTGAACCAATCGGGTCCATCACAGAAGACCTTCATAAATTCTATGGTAGTAAGTACTTCTCAGAGATAGATATTACCAAAGCATACTATCAAGTGCCTTTAACCGATAGAGCAATGACTTACACTGCATTCCCATCACACCTTGGCCTCATGGAGTTTAACCGCCTTCCTTTTGGGTTGGTCACGGCTTGCGCCACTTACATTAGACTAATGAGGATTGTCCTGGCTGGCCTAGGTGGAGTTACTTTCTATTTTGACAATATCTTTATCTATGGACAGACATGGGAAACTCACCTACTGGCTCTTCGCAACGTACTTCATCGCCTACGACAACATGGATTAACAGCACGTCCGTCCAAGTGTCGCTTTGGATTCAATTCGATCCAGTACTTGGGATTTGTTGTCGATGGATATACTCTACATTCTCAGGAGAGTAAAGTAGAGGCGATAATGAGAGTGCCTCCTCCCAAGACAAAGAAACTGCTACGCTCATTCCTGGGTATGGTATCTTTTTATAGGGCATTCATTCCTAATGCCGCATCTTATACTTGCAGCCTCTCGGATCTACTTCGGAAAGGTGCTCCTGAATCTTTGGTATGGACAGAAGAATTGTTGACTTGCTTCGAACACCTGAAGACATCTCTACACTCTCATCCCATCCTACAGCTACCCGATGCCAGTCGTCCCTTCGTGCTTCGAACAGACGCGTCCAACCATGGTCTGCAGAGGATACTCCCCATCCCGTGGCGTATGCTAGTCGTAAGCTCCTTGACAGAGAAAATAGGTACAGTACTATTGAAAAGGAATGTCTAGCGATAGTATTCGGTATCAGGCATTTCGATTATTATTTAAGAGGTAAAGAGTTTATTTTAGAAGTTGATCATAAACCCCTAGTGTACCTAACTCATTTTAAGGGAGGCAATGACAGACTATTACGTTAGGCTCTTTGTTTGCAAAGCTACAGGTTTAGGATAGTATATATCTCTGGCAAGGATAACATAGGTGCAGATTTGTTAAGCAGAGTTTAAACATTTTATTGGTAAACCTATCAATATTTGTCAAATAATTGTATATATTTTAATGCTCGATACTTCATATCGAGTCTTGGTGGGGAGGAGTGTAAGGGAAAGTCTACCTTATTGATAGATTATCAATCTCACTGGTTCATACTAGATGCGGAATTATACCCTCTAGTTCAT
Organism: Petrolisthes cinctipes; assembly: GCA_033782935.1. Taxonomy (NCBI): domain Eukaryota; kingdom Metazoa; phylum Arthropoda; class Malacostraca; order Decapoda; family Porcellanidae; genus Petrolisthes; species Petrolisthes cinctipes. Next base: position 651,821 of record JAWQEG010000033.1, read on the forward strand.
TTTCATATGATTCGAAGTTTATATCGAGGTTTCATATTTTCTAGCTCTTGCTGTATTGCTTGTCAGTCTCGACTCCAAACCAAGCCTACGTCATGGACTGCTTCCTTCAACGAGGGGCAGAGCATACTGAGACACCAGAGCTCTCACACACCACCATCTCTGTCCTCCACCAAGTCTATTCTTTGGGTTGTCACGGTCACTGGGCCGTTTCCGTGTCACGCCTATATACTATACTGTTCTTTGATCAAGTGTTATTTTTGGTGGACTGCCTTGTAATTTCAAATCTATTGTTGTGCTGAGTTCATGTCTTTGTTATTAAAGGTGGGAATTGTTTTTAATCTGAACTTCAATTATCCTCGGGACTTACTGGGTGATGTTATGAGTGGGATATCTGGTGCAAGAAAGAGGAGTACTCTGTCATAACTCCATCTGCACGGCTGAGATACCTTTCCTCTACAGATGATTTCCAGCTGAAATTTCATAATGCCATAGAAATGTCGTCTGCTAAATTAGGTAAATTGATGAACTCGAGCTACCCTCTGGAACGGCAAATAAAGGTACAGTTGGAAGACAGATATTTTCAAATAAAGAATATGATGAAGTACTCAGAACAGAATTTACCCAACTTTTCAAGTGAAGTTAGAAAATTAGCTTATAATCAGATTACAAATAGCAGGGCTAAAAGAGGATTATTTGACATTGGAGGGGTAATTGCTAAAACTCTATTTGGAACGGCTACTAGTGACGATGTAGAAGATCTGGGACGCAGACTAGAGATTTTAAACAAGGTTATTGTAGAACAAAATAGGGTAATAGATAGTACGTTTTCCTTGGCAGCTAATGTGGCAGAAGAAGTAAATGGAGTTATTGAAAAGACTAATGAGGTAATTAAGGAATTAGACAGGTTAGCTAAACATTTGGATTTTACAATGTTTGTTTTAAACCTGGATCAATATTTAAATATTGTGGAAAATTACATAAATGGACTGAATGCTCAAACCAGAAAACTACTCCATAACCTAAGGAATGCAGCGCTAGGTAAGGCTGACCTTCTGTCAGTAGTTGATCGTCAAAGGGTGGTTGATGTGGCTAGAATTAAGCATGGTTTGAATCCTTTCTTTGAAGGTGAATCTGTATCTTACTACTATCCACTTTTGGAATCATGCTTAACGATTAAAACTATTCTTATTCACATTCCCACAAAACATCAGGTTCATTTTAACATATGGTCAGTGAAGCCATTTCCTATGAGGTTAGGGGCGGAGATCATGATGTTAAATGTGGATTATGATTATATTATTGCATCTCAGGATCGCTCACTGGTGGTTGCAGTTACCAAGGAACAACTAGAAGATTGTCATACAGCATATTACCATTTGAAGGTGTGCCCAGCTCTAAATTTTATTTTTACAGGACCCGAGGAATCCCAGTGTGAATTGTTATTAATCCAGGCTGATGCTTCAAGCTCCATTAAACATTGTGAGTACCTGAGACCAAGAAGGAAATCAGATGTTTATGTAACGTATTTTCAGGGCATTGCATATTATACATTCACTAAGCCCGCAAGAGCAACTATTATTTGTGAAGATGGCCCTTCAGGAGCAAAACATGTATCTGAGGTGGGTACGTTTGTAGTTCCACCTGTGTGTTCATTTTTAAGCAATACTAAAACAGTTCTGGCCACGAAGCATCATCTTGGATTGGTCCTAAATAAATCAGTGGAATTTGTGAAAGTCCATCCTCCTCTCCCAGCAAACTTTTCTACTGTTAATATGGATTCTGAGAAAATAAGATATTTGGAATTGTTAAACATGTCTGATGTTCATCCTGTAATTGAATCTGCTCTACCTTTCCATCTGCAACGGGTAGCTGTGTACCCTTGGTCCGGAGTGACTAGTTTATCATTCATATTATATTTCATGTTCTCTTGTTACCTGTTCAGGAGTTTGAGGGTTTTGAATGGTGAGATTAAAAAGGAGAAAAACAGAAGATCAAGAAATATAGAGGTCCACCATACACAACCTAGGGAAGATGAATTGTAAGGATAATTTTAAGGACACCCCAACAACTAGGTAGTACACTACACGGTTAGTTGTAGGGATTTAGAATTAAGGAATTGTATGAATATGTATTATATTTTATTATCCATGTATAATTACTTAATTTAAGGAAGTATTATTAATTATCCATTGTATCATTCACGAGCTCAACAATTTATTTTTCTTTTATGTTAATTCATCCAATGTGTATATATTTCATCTTGTATATATTATATATATATATGTTACCATGTCAAGAGTAAATCTAATAATCAGGAAGGCTAAGCATTGATTAAAGTAAATTTAATGTTATTGTGAACTGCAGTTGTTTTAGCGTGGTCGAGCAATGTATCCGCGGCTGATCACGTTCGCGATACATGATACACCTATGGTGTTGGAACATACCGTTAGGTTGAAGCAGTTCAAGCTAGTTTCATTAGACACAACATCCTCTGAAAAGTGCTGAGTAGCAGCGTGAGGGAATCTTCCATGCTGAGCTACTGATTGCTAGATTCACTCTGTAATTATCTATATGTTAATCTCTCTACTATAATCAACTCCATATTGTCATCTCGTATGTAGAGAAAGGGACAATATATATTTACTCACTTTATTCTTATATAAACTCATATCTAACTTATCCATATTTCATATGTAAGCTTAGCATTGTAAATAGCATCATCGCAACCTGTCATCTTAGAAAGGGTGTGGCAGTGTATACCACGAGCGAGGACTACCAGAGAGAGAAGGCGCATTACAAGCCCTGCCTTGGCTACAACAGGTTCACCTCCTACCTTATATTAGAGAGACACGAGTTGTCTGTATAACCTGTAACCTATACCTAATATATTCAGTAAATAGAGACAAGTCCACGAGTTTACTCTAACCCTTGAGTAACTACTTATTCCCCAGGAAGACTAGATTGGTAGTTCAGAACAACGGTGGTAAGTTTGGCTGACACCAACAGAGGTCTACAGCAGGGTATACTAGCCCGAGAGTAAGTGATAGTTTCCAGCAGTGTTTCCGAGAGAAGCTGTTGCTGAGCTTGGACGACCCCACGAGTACAGTATCAACACTTGACACATGTAATATACAGGTATTCACATTTGCTTCATTTAATAAATAGCATTCTGGTTCATGATTCTTATTCAGTTATTGTGTAAGTATTTTTCAGCGATTAGTGCATGATAATAACCATTAAATATTATACGAAAAAAGTATACAATAATATTACCTCAGTTGTTTTTGTGTTACATCTAATATATTTTTTTTTTAATGATGTTAATAATTGACACGAATATCGGTATATAAATAATTGATAACCGGGTGTATTTTCGTACTTTTATTAAAGCTTCCACACATTTTTCACCTCCCCAAGAATAATTTCTCACCTCTCTTATATAGACACCCCCTACCCTCCTCAAATCCCTCCTTACTTCTCCCTCCCACCAGTGAATGGTTCGAGCGAGCAGAGCTCACAACTAGTGTTTTTCGGGGTTATCTCGGCCAACATTGACAACGCTGGGTGGGCCTCACGGGAGTGTGAACGTCAGAGGTGGTGTGGTGTGGGTTGTGTTTGGAGGAAGGTTGGTTTGCTCGAAACATTATCCCAACTCATGCTTCGTCTTATCTACCATTAGTTACAAATGTATCGATCATATCAACTTCATCTCTCAAGCGCCATCACTGACGTCACGTACACTGTTGCCAGAACCGATATCACAACTATAAGAAGATGACTGGCCTGTTGGGGTCTTAATTTTTATGAGTGACTGTACGTCCACAGTTTTTATTTAGTATCTGAAAATGGTTTTTGGAGTCATACTAAGTATAAATAATGAAAAGGTTATGAAATGAGACACCCTTGGGTAGGACCCTCAGGTGGCGCGGTCCTCCTGGGAGGTGGAGGGCTTGACCTGTTGTAGGGCTTGGAGCCCTGGTTCCTCCCACGAAAGGGGAATGAGGAGGTGAAAAGAGTAATTGAAGAGAAAAAGAAAGCATACAGAGTGGCTGGGTAGCAGAGGAAATGGAGAGGTGGAGGGGCAGAAGAGAGAGTTGTATGTGGAGAAAAAGAGAGTTGTGAGTAAGAGAAGAGTAGATGAGGAGTTGGAAGGAATTTAAGTGAGAAGTGGAGAGAGTGCAAGAAAATGTTCTGGAAGGAGGTTAAGAAAGCGAGGAAAGGGGATAAAAGAGGTAGTACGGTTGTGAAAGACAAGAATGGGCAGGTGATTGTAGAGTAGTGTGGTAGAGTTGAGAGGTGGAGAGAACACTTTGATGAACTGCTGAATGAAGGAAGTGGAACGCTGGCAAACATAGTTGGATGGGGTATGAGAGAGAGAAGAGAGGTAGTGGAGGAGGTGGAGATCAGAAGGGCAGAAGTGAATGAGGCCCTGAAGAGGGTAAAGATGGGTAAAGCATCAGGAATAGATGGAGTATGTGGTGAGATGCTGAAGTGTTGTGGTGAGATAGTGGTTGACTGAGTGTGGAAAATGTGTAGACTAGCATGGGAGAAGGGAAGTGTGCCTGAAGATTGGAAATCAGGAATTATAGTGCCTTTGTATAAGGGTAAAGGGGAGAGAGGAGTGTGTGGTAATCACAGAGGGATATGTCTCCTTAGTGTAGTAGGGAAGGTATACTGTAGGGTAGTGATCGAGAGCGTGAGAACAGAGAGGTGGGTGGGTGAGGAGCAGGGTGGGTTTAGGAATGGTAGAGGATGTGTAGACCAGATTTTTTCCTTGAGGTGTGTTCTGGAGAAGGGACAGAAGTTGTATGCTGCATTTATGGATTTGGAGAAGGCTTATGACAAACTAGATAGAGAAGGTCTGTGGAAAGTACTGAGAATATATGGAGTGGTTGGAAAGTTGCTGGAGGCAGTGAAGAGCTTGTATGAGGGTACAAGAGCGGCAGTCAGGGTGGAGAGTGAACAGAGTGAGTTCTTTAACTTGAACGTTGGGTTGAAGCAAGGGTGTGTCATGTCCCCATGGTTGTTCAATGTATACATGGATGGAGTTATGAAGGAAATAAAGGGAAGAACAGTGGGTGTTCGTGTACCTCTGATAAGGGAGGGGAGTGAGTGGAAGTTACAGGGATTGGTGAATATGTTTGGAGATGAGGGCAAGAAACGGAACCTGAAGGTGAATGTGGTGAAGAGCTAAGTTATGGTCTTTGAAAGGGGTGTAGCCACAGGTTGTGAAGTAAGGTTAAATGGACAGGTTATGGAGATTGTTAGCTCATTTAAGTATTTGGGCAGTATGATGAGTAAAGATGGGAGGTTAGAGGATGAGATGCGTGAGAGGGTACAACAGGGGAAGGGGTTGTAGGAACACTGAAAGCAGTGACAAGGAATAGGGCGATGAGTATGGAAGTGAAGAAAACGCTACATGATAGTGTGGTAATCCCAACACTGACATACGGGAGTGAAACGTGGACGATGATGGAAAGACATAAATCAATACACAGTGCATATATTTTTGGCAGGCATGCAAGCAACCATGAAGCAGGCATTGAATTGCAAACATTTACTTCATGACTTAAATCCTGCCGCTGAAATTTTTTTTTATTTGTTTATACCATTTCTTTGAGTCATGCCACATAGGCAAGAAATATACAATTTTCTGTTATCAAAAGCATACATTACTTCAGTTACCATTGCGTTGATGGGTAAAGTAGCCAATAATACTAGAAAAATAAAAATTCCTACATGATGGAGGTAGGGAGAGTATTAGGACAGTGTTCCGTATTAAATTTTTACCCATCTAGGTGGCTGATTTATTTCAAACCCAACCAAACCCTAACCCTTGCACACAAATGTTTTGTTATATCAAAGGAGCTGTCTGCATACAACCCCAACCAAATTGAGGGAAATCCATGAAATGCTTACAATGAGCTGCATTTTCTTACGTATGTCACTCCACACTCTAGCTCGCGCCTGGGCTTTCCCACTCAATAGTGGAAAACTTTCTTTCATTATCTTAAGGAAGTACTCAGTTAGTGGAGGGGTCCAGAGGTCAACATTCCTAACCCCCCCTCCCCCCCCCCGTGCTTAACTCTTACTGCCTACCTTCTCCTTCTCACGTTGGGTTGATGGTCCGGCAACATCTACAAGAAACGATTGCATATAACTATCAGGGCATACATAGTGAGTACCATACTAAACGATTTTTCAGTTAGTAATACTCTTAAACTGTAATTTTTGCAGATGACTGTGGATTACATTAGTTCAATCATGTAAATACGGTAATATTAATATACGGTTGCAATGACCTGTCTGTGCTTGCTAAAAATACATTACAACCTCTATTCTCACCAAAAGAGGTAGAGGGGATAGGTGACAGTGGAATAGGTGAATCCATCAGAGGCTCCATAACCTTCGCTTCAGCTGTATGGGACTCCATACACCTACAAGCATCCCTGGGGTCTTCGAATAGTCTATCGCAGTACACGCAAGTGGTCCTGGAAGTAAAGGATATAATGTAGTAGCCTACTACTATGGTTGGAAACAGCTGAAAGGAAGGGAATGAACTGTCTGCATTAATTCTGCTTCGGATGCCCACCTATCATTTCCCAACATTTTATACATTGCATTAATATTTTTTCTTGTATTGATTTTTTTTTTTTTTTTCATATTGTGAGGATGTCAGGGTTGAAACACCTAATCAATTATTACTCACTCTCTGTGTATGGTAGGGCCGATTCACTAAGGCTTAATCTAATTTCGTCCTAGGGCACTATTATTCTTTTGATAGAGATCGCTTTTGGGACCCAAAAATATCGAATTTTCGGGTGTTTTGAGCCTGAATTTGGGATATAAACGAGTATAGAAGATGCATGCACATATCAACTTTTGGCACCAAAAACATCGACTTTCGGAATGTTGGGCCTGTATTGGGATATATTCAAACACTGAGTATGCATGTACAGATCGCTTCTGGGACCCAAAAATATCGAATTTTCGAGTGTTTTGAGCCTGAATTTGGGATATAAACGGATACAAAAGATGCATGCACATATCGACTTTGGGCACCTAAAATATCGATTTTCTGCATTATTCCGCCTTTATTTTGAAAATATTCTTGCACTAAGTATGCATGTACAGATCGCTTCTGGGACCCAAAGATATTTAATTTTCGAGTGTTTTGAGCCTGAATTTGGAATATAAACGAGTACAGAAGATACATGCACATAATTATTAACTTTGGGCACCAAATATATCGATTTTAGCATGTTTTGGGCCTGTATTTTGAAAATATTCTAGCACTGAGTATGCATGTACAGATCACTTCTGGGACAAAAAATATCGAATTTTCGGGTGTTTTGAGCCTGAATTTGGAATATAAACGAGTACAGAAGTTGCATGCACATATCGACTCTGGGCACGTAAAATATCGATTTTCAGCATGTTTTGAACCTGCATTTTGAAAATATTCTAGCATTGAGTATGCATGTACAGATCGCTTCTGGGACCCAAAAATATCCAATTTTCGGGTGTCTTGAACCTGAATTTAAATTATAAGCGAGTTCAGAAGATGAAATGCACATATCGACTTTGGGGATCAAAAACATCAGTTTTCAGCATGTTTTGGGCCTGTATTTTATAAATATTCGAGCACTGAGTATGCATGTACCGATCGCTTCTGGGACCCAAAAATAGCGAATTTCCGAGTGTTTTGAGCCTGAATTTGAGTTATAAATGAGCAAAGATGCATGCACATATCGACCCTGGGCACCAAAATCATCGATTTTCAGCATGTTTTGGGCCTGTATTAGGATATATTTAACACTGAGTATGCATGTACAGATCGCTTCTGGGACCAAAAAATATCGAATTTTTGGTTGATTTCAGCCTGAATTTGGGATATAAACGAGTACAGAAGATGCATGCATTTATCGAATGATGCTCAATGAGGGGGCGGCACGCCTTTCATCAAGCTGCTGATCCTCCCCACTACACATGGTCCTGAAAACACAGCCTGGTGAATGGAGGGCGTGTGGGGATTACCGCTTCCATGGCCAGCTCTTCGGGACCTCGATATTCTCCAAGGTGGACCTCGTGATGACGTTCCACCAGATTCCCGTGGCAGCAAGCGACGTCCCGAAGACTGCTATCACGACGCCGTTTGGGCTTTTCGAGTTCCCCAGAAGGAACTAAACGTTCCAACGGGTTATGAACCAGGTAACGAAGGGCCTGGATTTCGTCAAGGTCTACATAGACGACATACTCATAGCATCCCCCTCACTTGAGAAGCATGCAACGCACCTACGGCACCTGTTCAACCGCCTGCAGGAGTTTGGGCTCCGAGTACATCCAGGCAAATACATCCTGGGGGAGCCTGAATTGGATTTTCTGGGCCACAGGGTATCTGCCAGAGGCATCTCACCACTACTGCAGAAGGTGGCGGCTATCCGGGATTTCCCCCAACCAAACACAGTACGCAAACTGAGGGAATTGCTAGGACTCATCAACTATTATCACCGTTTCCTCCACCAAGCAGCTACCACCCTGGCGCCTCTCAATGAACTACTCAAAGGCACCAAGAAATCATCTAACAAGCCCCTACAGTGGACCGACAGTGCGGAACAAGCCTTCATCAACATCAAAGAACAAATGGCCAGAAAGACCCTCCTCACCCACCCAGCCCCGCATGCGCCTACAGTTCTCACAACAGACGCATCGGCAGAGGTCATATGGGCAGTCCTTCAGCAGGAGGTTGACGGCGCTCTGACACCTGTCGCCTTCTTCAGCAAAGAGTCTTAACCCCTGCCCTGCCAACGCAATTACAGCACATTTGATAGAGAGCTGCTGGCCATATACCAAGCTAAGAGGCACTTCCACCATTTCCTGGAGGCCAGACAGTTCCATATACTGACAGACCACAAGCCTCTCACATTTGCCATGGAACAGAAGGGGGGCAACTTCACCCTGCGAGTATCACGACTGCTGGCATACATATCCGAGTTCACAACAGACATTCGCCATATAAGGGGACAAGACAATGCGGTGGCGGACACTCTGTCACGGGGGTGTCAACCATCATGGCGGCTGAAGGACCAGTGGATTACGCTGCTATTGCGGAGGCGCAACACTTTCCAGAGGAAAATTACAGGGCACATCAGTGAAAGGGAGGTTTTGCCGGATGCAGTTTGCCTCCACCCCTCCCCCACGGTCTCTCCTGATTAAGCTGTAGTTCCGAAGCTGAACAACCTCGTCCTTGACTTGGTCGTTCAGATGAGTTTCCTCGGCAGCGTATGAAGAGGCTAAAAGTTTGAGTTCATTAAATCTAGATTTCGACAGTTCGACTAGATTATGGTTAGCGCGAAGATTATCGCCGTTTACGGGGTTTTGGGGAGCCTCGTGAATGAGACCGAACCTTTTTGTGCAGGGAGGGAAAACCCTCCTCCTCATCTGCACTTCCCGGGGACCTCCCTTGGGATGGTTTCGCGATGGTAGACTCCATCGCCTGTTCCTCTCCACGAGATACAGAGCCAGTCCTCGAACGGCTCGTCTCACGAGAAACCGAACGACTCCCGGATGTATGCTTCATGGGAGTTACCTGAGCGAGAATATGAGACCTAGAAATTGAATCGGTGTCATCAGCATTGTGGTGCTTGTTTTGCTGGGTTGATACAGCAATTTCATCTTTTCTTTTCTTTTTTTAATTAATTGCGCCGTAGCGTCAATCAACAAGCAGGCAACAATACATATGGGTAGGCGGGACTCATGAGAATCCAATGACTACAACCACACATACACACGCACAAACACACATACATCACGAAAACATAACAGAATGGAGCACAAGCATACAGACAAATATTTACATCATGACCTATTTAAATCCACCAAAACGAGGGTGGCGTACCAGAAGTTCCTCCAGAACCTGATGGTTCAGCAGGCGTCGACAAACCACATCAAGTGGCAGGCCCCGGGGCAGCAAGTGTCGGACAGTGGGGCAAGCCAGGCAATAGTGCTCTATAGTGTTAGCACGAGGCGCTCGACACAAGCGATACTCAGTGAAGGGAGGCTCACCCTGCATCCAAGCAACCTGCCACGGTGGCCGGTAGCCAAGCCTCAAACGAGCAGAGACTACATTGTGCCTCCGAACCATGAGGCCTCGATGACGGTAGGAATATTTGTGACGGCAGAGTGACTCGTAATGGGTGATGGAGATGCTGAAGGGCCTCTCTGCATCCCTGAGTCGCCGTACAGGGAGGAGAGTGGCGGAGCGGACTTTAGAGAGGTAACATGTCAGGGAGAGAGGACATCCAACACCACGAGGAGGCAGATGGCAGACTTCCTTTGCGAGTCTGTCAACTGTAAACCTACATGGGATGGCACCCATAAAAATTTGACAGTCAAGTTACGATGACGCAAAAAGGCCAAAAACGATAAAATATGCTGAATAATAGTAGTGTGTGTGGGCTGAACACTAGAGAGGGAATGAAGGGCAGGTTTGGAGTCACAAAAAATGGCAGCATTCACTCCACATTGACAAACAAGACTAACAGCATCCAGAATGGCATACAGTTCACACAATGTTGAGCTAGAGTGGTTACAGAGACGACGGCCAACTCAGCCCCCTGGAGGTGACTCCATGCCGGGTGAGAAGACAGCACAACCTGCTGTACCATCCACTTGCAATGAGCCATCAGTGTAGAGGCAGTATGGATCTGTGATGGAGGATGTCACTGTTTCTATGTGTTCCAGAGCCAACTGAAGCTGTAGAGAAGGCAGTTCCGACTTTGAAGTAGGTGTGAAGCTCACATCATGTGTTGGTAGCATCCATGGAGGGAGCCCTGGGGGGACGTCTGCCACCATTATATCTATATTAAGACTACGGAGCATAGAGGAAACAGACCTTATAAGAGTACGTCCAGCAGGCAGTATGGGAGGGACCGGGTAGTTTGGTCTAAGAGAAGTTCTGACTAACTGAGAGTAATGGGGTGAAAGATGTGGGAAATGGAGGCACTTGACAGTGAAGCAAGTAACACTAGAATAAATTCTCTCCACTAATGGGGGAAGACGCAACTCATGCTGCATGTTCACTATCCTGGTCGACATTGGACAACCGAGAATTATTCTCATTGCTCTATACTGAAATTTTTCTAAAGTTTCAAGAGTAGCCCTGGGAAGTTGAATCAGAACAGGGGAGAGGTAATCAACAACTGAACGGATAAAAGCAATATAGATAGTCCTGGCTACTGGGATGGAGATGCCCGAGGAGTTGTTAGTGAGCCATTGAAGTGGTGTAAGTCGGCGCTGGAGACGACCCAATAAGTCCTGGACAATGGGATGGTCTTGAGGTCTGGCAGGGATAATCGGTCAAATATTGACTGGCGCGCCCAGGTAGCGATACTGGGAACACATGGGAATGACAGTCCCTCCAATGGTGAACACTGGCCGAGCTTGAGGATGGTGGCAGGTGAATATTCTGCTCTTATCTGGGAAGACAATAATGCCACAGTGAGAGGAGGCCACAGAGAAGGAGTCGAGAAACCGCTGGAATCCCTTGGTGAAGTAGAATGAACACAGATATCATCAGCATAGCACGTAATTGTAGTTCCAAGAATATCAGGGAGAGAAGTGAGCAGCCGATGCATCAGAATATTAAATAACAATGGGCTGAGAACACCCCCTTGAGACGTACCTAGATGAAAACTGCGCAAAGGACTGAGCGCACCACTGAAAAACACACGGGAGGTCCTGTTACTCAGGTAGCCCTTTATCCCAAAGTCAACCAGTTGATCCAAAATGACGTCTCTATTAGTAACATCGAAGGCACTTCGAAGGTCAATGAAGATTCTCTCCATAACCTTACAAAAACAGGAAGTCAGGGAAATAGGCCTGAACTTCGCAGTGCCGGGCTTAGGGATGGGTATTATTGTGCTGCTGGTCCAGGCTCGTGGTACACAACCATCACGAAGACAAAGATTGTACAGTCGGAGTAGAGGGTTCCCAGGAACTTGTTGAAGTAGGCACAGCACAGCATAAGTAATACCATCATCACCAGGGGAAGAAGCTCTACCCCGAGAGAGAAAACATAGCAACTCCTCCTCAGTTATCTCCTCTGCATCATCGTCATCTCACCATCTTGCAACAGAGCAGACATTAGACGTGGCCGATGGACAGCAGCACGGGAAGTGAGTGCATCCTGTATGTGGATGGGTAGACTGGCTGAGGTAGATTGTTCTGACCAGGCATCGACAAGATGGCGAGAGTGTGATGACGAGCAGTGGCCGGTGTCTTTTTAACAACCCGACGGATGAGGTGCCACATAGAAGCTACACTTGTTTGCTGGTTGATGCTGTCCGTGAACAGTGTGAGCACACTCCTGCAGGGCAACTAAAGCGTCCATAGACATCTGGTAACGATGGAGCAGGTCAGGGGTTGGGTTGGCTTGAAACAATAGGCCATCACATTCAGTCTCCTCCTTTGCCTCCTGCATATGTGCATCCAGCGTCCAGGAGTGGGCAGTATGGCGATGCTGGAGGTGTGGCCGGGAGACGTATAGCCTATAAATGTCATGATTAGCAGATACAAGATCAGATTACAACTGTTCAGCTGATGATATGTCAAATGTAGGGAATTCATGGGCCATAAATAAGATGTAAGTCGGGCAATATTTAGGGGGCACAGCAATACACAAACGAGTGGCTGAAGCACTTGACCCAGCAGGTAGAGAATAATGAAACCGAAGAGTAATGTTGTGCTAGTGGAGCGGTCACTTTCACAAATCTGTCTTGTTGATGTCGTTGTTGTTGATGCGTGGCAGGCTTTTGTCTCCGGAGTATATTTTTAGAATAGGTAAGATGATTATTATGGTATGGAGAGTTAGCACACCTTGTTCTGTGTTTAACAAGATTTTATTAATAACCCAAGTGGTAGTACAGATTCACAAAAGGGTTAAGTTAGACTTAGGAGCTAACTTTAAAGAGAGAGAAATGGCTAAGAGACACCTTGTGTAGCGATTGGTTGTCGCTAGCATACTACCGTATAGGAGGTACAGTAGGAACTCTGTGTGTTGTACCTCGTGACTTATAACGTCACTTATTGCTTTGGAAGCTTGGTTCCCATGGACCCGTTTATGTCTAGGTCAGCTAGTTTGAGCGATCATGTGAGGGTACATGGTATATGACTCACTAGGTATATGTAGGTATATTATATGTAGATATCTGTAGTTTTAACTGGTACAATGCTCGGCCACCACCATCCTTCGCCCTCGAAGGAATATTACATACATAATTATATATATTATTGGTAATACATGCAGTCTGTAGATAGTTTTATATTATTATTTCTACAGAGTATAAGGATTAGAACATGTACAATATATATCTATTAAATACATCCTGTCTAAATGTGTAAGAATGTGTAATTAACCTATACATTTGTATCCTCGTTACCTTCGGTCACTTGTCTCTGTCGTTCACGAGCAGATAATTGTCGGTACCTAGCATACACCTTCCGTATACACCAGCTGAAGACAATTGTACAAACAATTAAAGTGAGTGCAGGAATGATATGGAGAGGAAATACAACTTCTTTTGATAGATGCATAGGTAACAAATCATCTAGTGTGGAGGTAAACTTTGAGTTATTTAAGTATTTAAGAAACTTTACTTTGTCTGAAACAACAGTTATTTTATCTAAAGAGATATTTACTACAAGGCTAATAGACTAACTCCGTAGAAAGCGTTGACACAAATGCTTTACGGTGATGTGTTGGTAAGTTAAGGAAATCCTCATTCCTTATCTCACAATGGTCCGGGGCCATATAGTAACCATCCATCCACACGTGTTGGACTTTACTATTGCATATTAATGTCACACTGGTTCTCTTTTGAAAGTAATAATAATGTTTAGTTCCGAAGTGTTCATGGTAGAAAGTAGCATTACTGACAGTTGTGAAAGTACAGTAAGAAGTTGGGAGAGTGGACTCAGGGACAATGAATGAAAGTTCACATTTTGCTTTTTCTGCTAAGCTGAAAGTAAACATATAAGCAGGACATACATATAGATGTAAGTTTGATGTGAGACAGTCATCCAGTGAAGTTTTGTTTAAGGTGTCAATTGCAGTGTAATCCTCTGATGCAACAATGTATTGAAGTGATTTATCAACAACCAACAGTGTATTATTTACTTTAATTGGGAAAGGACGTAATTCCCAAATATTAAATGACGGCTGGGATTTAAAAGGAATATTAATTTATATATTTGATTCAGTAAGGATTGATCCAATGATTGGATAATAATATTCCACGTCTAAAATAGTAAATATGGGAGTTAGCTTATAGTTATTTATGACTATTTCCACTGCTGACTGCAACTGTCGTAGAGGTAACAACTTAGAATTTACTCTACCCAATCCAACATCTACCAAGTTACTAATTATTACTTCATTTAACTCAGTAAGTTCCTGTACAGCTATCTCTATGGCTGCAATATACTCACAATTATTTCATGGGTTTTCTGTTTTAGGTTTTGAAGTGTCTCATAGGTTTGGATGACTATCCTATTCTGTTTCCCCAGGGCTATTGTTACTTCTCCTAGTTTTTTTACTTAAGGCAGTTACATCATCTGCCATGGCTGTGCCAAACAGTTGTTTACTCAACTGCCGCACTTCATGCGGTTCCTCTAGAAATGAAAGCTTCATATTGTAAATAATTTTTACTAACCTATTTACTCTGTTTGTCTGTAATTTTAGAGTCATTTTGATAGGTCTAGTATTATTGTAGAAGTATTTTAGAAGTGGGTTAGTAGTAACGTCAGATCTAGTGTTCATTTCTTCGTTGTTATAAAAATTATTTACTTGTGTGGTGACAGTTTCTATATGTCGGTGTAATTCTGTTATATGCTGTCCAAGGTTGTCAATTATTTCTGGCATATCTAGTAATCCGTGAATTTCCAGTTGTACTGTAACCAAATCTTCCACAATCAAGACTTTTCCTCTATGTTTGACCAAGGCACCAGGCTTTAGTGCTTCAGCCGGAACTGTGTTTTGTTGAGCCAGTGTAACAAGCGCTAAGCTCAGCAAAAACAGTAATAGAGTCTTGTTCCCCATCTGAAAAAAGATGTCATTATTTAGTTTTGTTTGCAGACCTAAGTTTTTGTCTGTATATATTTGTGGTACTAGATGTGGGAGTGGAGTGTATTATTTCTTGTGGCTGGTCTGTTTGTGGGCTAGGTGTGTCATTTAATTTAATTTTTTTACACCTATCGACATGCACTATTTCTACCTTCCCTGTATTTATATCTTTGATCTTTATTTTATTTCCATGGGCTATATCTGTTATATCATATGGACCTACAAACTTTGGAGTTAGTT
The DNA here is from genome assembly GCA_033782935.1 of Petrolisthes cinctipes. Classification (NCBI taxonomy): domain Eukaryota; kingdom Metazoa; phylum Arthropoda; class Malacostraca; order Decapoda; family Porcellanidae; genus Petrolisthes; species Petrolisthes cinctipes. Next base: position 667,182 of record JAWQEG010000033.1, read on the forward strand.
TTGACGCTCTTTCTGAGGCTTTTACCATGACATTTTCCCCGAGAGCAACATCTATTTTTACAGCTTGAGCATATTGTTTAATCATCATCTCATGCCTGCTACCCTGTAAATGTTTCCGGATTTCCTTATGGATGTTATTAAACACCTCTAGTTGTCTACTTGAGTAATCTTCCATATTATATGCTAGAGAAGAATTACCAGTAAATATGTCATATGGAAGTCGCTTTTCTGTTCCATATATGATATGATGCGGGGACTTACCCACGGATGAATTTATGGAACCATTGATAGAGGCTGCTGTAAATGATATCCAGTCTTCCCATGATCCTTGCATAGGATTAGCTACATGTCGCAAGACTTCCAGTATCTTACGATTTGCTCTTTCTGTAAGACCATTGCTAGCTGGATGATATGCTGTTATAAAAGTTTGTTTTATATGATATTGATCACATTTGCTACGTAACAAACTATTAGATAATTCTTTACCATTGTCTTTTAGTATCACCTTAGGTGTAGTGTACTGACAAAGTAAATTTGTTACGAGCTTGTGTGCAACCTCTTCTGTTGTCTTTGTCTGCAAAGGAGTTATGACCACATAACGTTAGACAATATTTGGAGCCTTGATGACGCATTGGTAAGCTTAGTATATCTATACCAACTACATCCCATGGTTGTTCAGGTATTGGGTAATTTAAAATAGGGGCTGGACCCATGGTATTACCTTTATGAGCATGGCATGATTCACAATTCTTGATATGTTTCTCCACGTCTGCACGGAGAGTGAACCAATAATATTTTAGTCTAGTTTCTGCTATACAGCAATCCCTTCCCGGATGTCCTGCTTGTGGATGGTTATGCATTAGAGTTAGTACAGTGTTAATTAGTGTATCAGGGACTACCACCTGTGAAGAAATGTTAGTTTGCTTCTCAAGCTTCCTGAACAAAATGTCATCTACAACCTCAAACTGTGTTAGTGGGATGGGTAATTCTTGTAGGTTACTCTAGTCACCTGAAACCAAAGCATAAATGACCTGTGACCAAAATTTGTCTTTCTTTTGTTCAGTTTTAACAAGTTCCACATTGAAGTCTACTTCACTACTAGTGGGAATGACAGCAGCAGCTGACACATTGCGAGATAAAGCATATGCAACTCTATTGAAACGCCCAGGAAGATATTTTATTGTAGGCTGAAATTCTGAGATAGTTAGATACCATCTAGCTAACTGTCCTGTCAAACTTTTACCATGAAAGAGACCACAAACAGGTTGATGATCTGTATATATATGATAGGATACCCCAGAATTATTTCCCTGAAGGTCTTTAAGGCCCACACAACCGCCATAGCCTCCAAGTTAGTGACACTGTATTTCTTCTCTGCATCATTCACAACACGACTGGCATATGCACAAACCTTGCAACGACCCTCAGTGGAATGTTGCATAAGCACTGCGCCTAGGCCATCCTGTGATGCGTCAGTACAGAGAGAAAATGGGAAGTTATAGTTTGGATAACTTAAAATTGGAGCAGTTGTGAGCTTAAGTTTTAATTGACCAAAGCTATCTTGCTCTGTCTGTGACCACTTAAATTCGATATTTTTCTTGCGGAGTCTTGTTAGTGGGCTGGCGATTTTAGCAAAATTCATTATGAATGACCGATAGTATGAACATAATCCAAGGAAACTCCTTATTTGCTTTATTGTGGTAGGTTTAGAGAATTCCTATACTGCTATAATCTTGGAATCCAATGTGTGAATTCCTTTACTATTTACTTTATGACCCAAAAATTCTATTTCAGCTTTAAGGAATGTACATTTTGACAGTTTGACCTTTAATCCAACATCCTGCAGTCGTTGTAAGACTATGTCTAGTTTTTATAGGTGTGAATTTACATCAGGGCTGACAATAATTAAGTCATCTAAGTAAGCAACAACATCTTGAGTCATGTCGCTGTGTAACGCTCCTTTTTTATTTTTATTCAATGGATCTCTTTGAGTTACCCCATTTATTTTTTTTCTTGTCCATCCTCGAGTTGAAGTCATGGCCGAAGAAAAGGAAAACGTGATAGTAGTTATTACTGGAAATGTATAATGTTTGTATATATATAATATAGACATGTTAGTTACTATAATAGGTAGGAAATTAATTATGTGTATGTATTTTGGGAAATGGGTTGATCAGGAGGACGTGGTAACAACCATGATGTAATAAGTAATGAGTATTGCATCAGCTTATATGGAATTCGAGCGAGTATAGTGGAGTCTTTAAAACAATGTATGTTATTTCCTGATTAGCATAATGGGTAGTTAACTAACCTCCGAGACCACTTACCTGACTCACCCTATCTCCTATCTTATTTTAAAAACTCACTACAAAAGTAATTAGCAGTCCCAGAGGATTATTGACGAAGTAATTTATGTTCCAATATTCCGTTTAGCGTGGGGAGAACTCATTCTCTCTCCGGTTCCCTCTTCAAACAGGTACGGTTGAAAACAGTCGGTGTTAACTATAATAATTAGTGTACTTAAAGTGATAATAATATTCCATAACTAAAGAGTAAGTGTCTAATAAGTGCTTGATGTATTAAAATTAATAATTTGCCCTATGATGACAGTGATAAATTACGATTGATTCTCTCTCCGGCTCCCTCTTCAAACAGGTGGTGTTCTGGTCCACGAGGTCGTTCTAGTCAAAGATATCTGGGAAAGTTAATTCTTAGTGGTAGTTCTCAATATCCATATTACGGTTCGGGGTACATTGCCCGCCGTGAGTGTTTATTTCTGTGTGATTAATTTCCATGTGATTTTCTTTTGTCATTCTTTGGTGAAATTATTTCTTTGTACATGTGTTCTTAATAGGTTTAAGTATAGTTCTAATTCTAAGGATAGTTCTGATTCTAATTCTAAGAATAGTTCTGGTTCTAATTCTAAGTATAGTTCTGATTCTAATTCTAAGTATAGTTCTGATTCTAATTCTAAGTATAGTTCTGATTCTAATTTTAAGTATAGTTCTGATTCTAATTCTAAGTATAGTTATAAGGTTGATTCTGGTCATCATTGTTCTTATTTTTATGAGCTAATTCCAAGCTAAGTTCCACATAATTATCATTTATTGTAGATTCTTCATTAATATCGTGTGTGTGTAATAAATTCCTTGGGAAAACCCTATAGACATCATAGTATATTTGCCCCCATTCCTATAGCATTCTCGATTCTCCTACCGCCTGGCCGGGATGAGGAAAGCTTAAAAAGATCCCAATATTATTATTTTTTTTTTTAACGCTCGTTGATTATCCATATATTTTCGAGTCGTTACACTGGTGGCAGCGAAGGTGGGATAAGCTAAGAGTTTTGGCCAGCCGTATTGGAGGAAACAGAGTGTTATAGGGTTGGGGATGTTAACGTGAGTAATGTTCCAAGTAGCAATTGCGGGACACAGCCAGGTACCACGTGGCTTAGATGTGGAAATTGAAAATACAGAAGTAAGAGTAAAAAAAAAAATTAGTACAGTATGGATCGGGAAGAAAAGCTTATAGTGTTGGAGGATGAAGTTAAGTACAGTGGAAATCAGTATGGTGAAGTGGAACATCAGGCAGTTGATAATCAGGTGTTAATAGATACCATGCGAGTTTTAGTGGACAAAATACAAAGTGTAACAGTTAGGCTAGAGGAAATGGAAAAATTAACCAACCCTGACACTGTTCTTCCTAGGAGTTCACCAGGTGGCAGAGATTCTGTCTCTGGGTGTTCAACAATTTTAGCCCCAAACATGACTAGTACACCAGTAAAAACACCTTCAGAAGTCTTAGTTAAACCTCGTGACAGTAAAATTCTGGAGTTAGAAGCATTACATGGGATAGATTCAGCTGCAAGGTTGCAGATGTTTTTCGAACAGGTTGAACATTGTACAATTGATTCTGATGCTAGGTTAGAGGTGGCAAAATCAAGAGTAGATCATGAGATGGCGGTGATGATTCATACAGCACAGAAGCATGGAGAGATAAAGAAGTGGGATGAACTGAAACAGTATCTTACTAGGGAATTTGGTGTAGAACTTAACTTTGACCAAGCTTGGAGACAAAACGATTCTTTAAATTATGACTGGATGAGTAGCCCACAGTCTTTCGTGCATAAGTTCAAATGTCAGTACACAGTGATCAGAGGAACGTTTCACAGTGAGACACTTCCAGATAGGGATAGGCTACTGAAAAGGAAGTTGTTGCAAGGTTTTCCACGAGGTAGTAGGGATCTCTTAGAGGTCTTTGTGGATGACAGTATTCCTTTAAACAAATTCCTTGGTCATGTAGAGAATGAACGGGCTATGCTTCTCAAAACTCAAGTTGCAGTTAATTCAGTTCCTAGCTCTCTAACCAAGACTGGGGGTAGTTCGAAAAACCTAGGGGATGAGCAGTCAGAAGTACCAGTATCTACGAAGTCAGAGGATAGTTTAGCAGAACTCACAGACAAACTAAATAAATTACAACAACAGGTTGGCCAGCCATTTGCCCCGAGATCAGGCCCAACCCCACCTAAATATTGTGCATTCTGTCAAACTGAGACTCATTTCTTGAGAGATTGTTGGAGAAAACCACCTAGAGGACACTGCTTTGAGTGCTTGAGATTGGGATGTAGACGAGGTAACCCAACTTGTCCGGGAAAAGCCGCTCGTTCTTCTACGCGACAGTATCAAACTCCTGGTTCACGTAATCAGACTCCACCCACAGTAAATGCCAGTTCAGTGAATAACAAGAGCGAGTCAGGAGGAACCGCCGACGTATCAGTCCGGAATCCTACCTCATGACTAGGCTACGCTGATCTCTCGCCTGTAATAAATCTCATTTTCAATAATAAATTGTGTACTGCGTTATTGGACACCGGTAGTGGAGCAACATTAATTAAAAGAAGTACTATGAAGAGATTGGGTCTTGAATTGGATAAGTCTAAGGTGTTGCCATCATTAGTTGCAGTAAATGGTGACCCATTGAAAGTTTTGGGAATGGTGAGAGTAAACATTCACGTGGGAGATCAGGAAGTCTATTCACCGTGGATCGCAGTAGTACCCGACGTTTATCTTAACCAGGATCTATTGTTGGGATGTGATGTTGTCCAGCGATCAAACTTGACTTGGTGTCCTCGGGAAAAGATCATGGTTTGGGGAGGAACTGCTTACAACGTAGCCCATGTCCGCACAACTCTCGCTAGTGTAAGGAAAGTTAGAGTACCAAACCCTAATGTAATACAGAGTCAAGCAACTAATCAGGTCCAGCTTAAGGAAATGATACATTTGGAACCGTACAAAGTCAAGGTAATTCGGGTTAACATCAGTGAACAGACAGGATCTAGCTTAGTAGTGTATCCTCAGCCCAAATATTCATCTCAGACGTGTGCAATGTTAGTGGAGGTCGATCATAGACAGACTATTCCCATACTTATGGACAACCCATCTAAGGTGCATAAATTCATTAAGGCAGGTACCATTGTAGCTCGTTATGATCACTACTCTGACTCGGTAGAGGATTCATTTACTCAGGTATGTCACACTCAAATTGAGAATGAATTGTTGCCTAAGAATGATTGTACTGGTGATGAGGGAACTAGAAGAGAAGGATTGCAGAAATTAATCCGCGAACAGAACTGGACTCACTTATCTAGCGAACAACAAGAAAAATTGTCAAACGCAGTCGTATCTCACGAGAACTTGTTCATGGTAAACAGTGAGGAAATGGGTACCATCTCAGGTGAACCAGCCCACATTTCAGTATCAGACCCAAATCCTTGTAGGACACCAATATATCGATATCCGGAGCATGCAAAGAAGTTAATTTCACAAATGTTGACAGATATGGAGGAAAGAGGCGTGATTGAACCCTCGAGCGCAGCGTGGTTATCCCCTATCGTGTTAGTGAACAAACCAAATGGTAGTAAACGGATGTGTCTAGACTTTAGAAAGGTAAACGAACACTTAGCTGCTGATATTCATCCTTTGCCCCGACTTGAAGATCTAGTGAATGTTGCGTCAGGACATCAATATTATGCTACCCTTGATTTAAAGGATGCTTACTTTCAGATAGTATTAGATGAGGATAGTAGGGATGTAACCACCTTCTCCGATGGTGTATCCTTGTACCGTTTCTGTAGACTTCCTTTCGGATTAAGTTGTGCACCCGCGATCTTTTCGCGCAAAATGGCAGATATCCTCGCACCCTTGTTGAGAAAAGGCTGGGTCAAGAATTATTTAGATGATATAATTTTATGGGCTGGAGATTTTGATCAATTGATGGATAGGCTAGAAAAGCTTTTCAAATTGCTAGAAGACAGAGGAGTAAAATTGAATCTGACCAAGTGTGATTTTGTCAAACGGGAGGTGAAGTTTTTAGGTCATAGAGTGTCCCGGGAAGGTAGTACACCAGATCCAAGGAACTTAGAAGCCATTAGTCTGTTGAAACCACCTCTGAATGTCAAGGAAGTTAGGAGATTCGTAGGTATGTGTGGATTCTACCGTAAATTTGTCCCGAATTTCTCGAAAATTGCTACACCAATAACCAACCTTATGAAATCCAAAGTCAGCTTCAAGTGGACAGACAAATGTCAAGAGGCTTTCGAAACACTTAAGGGAAAACTGATGTCTATGCCAGTCCTAGTAAATTATCAACCCGAATTTCCACTCGTTTTAGTGACTGATGCTAGTGATGAATGTGTTGGAGCTGTTCTACATCAGGTTCAGTTAGACGGGAGTGTCAAACCTCTAGGTTATTTCTCTAAGAAGATTAGTTCATGTGAGCGACGTTACTCAGTTACCGATAAGGAAGCGTTAGCAATAGTTTTAGCTTGCCGTCACTTTCATCATTATCTCTGGGGAGCTCGTTTTGAAATTCAGACGGATCATCAACCACTCACCAATATCTTTCGTAGCCGCACAAAATCACATAGAGTAACGAGATGGATGTTGGAAATGCGCGAGTACAATTTCTATGTTAAGTATGTCAAGGGTAAGGAGAATGTAGTGGCAGACCAGTTGTCACGCCCAGTCAGACTGGTAACACATCAGCCACTTGTTACCTGGTTAGGTCTAATGCGTGAAGAGTTTGTTCAAGAACAACGTAAAGATCAGACTTGGGAGGAAGTTTCAAATTATCTACAAGGTGGAAAATTACCAGGACGAAAGATTCCTAGAGCCACTTTAGATCAATTTGAAGTCATGAATGGAGTGTTGTATTATGTTAGGGAAGCTAGGGATGCCAGTTTGAACTATACAGTAATTGTGCCTCGTCAGTTAGTCAGAAAAGCCTTGGAAGTAGCTCATGACCAAACTGGACATTTTGGACAGTTCAAATCAATCAAAAAGGCAGGAGAACTCTTTTATTGGCCATCAATCAAATCTGATGTAATAGAATATCTTAAGAAATGTGTCACTTGTCAACAGTTCAAACATACCCTAGGAATGTCACAGCAGTATAGGGAATTACCAATTGTATCCCAACCAATGCAGAGAGTAGCTATTGATCTCACTGATATGACAGCAGGCCAGGATGGGCAAAGATATATCCTCACTACTATTGACCATTATTCTAGGTTTGTTAAGTTTTATCCATTGAAAACCAAACATGCTCATGTATAGTAGATAGACTTTCCCAGTATATCATTGACTTCGGGAGACCTGACGCCATCTTGTGTGACAACGCCATGGAATTCACTGGGCAAGAGCTAAGGAGGTGGGCTGACCAGCATGGCATCGAAATCATCTACACCACCCCATATCACCCCCAAGCCAACGGACTGATCGAGCGCATGCACAGAACCCTCAAGACCGTGCTCGCCCAACTGTGCAAGGGTTATCCTTTGAGGTGGCCCGCTTTCCTGGGAGAATGCCAATCATACATGAATTTGGCTGTGCACAGTAGTACCGGAGTTTCACCCTATGAGGCGTTCTATGCTAGACAACCATCCCGTTCAGTGACCGCACCCCTCTTAACCGTGAAATCTGAAGTCAGTTATTCTCAGAAGTTAAAGAGGATGATAAAGGACGCTAGCGTGAAGTCACAGCGGAGGTACCGAGCTTTTGCAAATAAGAAACGCCGTGCAGATAAGGTGGAAGTTGGATCTCTTGTGTGGGTTAAATCAGAAACTTCCTTACCTGGTACCTGTAGCAAACTGAATGCCAGGTGGAAAGGACCCTACCGAGTGTTAGAAGTTATCAGAGACGGCCTAGTGTATATTGTGGAGGACCCTTATTCGGGAAAACAAGTGCAACGAGCCGCAGAAAAGGTTAAGCCGTATGTGAGTTGGACTGAGATTATTCCCGAGTTGGAAGAGACACAAATGGGAGAACTTGAGGAGGAGGAGCAGGATGCTTACCTCCATCCTCGCCGTCGTCAGCCTCCCAGACGACTTATTGAAGAATGTTAGCCAGTGATATGAAGAAATGGTTGAGATATGTGTGTACAGCAGTGGACAGTCATGAGTTTAGTATTGGGAGGTTTTACCACTAGCATTGATCGAAGGTCAACTGTGCTCTTGTCTCATTTTCTCATGTTCTATTCTTAAGTATTCTCAGGTATATCAGTATTCTTTTCCAGAATTGTGTAGTTCAATCATGTGTCTTAATTCAAGCGAACCTAGGATAATTCTGTTCTCAATTCACAGTCATCACCTCATGCGTGGTCCTAAGTTTCACTTAAGGATATATTGCCTATGCCTAAATTTGGTTAAGGAAGTGATTTAGGTGAGTGCAGCTGAATGTGTTGAATGTGATGAATGTAAAAGATTATTTTCTTGCCATAGGCTAGGATAATATGAGAGTGACGGAGAAGTCAGTGGACAACTCCATAGATTACTCGTAGAGTGAAGGTGACTGGGGTACATGACACAATTTCTGATTTATTAAAAATGGGAGATGGCATATTTCCTCACGGGGAAAGTAATGCGAGTCAGGTGACTCTTAGGGAACTTAGGGTGAGACAGAGTTATAGGTTGTTCAGTAGGTAGTGTGTATGGTCTAACTAAGTTAAGTGAATTGATATGTGATGTAACGGGCATAACTTTTGCCGTGAGTTTTAACTCCGGGGAATGGGCGTGTGTAACGCTCCTTTTTTATTTTTATTCAATGGATCTCTTTGAGTTACCCCTTTTATTTTTTTCTTGTCCATCCTCGAGTTGAAGTCATGGCCGAAGAAAAGGAAAACGTGATAGTAGTCATTACTGGAAATGTATAACGTTTGTATATATATAATATAGACATGTTAGTTACTATAATAGGTAGGAAATTAATTATGTGTATGTATTTTGGGAAATGGGTTGATCAGGAGGACGTGGTAACAACCATGATGTAATAAGTAATGAGTATTGCATCAGCTTATATGGAATTCGAGCGAGTATAGTGGAGTCTTTAAAACAATGTATGTTATTTCCTGATTAGCATAATGGGTAGTTAACTAACCTCCGAGACCACTTACCTGACTCACCCTATCTCCTATCTTATTTTAAAAACTCACTACAAAAGTAATTAGCAGTCCCAGAGGATTATTGACGAAGTAATTTATATTCCAATATTCCGTTTAGCGTGGGGAGAACTCATTCTCTCTCCGGCTCCCTCTTCAAACAGGTACGGTTGAAAACAGTCTGTGTTAACTATAATAATTAGTGTACTTAAGGTAATAATAATATTCCATAACTAAAGAGTAAGTGTCTAATAAGTGCTTGATGTATTAAAATTAATAATTTGCCCTATGATGACAGTGATAAATTACGATTGATTCTCTCTCCGGCTCCCTCTTCAAACAGGTGGTGTTCTGGTCCACGAGGTCGTTCTAGTCAAAGATATCTGGGAAAGTTAATTCTTAGTGGTAGTTCTCGATATCCATATTACGGTTCGGGGTACATTGCCCGCCGTGAGTGTTTATTTCTGTGTGATTAATTTCCATGTGATTTTCTTTTGTCATTCTTTGGTGAAATTATTTCTTTGTACATGTGTTCTTAATAGGTTTAAGTATAGTTCTAATTCTAAGTATAGTTCTGATTCTAATTCTAAGTATAGTTCGGATTCTAATTCTAAGTATAGTTCGGATTCTAATTCTAAGATAGTTCGGATTCTAATTCTAAGTATAGTTCTGATTCTAATTCTAAGTATAGTTCTGATTCTAATTTTAAGTATAGTTCTGATTCTAATTCTAAGTATTATTCTGATTCTAATTCTAAGTATAGTTATAAGGTTGATTCTGGTCATCATTGTTCTTATTTTTATGAGCTAATTCCAAGCTAAGTTCCGCATAATTATAATTTATAGTAGATTCTTCATTAATATCGTGTGTGTGTAATACATTCATTGGGAAAACTCTATAGACATCTTCGTATATTTGCCCCCATTCCTATAGCATTCTCGATTCTCCTACCGTCTGGCCGGGACGAGGAAAGCTTAAAAAGATCCCAATATTATTTTTTTTTTTTTTAACGCTCGTTGATTATCCATGTATTTTCGAGTTGTTACAGCTGAAAATAGTATTTATCATCCTTTGGAAAGTTAGGGGTGCATTGGATAATCCAAAGGGCATTCTGACAAATTGCCAATGACCATTAGGGGTGCTAAAAGCATTAATAGGTTTGGATTGGTCATCAAATTCTACTTGCCAATAACCACTAATTAGGTCAAGACTACTAAAGACTCCGTTATTTTCCCCAATCTCCATGAGGATATCTTTAAGTACAGGTAATGGGTACCTATCCTTGACAGTTTTCTCATTTTTCTTCCTAAAATCAATAACAGGGCGGAAATCACCTGTTTTCTTAGTCACTAAGAATAATGGGCTGTAATAAGGACTGTTTGAAGGCTCAATGATTCCTTCTGTAGACATGTCATCCGTCATTTTATTCATTATTTGTCTTTGACTATGAGGTAATCTGTAAGCTTTCACATATACTGGATCTGTGTCTGTTAATGATATGTGATTTTTAACTAGTGTTGTTTTCCCCAACCGCTCACCAGGTAAAGCACCTGTGATTTGCTAATATGTGTAAAAGCTGTGTGCGATGTGAAGGAAAATCATTTACTTGTACATGCTTATATAATTCATTAATAGTTTGCCTAAGTTGCAATTCATCAACAGTGTGTATGTTGGCTAAGAGAGGAGATTCTTTTTCCATCTGTATTGGTTTAAGAAACACAAGAAAGTCACCTATGTATGTACCTGGTTTTATTTTCACTGCCTGATCAACCTTGTTAAAAATTAGAGCTTCAATGAAGTTGTCTTTTTGTACCAGAGAAAATATGGATTCCATACCAACATTATTTATTTTACAAGTTTCACTTAAGGATATGGTTTGATTTCCCACATAATTGTCACCTTTCACTTTTACCTTTATGATTTCAAACCCTTTACTCGGTAAATTTACCATACTTTTGACACTTCCTGCCAGTCGAATCTGTGAGTCACTTGCTCTCATGCCCGAGCTTACAGCTGTGCACTGCTGACTCCGCGGTTGACATGGGTACACTTGACCGTGAAAGATTATTGACTGGATGGATACTGCAATGTCAAGGTTATGATCTGTCAGTTCTTTTAAACCTAACAATCCTTCAGTTGGCAAACTGAAGTTTTCACAAATGTAGAAGGTGCATTTTTGTCTCTGACTATTCAATGAAAGTGTAATAGGAAATTGGACCATTCCTTTAATGATTCATTTACTACCAGATAAGGCAGTTAAGCTTAAATCTGATGGTTGAATAGACCATCGTTCCTGTGGGTTTTCCTTTAACAGCTGTTTAAGTGTTAGTTCAGACAGTAATGATACACAAGCTCCAGTATCATCAGCTAACGAGACATTTGTATTCCCAATGTTACAAGGAAGTGATAGTACATCAACTTTCCCCAAGGCAGCAACAAGTATATTTATTTGTTTAGGAGTGACTAAATTGGCGTTTTTGTTGTCGTTTTTTTGTTAAAATCGTCACCTGTATTTGCACGTCTATTATTTTTATTTATTTGGTCTCTTTATTTAATGTGACTCTACATTCATCTGTGTTATGTGTCACACTATTGTGAATAATGCAATACTTGTTACTGGGCTTGTTGTCACTTTCACTTGCTACTTTATTACTATTATCCTTACTTAAAGTAACACTTATCTGGGCTGTGTCCATATTTTCTGCAGATTTTACAATAAGGTTTCTTCTTCGAACTCTGAGGTGTGAAGTTTGTAGTTTGTTGTGTCTGTGAAGTGCTCTGATGAGTGTCTGTGTCAGTGATCACGGCTACAGGTAGGGCTCTAGGTACATTAAGAGATTCTTTTTGACTAACCTTAGCTGCATATTTGACCAATCTGTCACTTGGTTTATATTCTATTTTAGCAGCTTCAAGCCTAGATTCCTCTGTTAAAAGCAACACATACTGTATGTACTCAATAATCTGGTATACATTATCCGCTTTCATGTTACCTTGTGTGTTCAACCACTCTGACCCTTTTAAGAGTTGTTTAGCATCGCTAATGGTCAAACCTGCTAACGCTAGAGCCTTACTTGAATTGGCTGTTCCACAATTACTCACTGTCCTTCTAACCATTCTGTGTACCCATGCTAGTGGACCGCCAAACTGCCCCCCACCGAAAACATCTATGAGGTCTTCACAAAACTGTTTAAAATTATTTAAGTTATCTGGATCCGTGAAAGCAGTTACAGTCAGTAATGTACTAGCATTTGAGTCTGGTTTAATATGTCCACGTATGAACCTTATTTTCCCTTTGTTATCTGTAATCCCTGCAGGAAGCATATTATCTTCACAAACCCTTAGAAATGTATGGATATTATAGTTAACATCGTCCCCAGTGAATCCCTTCACTGTATGAGCTTGGGGAAGAACATTAATAGTGGCAGAAGTGTTAGTTGCCATTGTGTGTTATGATGTGTTAGTATGTAAAGCCGTAGAGTAAGTACGTCCTGACCTGGTTTTACTAGGTGAAATATTAGAGGTAAAACTAGTAAACACGTCAGTTAATGCGGTAGATTTAGTAAGAGGAGGAGTATTAGTTTTCACTTTATCTTCTTTTATGTCTAAATCTAGTGCATAAATATTTTTACTCAAGGGAGAACTTACACTTTCTGTTGTTCTCACACTTAAATTAGTGATTTCTGTTGAATCAACTAAGCTTTCATTACTTTCAAATATTGCTAAACTATGTTTAAGCTTACGAAGCGAAAACAATGCGGCACCGTATTTTTTTTCCATTCATTACCTGTACTCTGCGTGAAGATTCACAAAAAACATTCCTTCTGGTTATATACGTGAAGATATACGCATATAGAACTCTAAATTATGAATACATAGAATTTGTAATGAGGAGATATTTGGTAATACTTTTATATATTTATATATCCTAATGTGATGATGTTAGGATGTGTATGTATTTGTAAATATATGTACTTAAGCTACTGACCATGGATAGTTGAGTAGGCTTTGATAATTAGTTGAATAGTATTCCATTAGTCTTGTGACGTCGTACCAATTACCAAGCCAATGTCCTTTCCTGGATGTTAGAACTGTCAACTGAAGAATGTTGATATGTTGATTGAAGCACTGTAGCTGTAGTTATTTGAGCTGCTAATATAGTCTCTCACTGTAGTTGAAGTTGAAGTATTCACCTCACTAGGCTATACTGTAGTGTAAATATAGTAGTAGTGGTAGTGATGGTAGTACTAGTAGTAGTAGGTGCTGGTAGTGTGGTAGTGATGGCGAGTTGTAGGGATGGGTGATGCAACCATTGGTAGTAGCGCGGGACGGTTGTAATCGTGGCTAGCACCTGTGTTGGTTTGTATTTGCTGACTCAACTGTCCTTCACTTCCTTCTTCCCCACTATCTTCTATCACTCCTTCACTTCACTTCTCCTTTCTTCTCTTTTTACTTTTGTGTCTTTTCTTAGGTTATCATTTGCCAATAATTGTTTTGTTTTTCTCCGTTTTCCACCATATATGTTTGTATCACCACCGTTGTTCACCAAATATGTGCTAGTGGAGCAGTCACTTACACAAATCTGTCTTGTTGATGTCATTGTTGTTGTTGTTGTTGTTGTTGTTGCGTGGCAGGCTTTTGTCTCTTAGGAGTATATCTTTAGAATAGGTAAGATGATTATTATGGTATGGAGAGTTAGCACACCTTGTTCTGTGTTTAACAAGGTTTTATTAATAACCCAAGTGGTAGTACAGATTCACAAAAGGGTTAAGTTAGACTTAGGAGCAAACTTTAAAGAGAGAGAGATGGCTAAGAGACACCTTGTGTAGCGATTGGTTGTCGCTAGCATACTACCGTATAGGAGGTACAGTAGGAGCTCTCTGTGTTGTACCTCGTGTCTCGTAACGTCACTTATTGCTGAGGAAGCTTGGTTCCCATGGACCCATTTATGTCTAGGTCAGCTAGTTTGAGCGATCATGTGAGGGTACAGCCGACAGCATAAATTCGCGTCCATCTCATGTACTTGATAATGCTAATATGACCAGATAGTTGCATTCAGAACCAGTTTCTATCTTAACAACATGTGTAATTTACCACATGTGAAGTATATCTGTCATCTCTGCATTCAAATTGCGTTACAACATCAATATAGCTCATACATACGTAGGTGGAAATGAAGCGAACTTATGCTGCCGACTGTACATGGTATATGACTCACTAGGTATATGTAGGTATATTATATGTAGATATATGTAGTTTTAATCGGTACAATGTGATCAGAGAATAAGCCTGGCACGGAGAAGCACAAGACCTGAGATGCTATCAGGCCAGACGAGAGGACATAATCCAGTGTACTTCCCCGGCAATGAGTGGCACCGCCAGTGTCCCAGCGTGTCAGATGATGCTTGCGGATGTATGAAAAGAGACCATTACGATTAATAGAGCCAGAACCATCACCCAAATCAGAATGCTAAGCATTAAAATATCCCATATACACCATACCACGCACTGTTGGAGAAGGCAGAGCCTCAAGAGTGAGTCTAGCTGCATGGGGCAGAATAGACATTACACAATTGGAGTACTCCATTCCCAGGTAGAACCTCAAATAGCTGAAAGGTCATGTCAGGATCAGTATAGGTACAGAGAAGGCGATTGTGGCAAGGAGCTATGTTTGTAAGTCAGGAGACCATTCCTTACCAGATGAACATATGGCACATAACCTGAGAGAGGAGGAGCTTGCCCAGCAGCGAGCGGCCATCCTGGAAATGCTTCCTGGAGAAAAATAACACTGGGATGATGACGAAAAACATAGGCATTGAGTTGAGTGAGCTTAGCATAACTGGTGATACCACATGCATTCCAGGTGATGACATCCAGCCGGCAATCACTAGCGAACTCCGGTGAGTGGGGGCAGATGAGCGACCTGGAGAAGAAGATGGACCAGGAGAAGGAACTGACTCGAAAAGCTTTTCAAGGCGAGATGCAACAGTATCCATCTTTTCGGTAAGGGTAGTGACAGTTGAGATGATGGCCTGCTGATCCTCGACCAAGGTGGAGAGCTTGGAGTCATTAGCAGCCTGAGCAGCAACCAGCCCATCAATCCTAGCTTCAAGGGCAGAAGAGCGATTCTAGAGAGCCGTATATCGTGCCATGAGGGTAGCAACAGACTTGCGGAGGGACAAGTCCGGAGGCGATGCAGGGCTGGTATCAGGCGGAGCAATAGTAGAGACACGAGCCTGGACCTGACGTCGAGTACATCCATGCCACACATTAACCCCTGGCTGAAGGCATCGTGGACACTTCCATCGAGACGTATCCTCAGGAGGTGAAGGCTGAGAGGTGGAGGTAGCAGGACTTGATGTTTCACCCCTGACAGGACACGTCTTGGAATCATGGTCGGCGGCACACCATGCACACTTCGGCCTGACAGAATATTACTGGGAGATATGCCCAACTCCCCAGCACCTATAGCACCAAGGCTGGTCATTATAAAGTTTCCTCACCTCACACGGTGGAGAACAGGGGAGGAAATCAAAGGAAATCTCATTTGGAGGTGGATCGTTTTGACTCCAGACAACAACAATACGGCTAATGGGGGAACCATCGTGGAAAAAACGATGGGCAGAGTACAAACCAGGGTATCCCTTGGCAAGTTTCGGGTCAACATCAATAGGAAAACGGGTAAGGATGTAGCTGGGGAACTTACAAGACCTGTCGGGTAAGTCTTCAACAATGAGAGGCAGAGACAAAAATTCACCAGGTCCTGACGCTTCCTAGATATGTAGACAAACCGGGAGGTGACAGCAGCCATCTTGACTTCAGACAGTTCATGCTGCAGCTGGAAGGCCCTGTTGACATCAGACAACCAACGCATCTTTGTGCCCGTAGATGGGTTCCCAGAGAAGGGGAGCTTGACATAGGCATTTCTTGGGGCAAAAGCAGGAAGGTTGGAGGAGGGCAAGGAGTTGGTATACAAAGAAAAAACACCACGTTGAGGCAGAGAAGGTATGTCATGCACAGCTGAAGCACCCTTCGCAGTCTTGGCAGCCGGAAGCAAACAGTCCACACCATCGGAATCCTGCAAGGAGTCGGACGAGGCATCAACGGGTCGCTTGGTAGAGGTTGAGGAGGTGGAAGGCTGCAACCTGAGCTGCGGAGTGACCGAAGAGAGGGGGGGAGTGTTGCGAGAAGGCAGCTCAGGCCAGTGATCCTCGATAGGAGACTCATCCTCTTCTGACGTGGCCAAGTCAGCCTCCAGGCAGGAAGCCACCTCCAAATCCGCACTCTCCATCAGGCCAGGCAAGGCCTAGATGGGAAGCAAACAACTGAACACATACGAACACACGGACATACAAACACAGAACCACAACAAAACAAACAAACCACAAACAACAATACCACAAACAGCAAAACCACAAAAAAACTATATAGAACAGATAACCAACACCTAGAGCACCACAGAAACAACAACACACAAACAAGAATGCAGAAACAACACAAAAAACAACACAAACAACAATACAGGCAAAGCTCCAGGAATACGTCTTCACTCCAGTAAGGTTGGACCGATACTCGGAGTAGGGAGTGTGCAAGGAAGTGACTTGTTTGGTTTAAGGGTGGTATAGTTAACTTTATCTGACTTGTAGAAGCTGCAGCATGAGAATAGGAGTTGGTAGATGGGGTAATAGTCTTACAGGGGGTAATGATAGTAGGTGTAGAAATAGAGTGATCGGCCTGTTCACTAGGCTCTGAGTACTAATAGTACACATTACGGGTCAGGTCATCAAAATAACATAAAATGTTATTAAGCAGTTTCTTCTAAAAAAAACCTCCATGTACAAATTACTCAAAACTGGGGAGTGGATTGCTCATTGCCATACCGAATTTCTGCTCAAAATATTCATCTTGAAAAACAAATTTGCAGTCTTTAATGCATAGCTTAATCAATATTAAGATAGCATTTTTGGTGATAGGGAGAGGGATGTTATCAAGTATTTCATCAAGATAATCCATAAGGTCGTCAACAGGGACTTTGGTAAATAGAGATTTAACATCAAAATGTTATCTTAAAATTGATTAAGCTATGCATTAAAGACTGCAAATTTGTTTTTCAAGATGAATATTTTGAGCAAAAATTCGGTATGGCAATGGGAAATCCACTCTCCCCAGTTTTGAGTAATTTGTACATGGAGTTTTTTGTGAAGAAACTGCTTAATAACATTTTACCCAGTAATGTTGTATGGTACAGGTACGTAGATGACGTACTTTGCCTCTGGCCATGTATTGAAAATCTAGATAACTTTCTGCCATTGCTTAACAACTTAGCCCCTTCCATTAATTTTACCACTGAAATTGAGGAGGATAGAAAATTGCCATTTTTGGATTGCCTGATTCACAGGCTGGCAACACCTTTAAGTTTAGCATGTACAGGAAACCAACCAATGTTTTGTCATGTATTCATTTTTACTCTGCACACCACGATAAAGTCAAACTGTCTGTTTTCTCTTCCATGTACTTTACGTGCTCTACGTGTATGTAGTCCTGCATTCATGGATGAGGAATTTGGATTTATCTCTGACATTGGATTGATTGATTGATTGATTTATTGATGCCATTAGGCATCTGGCGGCGCAACAACAATGGTCATATACCGCCCAACATATAAAGGTCATCTACATCATTTATAAAATATGTACAAAAATTAAATAATTTTCACTACCTCGAAAGGGAGAAGAAGCATGAATAAAACCAACGTCTTCCAAAAGATCATATATTAATGAAATAACCTATTTCAGTTAGATATATAAAAGAATTGAAATATTAACGAAAGAAACATTAAACTTTAACTACCTAAAAATTAATAGCCATAAATACAATAAAATTCACAATTTGTGGAGAAGGCCAGCCTCCTCCACATAGGAGAGGGTGTTCCCTCCCACACTACAAGCCTCCTCCCCGAGCACCTGGGAGAGACTGTAAGAACCGTCACCCTTCCGGTACTCGGAGAGGTGCCTACGACGAAGGTCCCCAAGTCTGGGACACTCGACAATAAAATGCCGTACTGTCAAAGGGACCAGACAATCATCACAGGAGGGAGGGTGAGCCCTCTCCATTAAAAAGCCATGAGTCAATAATGTGTGGCCAATGCGGAGACGGACAAGAGCCGTCTCCCACCGGCGGGACAGGCCACTGTAGCTCCACAAACCAAGGCGCTGGCGGATGTCGCAGAGCTTGTTAGCCCCGACGGCGACCCATCTGTCCTGCCAGCAGGAACGAACGGTAGCATCTATGTTGGGTCGAAGGTCCACTGCAGGAACAGGATGACGCCTGGCAGGAGACCGGGAATTGGAGACCACAGCCTTAGCCAGGGCGTCAGCCCGCTCATTCCCATCAACACCCACATGGGCCAGGACCCAACAAAAAGTGACTTTGCGGCCACGACGACCCAGGAGGACAAGCCACTAAAGAATGGCCAACACCAGGGGATGGGAAGAGTTAAACTTGCACAAGGCCTGCAAGGCACTACAGGAATCACTAAAAATAGTAAACAAAGGCTGAGGGAGAGTAAAAATCACTTGGAGGGCATATAAAATGGCCGAGAGCTCAGCAGTAAAAATGGACATGACAGAAGGGAGCCTGCCTCTACGGCAAAAGTCAGGAAAGACAACTCCAAAGCCAACTCCAGCATCAGACTTTGACCCATCAGTGTACACAGGGAGGGACTCCCTGTGAGTGAAGGCATGTTCTAAAAAGAGGGAACGAGCCACTGGAGGAGGAAGAGATTCCTTCTTTTCTGTAAAGCAGGTGCAGGGGAAACTTCTGGAAGAAGCCATGGAGCCACCCTGGGGACCCTCACAGGACAAATCTGGAAGTCATCTATGCCCATCTCCTCCATAGCCTTTCTGACCCGGAAGCCAAAGGGCCATGGTGCACGAGAATGTAAAAGGTAGTACTGAGACATGATATCAGATGACACCGCCAAGCAAGGTAGGGAGTCAGGAAGTCGATGTAATCTATGCCAACAACGAACCATCAAGGACTGGCGACGGAGATCAAGAGGTGGCTCATTAGCGTCCACCAGGAGACTGGGGATTGGGGACGACCTGAAGGCTCCGGTCGCCAGACGTACTCCAGCATGATGAACAGGGTCTAAAACTCTGAGACGGGCATCGGTGGCAGAAGAGTACACCTCACACCCATAGTCGAGTTTTGACCTAATAAGAACATCCTGTGCAACAGATGCTGAGTGGGTTGTACCAACCCTCACAGAAAAACTGCGACCACTGAGAAACTCCTTAAGAAAGCGTGGAAGGCGACCCCGCTGGTCATATAAATGGAGTTGCTGCAGGATGCCATATTGCCATGTAGTGTCATACGCTTTCTCTAAATCAAAGAATACACAGACAAGGTGTTGATGTCGTGCAAAGGCCTCACATGCAGCAGCTTACAACCTGACCAGAGCATCTGTAGTGGAACGGTATTTACGAAAGCCAGACTGGGACGAAGACATAAAATCACCCCGTTCCAAGAAGTATACCAGTCTGACATTCACCATCTTTTCAAATAGTTTACAGAGACAGGAGGTCAAGGCAATTGGTCGATAATTGAGGGCAACACCAGAGTCCTTGCCCTGCTTGAGAAAAGGAAGGATGGTAGCAACCCTCCACCCAGAAGGGAAGACACCCTCCAGCCAGATTCTGTTATATACAGCTAAAATAAATGAGATCGCTTCCTCACCCAAGTGTCGTAACATTGCATATGGGATGTTGTCTGGCCCAGGAGAAGTGTCGCCGCAGAGAGAGAGAGCAGAATGCAGGTCTCTCAGGGTGAATATATGGTTTATAACTTTCATTCTCGTTCCCTGAGAAATCCAGGACAGTACACTCCTTGGCTCGTAACTCATGCCTGACAGCCAGAGGTCGAGAGTCACGGCTGGAGACCTTTGCAAAAGCCTCCGCCATGGTATTGGCCACTGTCAAACCATCCATGATCTTAATTCCATTGACCTTAAGTACTGGTGGAGAACTAGGAGAAAACTTCCCCGCCATCTTACGGACTCTCCTGAACACTTGGGTGAGTGGAGTTTTAGTATTAATTGAAGACACATAGACCTTCCAAGATGCACGTCGGGCCTCTTTTAAAACTCGTCTAGCCCGAGCCCTTGCCCGTCGGAAGTCCTCTAAAAGAGTTGGGTCCCCACGATTGCGACGAAGGCGAGAGAAAGCAGCGCGCTTCTCCCGCACAGCAGTGGTGCAGACTGGTGACCACCAAGGGACAGGAGTAGGGAAAGTAGCCAGAAGTTCTAGGAATAGAGTTGAGAGCAGCAGAGTGGAGCATATCAGTAAAATATGTTACAGCCTCGTCAGAGCTACCGAAATCGGCTACAGAAGAGACTGAAGAAGTTAGCTCTTTAAAAAACTGCCAGTCAGCCTTCTCTAATTTCCACCTAGGAAGACGAGACTGTGGTTCGTACCTGTTACCTTCTAAAAGTATAGGGAAATGGTCACTGCCATATAAGTCAGGCAACACTCTCCAAGTAAAATCCAACAGACCACTGGGTGAGCAAAGGGAAATGTCAATGGCGGTAAAAGTCCCAGTAGGGCTATTAAAATGTGTCACATCTCCCGTATTTAAAACCCCTAATCCCTCATCCTCAATAAAAGAAGCCAATAAACCACCCCTGGGGTTGACCGAACTGTTACCCCACAGAGGATGACGACTATTAAAATCACCCAATAAAATAAAGGGAGATGGAAGGTCCCGTACAAGATGGTTGAGATCACCCCTCTCAACTGTAACACTGGGAGGAAGATATAGACTGCACACAGTGTACGGGCAGTCCATAAAAACCTTAACTGCGACAGCCTGGAGCGGAGTGTCAAGCTCCAGGCTCGTGCATGGAATATCTCGGCGAACTAGGAAGGCAGAGCCACCATGATGACCCTGCCCTTCAAATGAATTGGAATAAAATGCTGAGTATGCTGGAGGACTGGCAGGAATGTAGTCCCCAAGCATTGTCTCCTGGAGAGAAACACATGCAGGAGAGAAGCTAGAGAGAAGAACGCGCAGTTCCTCCCAATAAGCACGCAAGCCACGGCAATTCCACTGAAGGACCTTGAACGGTGTTACTTTAGTACTGATTTTGGGGAAGCCTCACGGAGGTACTTCCCACTACCACCTCGACCTGAGGGTTTACTCAAACAATAAGATTTGTCTAATCCTGGGCCACTAGAAGAAGAGCGAACCCGAGGAGTATTACTTGGGGCAGTAATTGGGACCCGTAGACGAATCCCTGAAGCATCTGATATGTTAGAAGAAGATGAAGGTATATGAGATGGGATATGCTTTGAAACAATTACATTGGTTCTGTCCTGTACAGCAGTGGTATCACTGACACAGGCAGATACATCAACATCCATAATACAGGTGGTAGAATCACTCCGCTGCTCAAGCGGAAGAGATAGTGAATCTTTTGAAGTCACAACATCCGTGGCATCCACATTAACTTCACGCCCCTTTGATGATCCCGAAGGAAGCTTGCGAGGAGGAACTTCTGTTGAATCAAGAGATTCATCAGAGCCACGAGATCGCTTCTGGTGAAATTGAGAGGAAACTATGGATGAGTCCACAGAGATGGTTGCCTCACAAGGTAGAACATCTATAGAGTCAAGTGCCTCAGAGGAAAAACGAAGGCGTCTCTGTGGCAGTTTAGGTGACTTAAGTTTCCTTTTGGGAGAGCGTGTGGCAGTGTGAACCTCTATTACATGGACACCTTTAGCTAAAGTCTGAGAATTGTCATCAGTTGAATGGTCACCAGAATGAGTGTCTGATAAAGTTTCCAAGACAGAGAAACTATTATGTAGAGTAAACTTAGAAACGTTCTCACTAGAGCAAGAAGCAGCTGCCTCTTGAGAGGGTTGAGAGGGTGCTGCAACAATTTAGGGCGAAGGGAGGAGGCGTATGTCTTCACATCACCATCCTTCTGTCGCCTGAAGTTGAGTTGCCATCTGGCACTACCTATGCTAATGAATTGAGTATTAGCCAAGTGGAGGATATCCTGCTCAAGTAGGTACATCTTACATTGGCGAGAACGAAATGGGTGAGCATCTCTGCAGTAAAAGCAGTAACTCTCTGACCGACACTCAGAAGTAAGATGTGAGTCAA
Source organism: Petrolisthes cinctipes (assembly GCA_033782935.1). NCBI lineage: Eukaryota > Metazoa > Arthropoda > Malacostraca > Decapoda > Porcellanidae > Petrolisthes > Petrolisthes cinctipes. Next base: position 689,775 of record JAWQEG010000033.1, read on the forward strand.
GAGCAGAACAATTACCAGACCGGGAACGGTTGTTGCAGTTCCTCTTCCCATGACCAAACTCATAACAACAGAAACACTGTAGGGGACGCTCAACAAAAGGCTTCACTTCAAATGAGGTGGGGTTAATGTTAATGCGATGTGGGATATGTGAGCCATAGAAAGTGAGGATGATCATATTTTTACTGCCTTTCATCTTCGTTACTCGTTGGACACTGTCTGGGCACATAGCGAGAATGTCCTCTTCTGAGAATTCATACAAGTCCTCATTATATATACGCCCCTTGCTATAATTAAATGTTCGATGTGGTTTAATAGATTCAAACATGCTATCAGAAGGACAGGGGAGATTGAGGAGCATCATGGCCTGTTTAAGATCTTTGGCTCTGATTAAAACGCCCTTACCATATTTCTTTATGTGGCCCATTGGTAATAATCCAATTTCTTTCTCAAGATACCGGGAAGCATGGATAATGTTACCACGTCCCTCCCTGTAGTAAGCCACAAACCAAAAGGGTGTAGGAACCCGACGTTCCTTTGGGACATGCTCTGCAGAATCATCAAATATATCAAATATATTAGGGCAGTAATCATTGTCACTGTCAACTACATTGATGGACTGCATCATCTGAACTTTACAATGAGTATCCCCCACCGTCAGAGAATATACGACAACGAACAAAAAACCTAATCACATCATCTTGTAAATCTACAAAATTTCTTATTTCACTTTCTAATGTTGTTACACATTTTGGTCCCTCTCTGAGTTCCTTATCTCTGTGATAACAAATAAACAGTCTTTCCATTTGTTTCAGTTGATCAAAAACAATATTGCTGGATCGATTTAACTTCTTTACTGTTCTAGAAATTGTGCCAATCTAGTCATCTGTGCCTAGGAAATTGTACTGTGGAAACTTTTTGACAAAATAACCCCCAATGTACCTCAGTCCTTCTGTTTCCATTGTTTTTTATAATGTCTCTTCTTCTTCTGTACTTATTGGAAAACAGTTCTCAATGTCTTCCATTTCACACAAGGAATTATCAAAATCAACTGAACAGCCTTCCTGACGTTCATCCTTTGAACTCCTGTTACATCAACATGATTATGTGACACACATTCACTACCGACTTTCGTTGTATAATGTACAATAAACCCATAGTCAAGAAAATTTTTACGAATCAACTTCATCAAGTGAGGGGCATCTGCAAACACGTATACTTCCCTGTCTGCAGCAGCTGGATTAGTGAAAGAGGTATGATCTACATTTACACTCAGATTGTACCATATTCTTACATTTGTGGGACTGAGATAATTCACTATGGCTACTACTGGGTATCCAACTGCTTCTACCCTGCTAATTAAATCAAATGAAATATCCTTGTTCATGTCCGTATCAAAAATACAGTATATTACCTGTTTCCATGGGCTAGTAAAGCCTCTTATCATTTATTTTGGGGGGAGTGTCGCGGGCTACTACTGAGTGTGAGTGAGAATACGTGGGTCTGATTGGGTGAAGGTAATGTGAGGTGAGGTGAGGGGAGTCACCAATCCTGTCTCTCTTCAGTCTGACGTCATGCGCGGGGTAGGACGAGTTTAGAGACAGACGCGGGAAGACCTACTCTTCAAGCGGCCTTGGGGAGTATATTCTCTTTCAAACAAACTAGGTTGAAGGAAATGGCTTGTTCTGCATTAATGAGTTTATTAATTATATTGTCAATATATCTTACAGTTTTTCTTAAGTCTTCACTTAGATGGTGGATAAGTGAGGCAAATGTTGAGTAGTTGGGGGAGGTCGACGTTTCGTCCAGTACATTGGACATCTTCAGGAGGAAGTGGCGATTTTTTTTTTTTTTTTTTATGCCTATCACCCATAGTTGTGGGTATTAACCCCTCCGGGACGGGCCAAGAATGGAAATACGTACTGTGGTTCTGGGTTCAATACTAATTTTTTACCCTGCCTGTCCGGGTATTTCCCGGAAAATCACTCTACTTCTCTTACTCCCTACGTCTAAACTACAATACTGAACAACTTAAATTTGATTGTGTACTCACCATCAACTCCTCCTCTTTCCATTAAAACCAACCCCAGCTCTCTAGGACACTCCATTGCCGAGAAATCAAGTGAGGAATGGAGGTCACTTTTCCCGTGAGAGCGAGGCTGCGTTCGCTTTGTGAGCGTGGCTGTGACTCAATCTAGCTGGTTGCACCCGCGGAGTGGAGGTTACAGGAGCGGGTGCGCCCGGCAGCGCGGTAGGATGCACCGAATCGAACGAGCCAGTATTTTCTTCACTACGCCCAGCCATTGTCACGGTCAAGCACACACTGATTGAATGTGGGGATGAAAAGGTCTGGTGGTGAAGTATAGCCAGATCAAAAAAAATCCCGACAAATTTGGCGTTTTTCCCCATAAATTACCAAAAGCGGGATTTCCCGCTGCCCGGACTCTGTCGACAGAGCGGGATTTCCCGCTGCCCGGCCTCTGTCGACCGAGCGGGAAATCCCGCTGCCCGGACTCTGGGGGTTAAGGCAGCACTTTATTTCTTCTCTCTCCTCTTCCTTCTTCCTTTCTTTTCTACGCTGTAGGTGCCATTGCAGCCAGAGACAATTGGTGTGGATTTGGCTAAGTTGGCCCGTGATGCTAATCTGCTGCTAGTCCAGACTTCCCTGATCTGGAAGATGTCGGGGTCTTGGCAACTGGGGATGTGCTGGTAAAAGAGGTCGAGGCGACGAGAGGCAGACATCCACCAGTCCACGGTGACTGTGGGTGGTGGGTTGGTGGGTGGGCTGTCATTCCTCCTCCTCCTCTTCTTAACTGTCTGACATTCCCCTCAATCTTCCAGGTCCATGTTGTCAGTTGTGTCCTCTCTCGTGGTGGTGGTGGAGGAGGCAGAGCAGGAACTGGTGTCAGGGACCTGAGTATCCTCCTCTGTCGCAGAGTCCAGTTCTGAAGTCTCAGGTGGTAGTGATTAGTGGTAGTGCCTTCACGCTGTTCGCCCGGTTGAGTGGGCGAGGCAACATCAACCGGCGACGGGGGTAGGCCGGAACGGGTGGTGGTGGTGCATCCGTTGTGCTCCTTCCCCGTCTTGCAGTCTTGTTGCCTCGTTTCTTGGTGGCGGCTGGAGTAGTGGTGGGTGGTTGCAAATCAGGAGAAATGGCTATTGGTGGTAAGCCATTTCTCCTGAAGATGTCCAGGAGGAGGTTAGAGAGACAACCTAGCCCTTCTGCAGCTAAGGCAACAGCAGTCTTGGTGCAGACGGTGACGATGTCTGCCTGCTGCTGCGGTGGTTGGGCGTCAGCCGTCCTCCTGCCACGGGCATGGAGTGAGCCTCGGACCTGTCCACTATCAGGTCCGGCTACGTTGGTAGCCTCCACGCCATTCCTCCCTTTCTCCACAGTGAAGGACACCTCCTCTCCGTCCCCCAGTGATGGTGGTAAGGTGGTGGCAGCAGAGAGAAGGATGCCCCTCCTGTGGACGAAATAATCTTTCAAGTCTGAGGTTATAAATCCATAGCCCTTCAAATGTTTAAATCACTTCACCCTGCCAACAAGACGGTCGGCAGGGGAAGTGGTGTGGTTGGCAGTAGGTGCTGTCTGGGCCATGGCTGGATGTAGACTCAACCCTCCCCCTGGCGATTCTGAGTGGGTGAGGGGTATTTATCTGTTTTCCGTACTTGGGGTGGGCGGGGCCACCATATCAGAGGCCTAGTGATTGGTGGATTGGGTGTAGCTTCTGTCGCTACGTCTAAGTTGTTGGTTGGTTGTAGTGGCGGTGGGTCCATTACTACAAGTCTCCAAAAACCTCGAACCTCACCCTACACAACCGACCTACTACCTCCAAGAGCCCAATGAACAGTGACCACGTGATTTACCAACACACCTGTAACAGTGTGGACTGTGAGCCTCACCACTATGTTGGTAAAACACAAACATCACTGTCTCGTCAGCTCACCATGCACCTCCAGTCAGGGTCTATAAATATCACTACCGCACCCACGACAACCAAGCTCTGACACGAGACAAACTAGTAAATAATACCACCATACTAGATAAAGAAACAGACAGCAGAAGACTCTCCTACCTAGAAGTGATCTACATAGAAACCCTACAACCCTCTATAAACAACCAGACACAAGACCTCCAAATACTGCCCTCCAGAAAACGACACATCACCAGCACCGTCAGGATACCCACCACACCTCCAACATCTACTGATCCACCACAAGCATCTAACATCTTACCCACCGCCACTACAACCAACCAACAACTTAGACGTAGCGCCAGAATCAGAAGCTACTCCCCATCCACCAATCACTAGGCCTCTGATATGGTGGCCCCGTCCACCCCACGTACGGAAAACAGATAAATACCCCTCACCCACTCAGAATCGCCACTTCCTCCTGAAGATGTTCAATGTACTGGACGAAACATCGACCTCCCCCAACTACTCAACATTTGCCTCACTTATCCACCATCTAAGTGAAGACTTAAGAAAAACTGTAAGAGATATTGAAAATATAAATAATAAACTCATTATTGCAGAACAAGCCATTTCCTTCAACCTCGTTTGTTTGAAAGAGAATATATATATATATATATATATATATATATATATATATATATATATATATATATATATATATATATATATATATATATATATATATATATATATATATATATATATATATATATATATATATATATATATATATATATATATATATATATATATATATATATATACAGAGTAACCACAGGAGAAAACAAAGGCAGAACAGTAAGTACTTTCGTATATTACATCTTCAGACAGAATGATACAGAGACATGAGATGGAGTATATATATTTTTAGAAGTTGTACCTCTCCTCAAGAAACTCGATGTTCAAGTAGTTTTTAAATACGACAACACAGTTAAAAAAACACTCATCACGAACAGCCCTGCGAGTAACTCAGGTGTTGTATACAAGATTCCATGCAACATATGTAATAAATTCTATATACAGTAGGACAGACAGGGAAAGACTTAGATAAAAGGATAACACAACACAAGTATAGTGTTAGGACAGCTCAGCCAAGTAGTGGTTTATTCCAACACAAAGCCACTTATGACCATCACATTAACTGGGGAGGTGCCAAAGTTCTAGCTAAATCGTCAAACCTTCTTGAAAGAAATGTAATTGAGTCATGTCTAATCTCAGGCACATATAAAGATAATGTTAATATGAGTTATGGCCATTTTAAATGTGATAAATTATTAACCGAATTGGTGATGAAGCAGTTTCCACCAGACTAGGAATAAGGGTCAGGTGAGGTGAGGTGGGTATCAGACCCTTTGTGCAAGTGTAGCTCCTCCCATTTTCCCACTGTATATATATACTCCATCTCATGTCTCTGTATCATTCTGTCTGAAGATGTTATATACGAAAGTACTTACTGTTCTGCCTTTGTTTTCTCCTGTGGTTACTCTGCAATTATATCTCACGGTGTAGTGAGCTTTCTGCATATATATATATATATATATATATATATATATATATATATATATATATATATATTCTCTGTGCATGATGCGGTGGCATATGACCAAGATGTCGCGCCACCATTACATTTATATAATTCAGTTAATCAATCAGTCAGTCCGTTCCCTCGAAACTCATCTTTTCCTCCTAATCTTTTCATCAACATATTTGGCGCCACTTTACATTTATTTTAAAGAATCACATCAATTCTATTTACTAACGGGCATCCGAGAAGCTTATTATCCTTATCAAAAGTCGTAGATATATCATGTCTTGAAACTATTAAGGCTTTACAAGGTTTTATATTGTCTGTGCATGGAGTATTGTTATCTTTTCTAAGGAAAATTAGGTTCAATAAAAATGCTAGATACCATCGAGTGGAAGGCTGTCCACCTCATCAACATCCCAAAACACTCCTTTGCCTGTAATTCCTCATATCTCAGTCGTAGCGTTGCTTCCATTTCTCTATCCAGTGGAAGAGTAGAAGCACATTTTGCTCATATAACCACTGTGCCTGCTTATCCGATTCTAGGCGAATGCATCCCAAAACTTCTTTCTTTATTTCAACTTCTAATATATTATATAATGATCTACTGTTCTCTGTTATACCCCTAATCCATGACTTTCCTGACTTCTAGAGCTGAGATTTTCAACCTTTTATCACACAAGGCACCCGTATCAAACCTTTCCGAATCCCTGGTACTCTTCCTGGGACACCTCGTTTGTCGATCCCCAGAAGGCTGCCACCACAAGCCTCTGTTGGTGTCCCACCTCTTATTAGTCACTATAAGAGACTGAGTTACCTGGTAGGGTCTTCCATACAAGTTGACATTGTCTACAAGTTGCCAGACAAAGAGTAGCTCAAAATGTAGGTATCCCTTATCGGTCATCGGTTCAGTTCACCGGAGGGTCACCTTGTGTCTGTGCTGAGTTGGTTGGTTGGGTGTCTGGGTTGAGGAGTGTAGGGAAAGGGGATCTCAGCACCAGTGGGAGTAAAATTTCGAATATTTCATTAGATCACTCCCTGGGGAAGAAGTGCCACACTCCCATCGACTAGCGCTTGGTCCCCACATTCCCTGGTAAATGGTTGCTCTTGACTCCTGGTGCCATTGGTATATTAAACTGCTCATCTTACGGATAATTATCGCAGCCCTGGTACGCGTGAGGTCGATGACCAGCCGCATGAGTCGTCATTACCTGGTCATTCTTCGGCTGTTGATTCTGCTCCCACAGTATATTCTGCCAATCTTGAATAGTTACCAGGTGTCTTTGTACGAACTGATTATGTAAAGTAGTTTGTTGTTTCACTTACAAATGATGGTTCTACCCAAATTTGAATTGCTTTAAAGTTCACGATAGTCAGGTTAAGTGGAGCCTCCAGTCTACCCGCGTATCAGAGCTCAAATTGGGCGCATCAAAATATTCACAAAAATATATTAGCTTACTATAAACCATCCACATTCTCAATACTCTGGATAGCATAGAGAATGTAAAGGAAATGGAGGTATACCAGTGTAGATCACCAATTCTAGAATTAATTTAAAAAAAAATCCATAAGTGATTTTTTCCACACGAAGGATTTTTACGTCAAGTCAATGAATCTTTTCACACGTGATATACGTATATATGAGCACATTATGTAAGAGGAATTTCGATCAAAAATGTATTTTTTTTTGGCGAATTTTTTTTCCCAAAATTTCAGGCGACAATTTATCTTCAACAATTTCAGGCGAGGAATGTTCCCATTTATAACAGTGATAGAGGACTTTTCGTTCAATAGCAGTGTTGCTATATATCAGAGGATAGTGCACATAAATTCTTATGCTATTCTGAAACATACTATTTTTTCGTTAATTGTTTTCATATTATTTGTTGCTCAATTGCAATGAAAATTGGTCAGTATATGTAAAATCCAACGAGGATTACGATGACAAAGAGCTTTTGCTTCTAAATTAAGAGGAGCACAAACAGGGGGTGAGACTGGGGGCTCTCTGAACTTATTCAGAGTATGGCTCCTCAGGGAGTGAAAGCACTACACAGAATAATGAGAAATATTGATAGAACTTTAAGGCCTACTCCCACTTTGATGATAATATTTGATTTTCTTAATTGGCCAGATGTTATAGTTTCAACCTGGTAGAAAGAAAAGGTAAAACATTATGTTTCCGAATGTCACGAGTCAAGGATCGTGTCATGCAAATGTTTTAAATTGCACTGGTCTGTGTCTATCAGCGACCAGCTAATTTGAGCGTAGCTGCAGCGTCCAACCGATCCACTCGTTCGTACTGCTAACATAATTGACGAGTATAATAATTTATTGATTGAATTAAATAATTCAAATCTGACATGTTTATCATGAAATGGCGTGAAAAGGCTGCATGATAAGGATAAATAGCATAAATAAGGATAGGATCCCCGATCAGTTACGCAAATGCGTGGATATACTGAAGTTTCCGATCCATTTCTCAAGAGAATGTGAATGCTGACGAAAGGGATCCCCATTCTATTCCTGTATTATACGTAAGGACACTGACGAAAAAAATGCCCATTTTGTTACTCAAGGAAGTGTGCCTACTAACGGAGAGTGGGTTGATGATGCCAGCTGAGATCCTGGACGCATATGAACCATATAAAGCGTCCCTCATGTTCAATCAGAGTAACAAATCGTGACCATTACCACCAGAGGTGGCGGTAATGACAAGGCTTGATTGTGGAGTCTTTATATACCGCTCAGTAATCATATATGGCTTTGGTTTGAACATTAATCGGACTTATGCTCCACAAGTATGTATGGATGATGAAATCTATATGCATACTGTATCACATGCCAAGAAATTCACTGACCGATGGTGACTGGGGACATGAGTTAATAATTTGACTAGACATTCACGCACCATTATTAAAAAAAAAAAAAAAAAAAAAAAAAGGAAAGAGAGAGATGAATAAATGAAGGTGAGGGGTGAGATGATAAGAGTGCCTGAAGAATGTGGGTGGAGAGTGTACTGCCCACACTACCTCAGAGAGAGAGAGAGAGAGAGAGAGAGAGAGAGATTGCAAAAGCGACGCTTTCAGTGAATGCCAAACACTCCCTTTGTCAACATGTCTCTCTCCGCCTGCATCCTTGCCCTCATACTTCACTCACTGGGAATGATTTCCGGTGAGCTAACTATTATTTTCTGTATTGATGAAAGTAAGGACGAAGGCAAGCAAGAAATTAAAAAAAGAAAGTATGTGATCTCCAAAATCATAACCAATTTAGTTCGAGACTAAATCTTAAAAAATATATCGTCTATGAAATCACCAGGGTTGTCTTTAAAGGCAAATTGTAATAGTATCATAAAAGAATATAGCATTTTCTCCTTAGTGAATTATATAGGAAGTGTGTTGATAGAAATATGAATACACAAAAGAAACAAAAATATTATCTACACAGACCATCTATCACCAATTCAGTGAATGACTTCAGTGAATAACTTTTATTCAGTCTCACATCTTTTTTCAGGAGAGGAGCACAACATAGAACTTGACCCCGGTGACAGTATAACCATCATGTCTGATTCTTATAACGCCTCGGGCAAAGACAATCGTAGAGAAACATGGAACTTTCAGGTAGTGCACTTGAAGTGTATTGTGTGTGTGTGTGTGTGTGTTGGGAAGGGTACTGTGTGTCTGTTTTATGTGGATTTCAACTGTGTGTTTGTGGGAGGGGTAAGAGTATTGTGTGTGTATGTGTGTGTCCATATATGGAGAGGATGGTAATTTGTGTGTGGTTGTGTTTGTGTATGTGTGTGTGTTAACATGATGGAAAATTAAACCATAATTTTATTAACTTTTCATATCAATGAGAACAGTTTTACTACTAACATGACTAAAGCGATCGATTAATCTAAGACCTTGAACTCATTTAAAACAATAACTAAACTGAGGTGTATATAAACAAATCATCCAATATCCCTCCTTTCCATCTATTTCCTTCGTGCTTTACCTGCGTGTCTCTGAGACCTGGCGAGCTAGACTAGAGGGGGCCTCGGCCCCTGCTCTGCCCGATTTTGGGGGGAGAGGGCTTCCCATGCTAGAAAGGTCGCCAGTGAGAGTCCATACTAAATGTTTCCCATGCAATAGGCTGCCAGTACGAGCCAACAGTGCTGCCCGCCAGTGGGACCGCCCGCTAGGGGTCATCCTGTGTTGGATGGTTGGGTGTCTGGGCCGGGAGATGTTGGGAAGGGGGTCTCAGCACCGTCGTGGAGAAACTTTCGAGCCATTGGGGCAGCTTTTGTAAAACGAGTGGCCACGTGGGGGACGAGGTAGCCCTCCCAAGACGACAAGCGCTCGGTCCCCTCTAGTCTAGCTCGCCAGGTCTCAGAGACACGCAAGCTCGCCCACCACGTCAAGGCGGTTCCCGCCGGGGGGAAACTGTACTGATAAATATGGTGGTGGTGGTTAGGTGGATGTGTGTGTGGACGTGGTTGATGTGGTGTGTCATCAGTTCGTACTACACAGCCTCCATGATGCGCTTATCTTCACTCCTCCACCCAGAAATGACAGCATCGGAAGCAAGCCCATTCATTCGTAAGTTATTAGTTGATGGAGTTGGTAAAGTTTGCCGTAAGTGGATAATTATACAGGTAATCTCTGATGGTTAACTTAGGGAGCTACAGATTCCTCCAGGCTATGCCGGGAAACAGGCTACATAACTACTCGAGAAGGTTAACTTATTTTGTTGCTAATGAGGTATTTTTCATGTTATTTCCTGTTTCCTGTTATTTCCTGTTATGTAGCCTGTTATTACCTGTTATTTCATGTTATTGACTACGTCAAGGCTGTGTGATATCACCATGGTTGCTTAATATTTATATGGACGGTTTGGTAAGAGAGGTAAATGCTAGGGTAATGGACTAAGTTTGGTAGATAGCAGAGGTAGAGAGTTGGGCCTAAATCAATTACTGTTTGCTGATGATACGGCGTTAGTGGCAGAGTCAGAAAAGGAACTGAGTATGTTAGTGCAGGAATTTGGACGGGTGTGCAGGAGGAGGAAACAGAGAGTGAATGTGGCAAAGAGCAAAGTAATGAGATGTAGGAGGGGATCAGAGGGTTAAAGGATGAATATAATGCTAGATGGTGAAATATTGGAGGAGGTGGAGTTCTTTAAATATTTGGGATCGAAGATGACAGTGGATAGCAAAATAGAGACAGAGGTAAAATCTAAAGTAAATGTGGTAGGAAAGGTACTAGAAGGAATGAATAGGATGTTTGGCTGTAAGTCACTTAGAATGGATCTAAAGAGGAAGTTGAAAGAAGGGATAGCAATGCCTACTGCACTGTATGGAGCGGAAACATGGAATATGGGAGAATGTGAGAAGAGAAGGTTGAATGTAGTAGAGATGAGATGTCTGAGAAGCATGTGTGGTGTGACTCGAATGGGCTGAGTCAGGAATGAGGAAGTGAGGAGAAGGACAGGTGTTGTGAGAGAGTTAGCAAGCCGTGCAGAGCAGAGTGTGTTAAGATGGTTTGGACATGTAGAGAGAATGGAGGAGAATAAAATGGTAAAGAGGACAGGAGGCTCAGATGTGGGAGGTGAAAGGAGGAGAGGAAGGCCACAGAGAAGATGGATGGACACCGTGTAAGGAGCTCTTGAGTGGAAGAGGTATATCTGTGGAGCAAGGTAAAGTGATTGTGTGTGACAGAAACGAGTGGAGGAGGGTGGTGAATGCTTGAAGAGTGGACGCGGCTTCACGGTCCTTGGAGGAGGGGCCTGCATTGAGTGTGGCCCATGGCCGGCTGAACGCTGGAGGGGGAGTTTGCCCTGTAGTGAAGTGGCAGGGGTAAACCAGCTTTTGCTGTCGGGTCTTGCCATGGATGCAAACATAGCTGTACTCCTTGTAGTCCCACAAAGAGATGCGGTTGTGCAATGGGGGTGCTCCCTCCTCCAGCAGGGATTAGGAGGTCGAGATGTGGAGTGTATGTGTGTGTGTGGGGGGGGGGGGAGTTCTACGTTTGGGCATATTGTTTCAGAGGGTGTGCGACGTGACGGGGCTACCTCCAGCGTGGAGATGAACACCTGGTATATGTATGTATGTATTTCCTTTCCCGTATTTAATTCTCTTATATTGTCCATAGAATTATTGTAAACATAGATATGTTACCCTCAAAGTGACTAAGGACCACAGGAAAGAACATTCCTGGTGTTGACGATAACGTGGTAATAGTATGATTATTTCCTAAACACGATACGGAGCTATCGTTGTAGTGTACCATAAAATAGGTCGATTTTCTTTGATTGAGTGTGTAACCATTCTCTAATTATCTACCAGCCCTGTATTGTGATTCATTTACCATTACATTCCTTCATGCAGATAGCCTATGCAATTTCTTTCAGCATATTCTCTTTGCCATTTTGTGTAATATCATTGTCTGCTTACTCTTGCAAAAATTTCATGTATACAACAAATGTATTATACATTTAATACCATAACACAATACTCTTAGCTTTGTTAACGTCAGGTACGCAGAGAATTGTATATACTGTTAACTATTTTTTGACATTAAATCATAAGGAACTATTCACTGCATCTCTCTCTTCCTTGAGCACTTCTTAAAGAGAGTTATAGACACTAACACTTCTTAAAGAGAGTTATAGACACTAGCTCCTGAGGCTGAGAAGTGTAGTGGAGAAACCCTGACAGTGGCCCTTACACAGGAGCCTTCTTTAGGTAGCAGCACAACTTATAGTTGGTGGCTACACCACCCACCAACAAGTGGTGACCCACGGAGATTGCAGCCGTCACCAACAAGTGGTGACCCCCGGAGATTGCAGCCGTCACCAACAAGTGGTGACCCCCGGAGATTGCAGCTGTCACCAACAAGTGGTGACCCCCGGAGATTGCAGCCGTCACCAACAAGTGGTGACCCCCGGAGAGTGCAGCTGTCACCAACAAGTGGTGACCCCTGGAGAGAGCAGCTGCAGCAATCACCAACAAGTGGTGACCCCCGGAGAGTGCAGCTGCTGCGATCGCCAACAAGAGTGGATCAAGCTGCAGTCTACAAGAACGCCTTTGCCCTGCAGTCACTATCAAGTAGTGACCTGGAGTGCTGCCGCTACCCTCCAATAGTCTACAAGAACGCCTTTGCCCTGCAGTCACCATCAAGAGGTGACTTGAGTTGCTACCTCTCCTGTTCAGCTGTTGCTCCCGCCACAGTGCCACTGTCCATCCTATCTACATTATCGCTGCGAACCCTGAGGCATCACCAGTCCACAGCAGCCATCTGTAAACCTCCAACTACGCCGTTGCTGCCTGCCATCCAACACCTATACACCACTGGTACTCGCAGCAGTCTAGCTACCAGCAACAGTGCTTCACCTTGGATTACAGTGCTTCACCCTGGATTACAGTGCTTCATCTTGGATTACAGTGCTTTACCTTGGATTACAGTGCTTTGCCTTGGATTACAGTGCTTCACCTTGGATTACAGTGCCTCACCCTGGATTACAGTGTTTCACTCTGGACAGTGTATTGTCCTTTATTATTAGTGCCTTGTGTGTGAATTACAGTGCCAGTGTATTCAGCAGCATACTGATATAACCTGACTAACGCAGCTGCCGTGATATCAAGTAACCCTCGTCAGCATTTACACCCTGAGTTCACTGACCAGTATGTCTACTGAGGATCTCTCAAACTCAGGCAACCACACTGCCACTGCAGTAGCCATGAGAGCCCCTGCTTTCTGCAACCAAGAAAATTCCCAAATTGCCCAGCTCGCCAATCTAATTTCCCAGCTTACAATGGAAGTCAGCAACCTGAAGAAACAAATCAACAACCACCCAAGTTTCCTACCCTCGACGCCAAACCGCCAACACCAGCGGTCACGTTCAAGGAGCACTTCAAACTTCTGCTACTACCATCGCAGGTTTAGGGATAAGGCTCTCAAGTGTGAAAAGCCCTGCAGCTACATGGCGTCAAACAACAACGGCGAACATTAACGCAGCATAATGTTTGCCATACTCAGTCTACGCTGCTCCACATCTTTGATCGCCGGTCCCATACCAAGTTCCTGGTAGACACCGGTGCCGACGTAAGTGTCCTCCCTGCTACAGCCAGCCAGCGGTCGCTACCTCCTTCTCTGCATCTCTATGCTGCTAATGGTACCAAGATACCTGTATACTCGCGGCAAACAGTTCATCTGGATCTGAACCTTCGCCGCTCTTTTTTCAATGGACATTCTACGTAGGAGCAGTGTCACAAGCCATCCTTGGTGCTGATTTTCTCCGTCACTTCAACCTGATGGTAGACGTAAGAGGACAAAAATTGGTCGACCCACTCACAGATATCTTTACAAATGCATAGCCAGCACCTGGTGACAGCACACACCTGTCTGCTATCAACCATGACCACAAGTTTGCTGACCTCCTCAAGTCATTCCCTATGCTGACACAACCCTACTCATCCAGCATACCTGCCAAGCATCACGTGATTCATCATATAGAGACTACCGGACCCCCAGTGCATGCCAAGGCCCGACGCTTAGCCCCTGAGCGTTATAAGAAAGCCAAAGCCGAGTTCGAATCTCTATTGAGTAAAGGCATTATACGGCCCAGCAGCAGCAACTGGTCGTCGGCTCTTCACATTGTTCCTAAGAAGACCGGAGACATACGACCTTGTGGTGACTACCGTGCCCTCAATTCACGCACCGTGGTAGATATCCTGTGCCCAACATTCGAGAGTTCACTTCCCAACTCTCAGGTTCCACTATCTTCTCTCGGATCGACCTCGTCAAAGCATTTCATCAGATTCCAGTCCATCCCACTGACATCCCGAAGACGGCCATTATCACACCTTTTGGCATGTTTGAATACGTCCTGATGCCCTTTGGATTGCGGAACGCGGCACAAACGTTTCAACGCTTCATAGATGAGGTCCTTCGAGGTCTACCCTACTGTTTTGCCTACATAGATGACCTTCTCATTGCTAGTCCTGATGAAGCCAGCCACAAACAACACCTCCGCCAAGTCCTCCAGAGACTGCAAGATTATGGCATCCAAATCAACACAGACAAGTCAGAACTTGGTGTGACATCCCTTGAGTTGCTAGGTCACACAGTCTCTCCAGCAGGCATTACTCCACTTCCCTCAAAGTGCGAGTCCATCCAGCAGTTTCCCAGGCCATCTACCCAACGCCAGCTCAAGGAGTTCCTTGGGATGGTTAATTACTATAACCGCTTCATTCCACACTGCTCACTCCTGCTACGAACATTGTATGCCATGATTAAACCTTGCAAGAGAGGTCAATCTGTTACCCTCGTCTGGACTGAAGAAGCGGAAGCGGCCTTCCTCTCAACAAAACAGGCCCTCAGCGACGCTGCCACGCTCTCTTTCCCTGCACCAGATGCAGAAACTTCAATTGCTACAGACGCATCAAACATTGGTGTTGGTGCCGTCCTACAACAGCTTGTCGGTACATACTGAAAGCCAATTGCCTTCTTTTCCAAGAAACTCACCTCAGCGGAGTCGAAGTATAGCGCCTATGACAGGGAGCTACTTGCCATCTACAAAGCTGTCAAGCGTTTTCGCTACTTCATCGAGGGACGCAGTTTCCACATCTACACTCACCACAAGCCACTCACTACAGCATTCCTCAGAAATAAGGAATCTTACACCCCACGACAAATGCGCCACATGGACTACATTCCCCAGTTTACCACGGATATTCGATACGTCAAAGGTGGCGACAATGCCCCAGCTGATGCCCTCTCTCGAAACATCAGTACTGTAAAATCTTCTCCCATCGACCATTGCTGCTGATCAAGTCGGTGACGCTGAGCTACAGCGACTGTTGGATAACCCTGCACTACAGATGAAGAAGATTACACTTCCAGACACCCAGGTCACACTGTACGCTGACACCTCCACCGACACTCTCCGTCCATACATACCAGAGAAACATCGACACCAGCTCTTCAAGAAGTTACATGACCTCTCACACCCTGGAATCCGTGCCTCGCACCAGATGATGTCTTCCCGCTTCATGTGGGAGGGCATAAATAAAGACGTCAGACACTGGGCATGCACATGTATACGCTGTCAAGCTTCCAAGGTCACACGCCATACACACTCTCCTGCAGCCACCTTTACGCCAGTCACCGAGAGATTTGACCATGTCCACATAGACCTCGTTGGCCCACTTCCGTATTCCAATGGCTATCGATATTTACTCACCTGTGTGGACCGCTTCACACGCTGGCCTGAGGCAGTACCTCTCACCGACATCACCACGGATACTATTGCACGTGCCTTCATCGCTACATGGGTGTCCAGGTTTGGTGTGCCTCTAAGCCTTACTTCTGACCGAGGTGGTCAGTTTGAGTCAGGCGTGTGGAATAAGGTCATGATACTCCTTGGCATCCGCCGATACAGGACCGCCAGCTATCACCCACAGGCCAACGGAACGGTCGAACGATTCCACCGCCAGCTGAAATCTTCCCTGGCAGCTTCAGCCCAGAGAGAAGATTGGTCAATAGCACTACCTATTGTCCTCCTTGGCATCAGAACTTCACTCAAAACGGATCTGCACAACTCCTCTGCTGAGCTTGTATATGGCTCTACGCTCAGGCTCCCAGGTGAGCTTCTCTCTGCCACACCATACCCCGAGCCTTGCAGTGTTCAGGACTTTGCAACACACCTGAAAAATACCATGAAGTGCCTCCAGCCAGTGCAGCCTCGTACGTCCAACTCGAAGACCTTCGTTCACCAGGACCTGGAAGCCTGCACACACGTCTTTGTTAGAGTCGATGCAGTCAAACGGCCCCTTCAGCAGCCATATAAGGGCCCCTTCCAAGTAGTTCGCAGGACGAGGAAGAACTTCACCATCGACAAACATGGTTCTCAAGAAGTTGTGGCCGTAGACCGGGTCAAGCCTGCTTATATCCTGAATCCGGACCAGATGCTGCAAGCAGTGCTAGTGACTGTTCCTCCAACACATGCTGGAAACAACAAACTACGACACACAAGAGTATCGTTCCTCCTTCCTCGAAACTAGGGGGGGAGTATTGTAGTGTACCATAAAATAGGTCGATTTTCTTTGATTGAGTGTGTAACCATTCTCTAATTATCTACCAGCCCTGTATTGTGATTCATTTACCATTACATTCCTTCATGCAGATAGCCTATGCAATTTCTTTCAGCATATTCTCTTTGCCATTTTGTGTAATATCATTGTCTGCTTACTCTTGCAAAATTTCATGTATACAACAAATGTATTATACATTTAATACCATAACCAAATACTCTTAGCTTTGTTAACGTCAGGTATGCAGAGAATTGTATATACTGTTAACTATTTTTTGACATTAAATCATAAGGAACTATTCACCGCATCTCTCTCTTCCTTGAGCACTTCTTAAAGAGAGTTATAGACACTAACACTTCTTAAAGAGAGTTATAGACACTAGCTCCTGAGGCTGAGAAGTGTAGTGGAGAAACCCTGACAGTGGCCCTTACACAGGAGCCTTCTTTAGGTAGCAGCACAACTTATAGTTGGTGGCTACACCACCCACCAACATCGTAATGGTACCGTGCCTCCTCAACACCACGATTATTTTTGCATACGATCCTAAGTCCTAGATGCCTAAACACTAGTAGTAGAACAATAAAATGTATATTATTTGATCTCATTTTCAAGACTCTCCGGGACCAAGAATGGCGTCAGCTTTGAGTGGGCCAGAAGCTTCATGTGGGTGTTGAACATGGGTGGCAGCGGCGGTAATGAAGAAAAGCCAGTGTTTACATGTGACTTCGCGGCTAGGATCCGCACAGCCCTCCAATGCGTCCTTAAAGTCATAGAGAAAAAGATGAGGGAGGCCACTAGCAATGCACTAAGGTCACTTAAACAGGACCGATTAATAGTCTTTGATGAAAGCACCTAAAACCCACGCAAGTAGTATAAATAATTCTAGCTGGGGACGCATGCAACACAGACTTACACGCTTCACCAATTGATAATTATTTGTTGTAGAGAATAAAATATTATAGTTACTCCAACTGCAGATTTTTTTACAATGCACCTTCAACTCTCTCTATATGTAGATTTCAAGTTTGCAAATAAAAGCAACACTTATTGATAAACTTTTATTCATTTCCTTCTGTGTGGTGTTGTATTTTCACTCTCGTTTCTTTGTTGGTTGGTTTGTGAACAAAATATCTAATAAACCTATAGAAGTATGCAATTGTACTTGAGCATTAATTCCTGAGATTAATAAGAAATCTCTGCTACCTACAATATCATGAATATTGAAAAAAAGTGACATCACACCTCCCCCTCATTTCTGATGCATAAAACTACTTACCAGACCAAACCTCTTTATGTGGAATAGTAGCGCCTGTTTCATCACGCCCTGCATTCAACAAAACCTCTACGGCGACAATACAATGACATCATACAGGCGAGAGGGCCATACCATACTCAGCTTCAATGAGGTAGTCCAAATTACTGTTATAAATAATTGAAAGTAAATACGGTACTGTATCTTTTCGTTCATGAACTGATTTCGGACAAGGTGTTGTTCTAGTCTCACCCCAATATTGGTGGTGTGTGGACCTTCTCTGGGCGTCCTGCGGCGGCGGCCACTCCTGACCTTCATTGTCGCCTTTGCGATGTTCTTTGTGTGTTGTTCTCTGTGTTGTTTTTCTGTTTTCTTGTACTCTTGAGTTTTGTTCTGCTGTGGTTCCCTGTGTGTGTGTTTCCCTAGCTGACAGTTCCTGAGGTGGTCACTGCTTGTTCAGTTGTTTGCTGCTTCACATCGAGGCCTTGCCTGTCCCGATGAAGAGCTCGGGATTGGATTCAACTTCCTGTTTTATGGACGACATGGCCATGTAGAAGACCACTGCTCTAAGCTGCCCTTGCACAACCCTCCTCTCCCTCCTATCCTTGGTCACTCCACAGCTTTTGGTTGCACAACACATAAAGTATGTTACTCCTACACAAGGTACAAAATAAATGAACAGGAATAAAAGGAAACTTATCCGTTACTGTCGACTCCCTCACCACACCACCACACCTCGGGAAGAGTTACCACACCTGATGCCTGGATGAGACTGCCTGCATCAGGCACAGCTAGCCTTATATACAGTTTGGGTGAAGCCCGGTTTATCTCGAACGAGAAATTAAAGAGTCTTCTCCAGATTCGAATAACTAAACTTAAAACTAGTGGCGGTGCTGGTGGGGAACCTGATGGTAGTTTGGGATACGACTGAACTAGGTCTAAGGAGAGGACAGGGTCATCACAAAAACCCTCAGTGATTTCACCCCTGAGGGAACCATCTTGCACACAGGGAGACGAGTCAGACACCCTCAATTCTCTCAGTCGCCAATATAACCACATCATTGTGATTTCAACAAAGCAGATATCTTCACCGTATTCTTAAATGTTTTGCAATACATTGTATCATGCCTATTGTATATAAAAATGCCTTCATCACTGTATTGAAGTATAGCCCATGAGGCTTAATATTTACATGTATGTACGTATATTTTTTTCTGTTGGGAGGGGGGGGGGAGTACTGTGGCGGACACACACACACACACACACAAAGGAGTGGCAGGTAGTCACACACACGGGTCAGATCAGGTCACAGGTAGAAAGGGTTTGCCCCAGGGTATGGATTATCACTCACCTCAGGTCAGATCAAGTGTGTACACACAGACACACAGGCAGCTGCACCCACAAAGAACATTCTAGACATACCTGGGTAAGCCACGCCTCCCAACTCATACCATTGGCTAGGCCTAGATTTAATTACTTTGATTACTAGCTCCGCCCACTGTCCTACGATATAAATTGGGACAGACAACAGAGGTAGGCAGAACATCTCCTGGAGCAGACTAGAGAAGACAAGCCAGCCAGCTCCCACTCACCAACACATACTTCTCCTCTACGAGTAATACCTTGTTCCAGTTACTGTATACCTATACTGTACTTGTGTGTGCTTCACCCCTCACCAATAAACACATGTTGATTTTGTGGAGTTTGGGATACCCTGCTGCATGCTGAGATATAGAACATTACAAACTCAACCTATGAGCCACAGAATATTGGTCAGCTAACAGGGCAGCTTCCTTTAATTCTACAACACCCCTATACCCAAATACAACATGACTTGGAGCGTAATTCGTCGTTTAAGTTTACAAGTTCATCAAAAGTCTTCATTTTTGTGGAAGAGAGCCATTGTTTAAAACGCTTCAACATATGTGTAACTAGAAAACTTCTGCAGAATTCTAAATTCTTTTTCTGTATGACTCTGGAGTAACATGATATGCATTCAAAAGGCTAGTTTTGACATAATCATAAGGCTATGGAAGACTTTGGCAGCTGTTCCTACTAATTTATATTGAATCAACCTAATCCATTCCTCCTCAGGCCATTTTAAATGTTCAGCAAGTCTCTCAAATTGTCTAAAGTTTCATTTTCATTAAAGTCAAAGACCGAGGTAACTTGCTTATGTAATTGGAAAGTATTCTTTATATCTTCACCCAACTGAGCTAATCTAATTTGATGCTGTCTTTCTCGTTCACGATCATCTAACTCTATTCTCATAAGTTCTAGCTTCTCTCGTTCTAGGTGACTCTTCTCTTGCTCTACTTTTAGCATAATTGACACATCTAGGTCTTCCTCTTTCGAGCTATCTTTCTCACCTATACCAGCCTGGGGTAATATTCGGTAAGCTTCTTCTAACAACACTTGAGTTAAAACAAGACCTTTGATTACTGCTTCTTTTAGCTCTTGCTTCACTAAAGATGAAGGAGCAGGTATATCTTATCTATGAGCTATCTGCCGATTTGTTTGCAATTGCCAACTGATATAAACCGGATTATTAAATATTAATTCATTATTACCGGAGTATGATGAAAAAATAGTCTGTCGTGTCTATATTATTTGCTATAACTGTGTGGTTATAAAATTTTCCTCAGGTGAATTTCAAATTTTGGGCTGGAATTGACGAACGCCTGTCGCTGGCTACAGGAGAAAGGGAGGCCAGTGTTGCCAGGTGCAGGGAACATTCTTTGTTTTAAAGAATTTTGAAGTTCAAAGGGATATTATATAAAGATTGTTCAAGATTAAACAGGGAAATTTCTAGCAGACAGAAATAATTCCCAAAAGACCATCAATGTTCAAGAGTAATCAGGGAATAATTGAGGTAAATTGGTAAATATATTCTAAAGTTGAGGTTAGGGAAATTTCGTTAATTAAGCAAACGTGAGCTGGCAACACTGGGAGAGGGAGCATGGAGGTATAATATAAAGGAGGCGGGATGACGTCACAAAAGTGAAGCCAACTCGCTATTGGTCGGCTGTCTCCCCTACCCCCCATTGACTCAAAACAAACCTCAGCTGATCACATCGGACCATCAACTTCACCAACATTTTTTGTAATAATGCCGGCGTGTTCAGCATATGGGTGTACCCAGAGAGACAGGAGTCTTTCTACTATATTTCATAGGTATGTTAAGAAAGTCATACAGAAAAATATACGACAGAAATGGACAAATCAACGAAGTGAAATTCATCACCTGCCTCGCACACCGTGGCACCCATGTCCTGTAGAATATTTATACTGTACACACAAAAACTGCAAAGCCAAGGCTATTATAGTGTTGTGATATTAACTGTCGATGAATAACCTCACGTATAGATGGCATTGACTGGGTTATAAAAGATAAACTGGCTCCATGGGGTGACCTACTTGTGCCCAAGTTAAGGTTGGCCTGTAGCATAACTCGAGTGTTGAGAGATTGTATTATGAATGTTTTAGCATATTCCATAATGTTTTAAAGATATTTAATTTATAATTGTGTTTACTACCTTAGACTATTTGGTTGTTGAGAACTTAGGTCTAAGTTATACCGTAGTCTAAGTTAAGCCAATGTGCCAAAATAGTTTTTATAATTGTAAAATTACGGCCTGGGACTGATGAGTAAAATCAATGTTTTTGTGTGAATCAGAGTGAACTGGAACTGAGTAAGTGATGATACACTTTATGTAGTAACATCCATGCAGCCATCATGGTAAGATTCCATGTAGCTTATAAGTGGTAAAATGTGTTTGATACAAGACAAGACCTGAGTGTGAACTCTATTACATGACAGATCTGGGTGTTATACTACACAGCTCTTCACCATAATATACACATCTTCACTACACATCACATATCTCCAGTACCATATACACATCTTCACTACCCTATACACATCTTCACTACACACACACATCTCCATTACCTTATACACATCACACCGCACCACTACACATCACACATCATCACTACACTATACACATCACAACAAACCACATCTTCACTACACTATGTAAATCTTCACTACCCTATACATATCTTCACTATATTATACACATCTTCACTACACTATGTAGGCTACATTTTCACTACACATCACACATCTTCACAGCACACGACACAACTTCACTACTCTATACACTTCTTCACTTCACTATACACATCTTACTGTATATAATCTTATTTATATACTGTACTTTGTGACAGCTAGAATCACGTATCCGCCACAAACATCAGCCCTCATTGCTGATTGGTAAAAATAGGGTGCTCTTGATCACGCACCACCTTGCCACACTACCGAATCAAGAGACCTATCACGCCACGACTTGCTGCTTCCTGATTGGCCAAAATAGGGTGCTCTTGATCACGCACCACCTTGCCACGCTACAGATTCAAGAGACCCATCGTACCATGTCTCGCTGCTCTCTGATTGGTTATTATTGTTACCCATATGATATTGTAATACCTTTATATGTCCGCATGTCTCACTGAATAAACCAGATTAAAACCTCACCACTAGTCTTCCTCCAAACCTCTCTTAACCCTCCAAGTAAAGAGTACTATAATAGACTGCCTACCACTTTAAAGGATTATAGACACACTTAAGGATTATAGACACGCTTAAGAGAGGTAACTCATAAGACTAAAGTAGCTGCCGCTACAACTTAAAGAGTGACATAAGGCCTTCCAGAGTCTCATAATAGAACTCTTTATATAGTTAATTTTATTTGCATTTGTAAATGGCCTCAGCCAAGCGAAAATGACCTTCTGGGGTTGAAGACCCCTGTGTTGCTTGCAACCTTAATCTCTCATTTTCAGCCTTAGCTAACTGAAGTTGTAGTCGTTTTAAAAGGAGGGTGTGTGAGGGGCTATCCAGCACTGCTAAATCATCTTCCGAAAATATCTCACTCTCCACCATGTGGTCTAACACTACCCTACATAATTCCTCCTTACAGAGACTAGCACCTGGTTCTACTACATAATGGTTAGCTAATTGAAACCACTGGGCCTTAGTCAAGCCAGCAAGATCCTCCACTTCTGGACTAGCTACGAAATCCGCTAGTACAAACATTTCTAACAGCGAGAAGGAGACAGCAAAATAAGACTGATAAGCAACAAGTTACGTTTACCGAAACTCAGGCTAACATCAATGACTAATTTTCCACGCCACTAAACAAATCTAGTTGAATCTAGTGCACAAATTGCCAACAAAACATAACTACTCATACAAGTCGCAGAACAGCACTGATTTACTGAAATAATGAAAGGCTAGTACAATAAATAATTGTGGGCAAAATTAAATAATGACAATAATACGAAAGGTGATCCCTGTCAGGCCCCCACTTATCACTTCCTGCACTGGCTTCACCCTTGCCCTTGGGCTGGATACCCTCTGTAACCCAGTGTAAGAGTGACGAAAGTCTAGTAAAAGGAATTATTAGGCTCTAGATTTGAACACAAGTTAGATAGGAAGGTTACTGGAACGTTCTAAAAGTCAGGAGAAGGGAATTCAAACACTAGTCACACGTGGTATCTACTTGGCTAACTTCAATTTCATCAGCATTGGTAGTGCCAGACGGCAACTTAACTTCAGGAAACAGAAGGATGGTGGTGTGAGGACATACACCTCCTCCCTTCGCCTTCATCATTCCAAGTCGACAACATCTAATTTGGTTGCAGGAACCTTTCACCTCTCCCAAGAAACAGCTGCTTCTTACTCTGGTGAGAACGTTTTTCCGGTTTCACTGCATAATAGTTCCTCTGTCTTGGAAATTGTATTAGATACTCAGTCTTATGACCCTTCCCCTGATGACAATTCTCAGGCTATAGTTAAAGGTGTCCATGTGGTAGAGGTTCACGCTGCTAGACACTCTCCAAAAGGAAACCCAAGTCAACTAAGTTGCAACAAAGGTGTCATTCTGATTCTTTTGAGACACTTAACTCCATGGATGGTCCTCCTTGCAATACAACCGTGTTTGTAGACTCATTCATAATTTCCTCTCAATCCCACCAGAAACGTTCTCGTGGCACCGATGAGTCTTTTGATTCTACAAATGTTCCCCCTCGCAAGCTTCCCTTGGGAACATCAGAAGGGTGTGATATGAATGTGGATACCTCGGTTATTGTGACAAAAAATACGGTTTATTTTCCACTCGAGCATTGGAGTGATCCTTCCACCTGCATTATAGATGTTGTTGTCGCTGTCTGTGTCAGTGATACCACTACTGTACAGGTCAATACCAATGTAGTTGTTTCAAGGAAAATCCATTCTCATCTCTCCACATATTCTTCTAACATATCAGGTGCTACAAGTCTCGTGTATGGGTCCTAATTACTGCCCCAAGTACTACACGTTGGGTTCGCTCATCTTGTCGATTGAGTAAGAGCTCTGATTAAGTTTAGATGCTCTATATAAGAGAGACTGGACAGCCAGAATTTCTGCTGATCGCTGATTGGCTGGTTGAATGGGGCGCCATTTTTGTTCTAACTCGTCACTGCATGCTAGCAGGTTCGGCACAATGTATATTTTGCCTTGACTATGAAGCGTGACTGATTACTCAATAGAATGTTGTTATATTTATATAATATCTTCTTTAGATAAACCAGCAAAGATATTTTTCAGTCGATCTTCAACTTAACACATAAATGTTCCTTGAAAACTTTCCTAAGCCTTACAGAATGCCTAACTGTATGGTGACGAATCAGTAATATGATTCTGTACTTAACCATTCCATCGCGAAAACAAATTCCATCATAATTATGTGAACAGCATGTAAACAGTAGTGTGTAAACGTTGGTATTACCCCTACGGAAAACATTTTCATATAAAAAATAACTAAACTAACCATAGTATCAAAGGTTTCACAGATACCCTAAACAAATTGACTACTGCTGTCGTCTTTCAGTCAAATGCCTCGATTTAGTAGCGTCGTCTGGCAACTAGTCACGTCCTATCATGTGCTTTAAAATAACGCCTACATGACATATAATAGGATTTATAACTTCAGGTATCTTCTATTATTTAAAAAAAATATACCTGTATATGGAAAGAATGCAATTTTCGTCAACATTTTGTCCACGAATATCAGCCGGAGATTACTAGCTGGTAGTATCCAGCAATGTATACATTTTTTCTATACTAACGTGAGAGGCATCGCGGAAAATATAAAATGGAACAAAGATGGCGGCTGTCCAATCTCTCTTTTATGGTCTCTAGTTAAAAGTAGTAGTGAGAAATCCTTACCGTGGTTTGCGTGCTTCTTGGAAGGAACTGAGGGTTCTTCTCTCAAGCTTCTCCTCTGTGTGTGTTTGTCTCCAAGAGACAATGCTTGGGGACCCCATTCCTGCCAGTCCTCGTGTATAATCTGCTTCTTCTTCTCAGTTTTATCCCTATTCGGGGTCACTGTTTTGTATGAGCCTTTTCCAGGTGTTTCTATTTTCACAAGCCTCTGCACGCAATCCTTTCTCTTGCATGTCTGCTGCTATTCGATCCTTCCATCTAGTTCTTGGCCTTCCTCTCCTTCTATGCCCTGGGATCTCCATGTCCAATGCCTCTCTTGCAATATGCTGTTCTTCATTTCTTCGCGTGATGTGACCATACCATCTTAGCCTTGCTTCTTGTATCTTCTTAGATATCTCTACGACTTTTAAAGATCCTCTGATATATTCATTTCTGATTCGATCCAGTCTTGTTACGCCTGACATCCATCTTAACATTTTCATCTCTACAACATTCAGCTTCCTCTATTCCGTCTTTCTCATCGACGCCGTCTCCAAAGCATACATCATCGCTGGCCTGACCACTGCCCTATGGATTTTGCCTTTCAACTTGACTGGCACTTTTCTATCACACGTGACACCAGTTACCTTCCTCCAGTTATTCCAGCCGCTCTGGATTCTGTGGCTGATCTCCTTGTCAAGTCTACCTGATGGTTCGATCATTGATCCTAAATACTTAAAACTTGTCACTCTCTTCAGTTTGATTCCATCCATTTGTATGGATTCTTCTTGGTCTCCGTCCGTATCCGTTGTCATATACTCCGTTTTACTCCTACTGATCCTCAGACCTCGGCTCTCCAACGCTTCTCTCCAATGTTCCAACTTCCTTTGTAGTGCTCTTTTGCTCTTGGCTAACAAGATGACATCATCGGCGTACAGAACACACCATGGTGGGTTCTCTCTCACAGCTCCCGTTAGCACATCAAACACTACATTGAAGAGAAAGGGACTTAGGTTTGAGCCCTGGTGGAGGCCGACCTGTACCACAAAGCTCTCTGTCACACTCACTTTGCTCCTCACTCTGGTTGTTGCCTCTCTGTAGGTCTCTTGAGCAATCCTTACGTATTTTTCTGGCACACCACGTTCTCTCAAGGATCTCCATACTTCATCTCTTGGTACTCTATCGTATGCCTTCTCTAAGTCAATGAAGACCATGTGTAAAACTTGCTGCTTTTCCCTGCACTTTTCCATCATTTGTCTGAGTGTGAAAATACCATCCGTTGTACCAACTCCTTTCATAAAACCCAGTTGTTGCCTACCTATATGTACTTCTTCCCTCAGTCTTCTGTCCATTATTCTTTCTAGTAGCTTGAGTGTGTGTGACATGAGCTTTATTCCTCTATAATTCTCGCAGTTTTGGACATCTCCTTTCTCCTTGAAAATCGGTATGAGTGTGCTTTGCCTCCATACCTCTGGCATCTTTTCCCCGTCCCAGATCTCTTTCATGAGGCGCCACAAGATGTGGACCCCTTCATCTCCAAGAGCTTTCCACGCCTCCACTGGCAGCATGTCCGGGCCAGGCGCCTTCCCACTCTTCATCTTCTTGAGACTTAGCTCCACTTCATCCTTGGAAATGTCTCTCACCATACCGTGGTTTGGATCTCCACTGCCACGTATAAGTCTTTCATTTTCTTTGTTTAATAGATGTTCAAAATATTGTTTCCATCTCTCGACAATATCACTTTCTTTCCTTATCACCTTTCTGTTTTCATCCTTCATCTGGCGTATGTGTGTTATATCTCGAGTACTTTTGTTCCGTTGTTTTGCTAGTCGGAAAATTTTGCCTTGTCCTTCTTTTGTCTCTAACTCGTTATATAGTTGGTCATATGCTTCAGCCTTTGCTGCATTTTATTCCAATTCCTTTGAAGGGCAAGGTCACCATGGTAGATCTGCCATCCTAGTTTGACACGATGTTTCATGCACGAGTCTGGAGCTTGACACTCCCCTCCAGGCTGTTGAAGTTAAGGTTTTGATGGACCGCCCATGCTCAGTATGCAGTCCATAACTTCCTCCCGTTGTTACAGTTGAGAGGTGATCTCATCCATCTTGTACGAGACCTTCCCACTCCCTTTATTTTATTTGATGATTTTAATGGTCGTCATCCTCTGTTGAGTGATAGTAGTAAAGTCAATCTCTGGGGTGTTTTATTGGCTTCTCTTATTGAGGATGAGGGATTAGGGGTTTTAAATACGGGAGATGTGAAACATTTCCATAGCCCTACTGGGACTTTAACCGTCATTGACATTTCCCTCTGCTCACCCAGTGCAATATTAGATTTTACTTGGTATGTATTGCCCGATTTATATGGTAGTGACCATTTCCCTATACTCTTAAAAATAACAGGTACGAACCGAAGTCTCGTCTTCCTAGGTGGGAGATTAGAGAAGGCTGACTGGTATTTTTTTTTAAAGAGCTTACTTCTCCAGTCTCTTCTGTTGGAGATTTTAGTAGCTCTGACGAGGCTGTGACCTATTTCACTGACATGTTCCACTCAGCTGCTATCAACTCTATTCCTAAAACTTCTGACCATTTTCCCAAATGTCCTGTTACTTGGTGGTCACCATGCAGTCTGCATCACTGCTGTGAGGGGAAAGCTTGCTGTTCTCTCTCGCCTTCGTCACAATCGTGGGGACCCTATTCTTTTAGAGGACTTCCAACGGGCAAGGGCTCTGGCTAAACGAGTTTTAAAAGAGGCACGTTGTGCATCTTGAAAGGCCTATATATCTTCAATAACTACTACTAAAATAACGCTCACCCTAGTGTTCAGGAGAGTCCGTAAGTTGGCGTGGAAGTTTTCTCCTAGTCCTCCCCTTGTCCATAATGTTACGGCCCCATGACAACGCCTGGGGAAATGACTAAACGACCATAACACTACTTCAGGTGTTGACCAATCAGGAAGTTTCCTCTCTTCTCTCATCCACCAATCAGGAGAGGACAAGCCAGTTTTGGCGGGAAACGGTTGATATAAAGCTCGGGGAATCGGCCACAGTCGACAGTCTTCCTCACCAGTCTCAGTCTCAGTGTGTTTTCCTGCCTCATACCTGCTTGGTGTGGGGTAGCTCTGTCTACCAATCATCATTCGTCTGTGTGTCTGCTGACCTCTGCCACGCTTGTCATTACATACGTAATTATGGTTATTAGCACTTGCCCCTCTCCTCTATGTATCTGTTGTAGCCATAGGTTGTTTGTGTTTTGGGTAATTGTATTTATTAATATTAGGTGTGTAAGTGTATTTTGTCATTGGGTTACGTGTATTCTGTTATTAGGTTATGTGTAATTATTTGCTGGTTTCTATGATTAATTGTTTTAAGGCATTGGATTGTAACCATATACTCCTCCCTATTAAATTGTTTAAGCATAATTTATATCACCTCTCTTCATGCCCTATTATCCTTTGTGAACCACTTAAGTTATCCGTTCTTACACTTAATGTTATGCCTATTCTCGGGCATGAACTGAAATAATTCACTGGTCATAACATTAAATGGCGACCTCGCCAGGATCCTATAGTTTTAAAACTACCTATATAATTGTAAGCAAACCTTCCCTCCATAGTTGAAGTGATCTAGATGTATGTTGTGCAGTGCACAAAACTGGTAGATTAAGCACACTCAAAGTGCCCTTTATATGTTTTAAGTGTTGCGGCTACACTTAAGGGCGCTTTCTTTCACTTTCCTCTGGGACAGTCATTAACACTAGTTTGGTAATCGTAAAACATAGACGTCGGGTCGTGTTTCGATCAAGCTGCCTTGTCCACGCCAAACTCATTCTCTTTATTCTATTTAGTCTGGTTTATTTCAAATGATGGAGGGTGAGGGCTACAATATTGAATCTTTCCTTGCTAACCCCACCCCTGAATATATAAATATACTTAAAAAGAGTGAATGGATTAAAGTAGTACACCATTTTCAGATCTCTTTACCTGGTCACCCAAGTAAACTCACAAAGCCAGAAATTAAAGATCTTGTTATAAAATATTTGATTAAGAAAGGTATTATGGATACCCCTGCTCTCCCCGACACGGAAGATGAGGAACAGGTTCCTCTTAATCTTCCAACTCACCCTCCAACTCACACTGTTAAGACCCTGGGTGGTAAGAGTCAAACGAACCCTGATGTTTTTCAGCTTCCCCCCGCAGTAGAAGCTGAAAAGCCCCCGATATCGTTGCAATACCAGCTAGAATGGGAGAAAATTCAGCTTGAAAGGGAGAAACTAGAATTCGAAAGGGAAAAGTTGGCTGTGGCTAGAGAACAAGGCAGAGAAGAATCTAGGGTGAAGGAAAAGGAACTTTCCTTTAACCTGTCTAATGTAATTGCAATAATACCTGCTTTTGATGAAAGTGATATAGAGAGTTCATTTGGCATTTTCGAACGGTTAGCAACTAGATATGAGTGGCCTGTTAGGGAATGGATGTCACTGGTTGCTCCTAAATTATCGGGTAAATCATTTCGTACCTACATTAACCTAGACAGACCTGATGACTACGAGTTTGTTAAGCAACAGATTCTGTATGCTCATGCATTACCTCCAGAGACTTACAGAGATAAATTCAGGAAACTTGTCAAAAATAAGAATCAAACGTACGGGGAATTTGCGAGTGAAAAGCTTAAATTTTTTAAGAAATGGCTAAATGCACTCTCTGTCACTACCTATTCGGAACTTGTTAATCTCGTTGTCCTAGAGGAATTTAAGAACAAGGCGCCCTTTCCTATTGTGAAATACATAGAGGAGAGGGGCGAGATGGAGCTGTTTAGGGTGGCGGAGTTAGCAGATGCACAGGCTTTGAGGCTGGAGACCTGGTCGAGGCGTGAGGGAGACTTCAGCCTTTCTGTAAAAGCTTCCTCTGGTGATTTCGAATACAGGGAATCTGGGGATAAGCCGAGGAGTAGCGGGTCCATTACTAGTCAGTTAACATGTGCATACTGTAAAAAGTCAGGCCATACCATTGCGTTTTGTAAACACCCCAAGTGTACAAGTAGTAGGAAAGGCTTAAATTCTGTTGCAACAGGTCCCCCTACCTCGTTAAACCCAGTAGCTTCTAACAATAGTGTTCAGTCAAAACAGTTGTTTGATGACTTTATATTTGATGGTGAAGTGGCTCTAACAAAGGAGGGTCAAACATACCCTGTTAAGATCTTAAGAGACACAGGGGCGTCACAGTCCATACTACTAAGTAATGTTCTTCCCCATCTAGAAGGTAACTTTACTAAAGATAGGATCCTAATTTCAGACCTCACCTCTCGGACTTCATACCCTGTGGCCCAAATTTATCTTGAGTGCCCCCTTGTCACCTCGTGTGTCAAAGTGGCAGTACAGGAAGGAAACTTGCCTGTTGAAGGAGTTCATTTATTACTTGGTAATGACCTAGCAGGTAATCTAGTGGTACCTAATGTTTTAACAGTAGAAAAGCCCTTACTTGAACTTCCTTCTGAACCTACCGATGTTTTCCCCTCCTGTGTAGTGACTCGTTCTCAGGCCCAACGAGCTACTCAAAAGCAATGTTTACCTCAGTCATTTAACATACCCTCTTATGATATTATCTCTAAAGAAAATTTAATACAGGCACAGGAAGCTGACCCTTCTTTAGCTGCAGGGCGCCATGCTGCTCTGGACAAAAAGGATATAAATACCCTACCTGCCTTCTATTATGATCAAGGAGTACTCATGCGTGCATACCGTCCTCCCACTCTGTCAGTTGATGATTCTTGGTCAGAAACACATCAGATCGTGTTGCCTGTTTCGGTACGCCCAGATGTATTAAAACTAGCTCATGACGGTTGCAGTGGACATCTTGGGTTCCGTAAAACCTACTATAAGGTCTTGGATAATTTTTTCTGGCCAGGTGTTAAGAAAGATGTTAGGGATTTCGTGAGGACCTGTCATGTTTGCCAACTGGTTGGTAAGGTTAATCAGCCTATACCCCCTGCCCCCTTATATTCCATTCCCGTGCTTGAGGAACCCTTTGAACGAATCATTTTGGATTGTGTAGGGCCCCTTCCCAAGACAAGGAAGGGACACCAATATTTACTGACGGTAATGGATTCCACAACGCGGTACCCGGAGGCATTCCCTCTAAAAAATATCACTGCTAAATCCATAATTAAACCCTTGTTGCATATGTTTACATCAAAAGGAATTCCCAAACAAATACAGACAGACCAGGGGACTAACTTTACCAGCCAGGTGTTTAAACAGGTGTTCACGGAATTGGGAGTGGATCACGTAACCTCTTCGGCTTATCACCCTCAATCACAGGGATGTCTTGAACGTTTTCATCAGACCCTGAAACAGTTGTTAACCAAATATTGCATTGAACATGAAACTACCTGGGATGAGTCTCTGGACTGGCTGTTGTTTGCCTACAGAGAGTCTTTTCAAGAATCTTTAGGGTTCTCCCCCTTCGAAATGCTCTATGGACGCAACATCAGAGGACCTTTAAAAGTTTTAAAAGACAAATGGTTTACTACTCAAACTACCCCAGTAACCGTCCAAGAGTATGTCTCTGATCTTGTGGAGAAACTTAATCGGGTTAGGAAATATGCAAAACAGAATCTACTAATCAGTCAATCCAAATCTAAGGAAAATTATGACAGGAAAGCCAAATTTCGGATATTTTCTCCTGGTCAAAATGTTTTAGTTTATTTGCCTATTCCTGGTTCCCCCTTGTCCAAGAAGTATTCTGGACCTTATACGGTGGAAAGGAGACTCAACCCAGTCAACTATATTGTAACTACACCTGATAGACGTAAAAAGAGCCAGCTTGTACATGTCAATTTAATTAAGCCCTACTATTCCAGAAAGCCAGAGGAAGTTTGTGAGGAACCTGTTGATGTAAAGATGGATGGTGGTTTAGCACAAGATGAGTCGGTTGACGCCATCACCCTATGTACAACCAACGTTGATCCTATGACCAAATCGGACGTTGACGAGGCAGATGAGGGCGCCAGTTTCCCTTCACATCATGACTCCCTCTCAAACAATGTCATTCTTAACAACTTGCCTCAATATATTAACCTAGGTTCTCGAAAACTGTCGGAACTAGCTGACCTGTTTAGCCAATACTCTTCAGTTACCTCAGACACTCCTGGTTATTGTACCTATCTTTTTCATGATGTAAAGTTGGTAAACTCTTGTCGATCTCCCATACGACAATCTCCCTATAGACTGAATCCAATGAAGAGGGAGATCATGGAACAGGAAGTTGCCTACCTGCTTAATAATAACTTGGCAGAACCCAGTATTTCACCTTGGGCCTCCCCTTGTCTCCTTGTTTCAAAGTCCGATGGGTCCTATAGATTATGTACAGATTACCGAAAGGTGAACCAAGTTACCATCCGTGACTCTTATCCCTTGCCCCTAATTGAAGACCTAATTGACAGCATTGGAACATCAAAATACATTACCACCATAGATCTACTGAAAGGTTATTATCAGATCCCCTTAACAGAAAAGGCAAAGGAAATATCTGCATTCATCACCCCTTCAGGACTATTTCAGTATACAGTATTACCCTTTGGCATGTGTAACGCTCCTGCTTCTTTCCAAAGAGTTATCGACTGGGTGACGTCAGACCTTGAGGGGACTGCAGCGTATCTGGATGACGTGGTCATTGTAGCAGATACCTGGGAGGAACACCTGGGTCGCCTCAAACTTCTCATGGAACGTCTCCAAGCTGCAGGACTCTCCATCAACCTACGTAAATGTGCCTTTGGGAAAGGAACGGTCGAGTACCTGGGTCACACAGTTGGAGGGGGGTTAGTGCGACCTAAAGATGCAAACGTGGCTGCCGTCCTGTCCTTCCCTACACCCAATACCAGAAAAGAAGTCATGCGCTTTCTTGGAATGGCTGGCTACTACAGAAAGTTTTGCGCTAACTTCACGGATGTCGCAACCCCCCTGACTGAACTCACCAGCAAGAAAGTAAGGTTTTGCTGGACACCCGCCTGCGAGACTGCTTTCAAGAACCTCAAACTATTTCTCTCTTCCCAACCTGTCCTGCGCACTCCAGACTTCCAGAAGCCATTCCACCTACACATCGATGCCAGTGGAGTAGGAGTAGGAGGGGTCCTGCTGCAGGAATGGAGACACATTCTACACCCTGTCGCCTATTTCTCGACCAAACTAAAACCCTTCCAACAGAACTACAGCACCGTGGAGAAAGAAAGTTTGGCTTTAGTCCTAACGGTCAGGAAATTTGAGTGTTATCTACAAACTACTCCTCATTTAGTCAAGGTGTTCAGCGACCACAACCCCCTAACTTTCATAAACTCTATGAAGTCAACAAACCAGCGGATCCTGAGGTGGGCCTTACTACTTCAGCCATACAATCTTCAGGTGACACACATAAAAGGAACAGAAAACCTGCTCGCTGATACACTGTCCAGAGGATTCTCGGAATAATCTCTTGGTTTATACATCCGAGGGGCCGCCGTACTTAACCTCTTCCGGGATCCCCCTGCAGTGGTTTCGGGGTGGGGGACTGTTACGGCCCCATGACAACGCCTGGGGAAATGACTAAACGACCATAACACTACTTCAGGTGTTGACCAATCAGGAAGTTTCCTCTCTTCTCTCATCCACCAATCAGGAGAGGACAAGCCAGTTTTGGCGGGAAACGGTTGATATAAAGCTCGGGGAATCGGCCACAGTCGACAGTCTTCCTCACCAGTCTCAGTCTCAGTGTGTTTTCCTGCCTCATACCTGCTTGGTGTGGGGTAGCTCTGTCTACCAATCATCATTCGTCTGTGTGTCTGCTGACCTCTGCCACGCTTGTCATTACATACGTAATTATGGTTATTAGCACTTGCCCCTCTCCTCTATGTATCTGTTGTAGCCATAGGTTGTTTGTGTTTTGGGTAATTGTATTTATTAATATTAGGTGTGTAAGTGTATTTTGTCATTGGGTTACGTGTATTCTGTTATTAGGTTATGTGTAATTATTTGCTGGTTTCTATGATTAATTGTTTTAAGGCATTGGATTGTAACCATATACTCCTCCCTATTAAATTGTTTAAGCATAATTTATATCACCTCTCTTCATGCCCTATTATCCTTTGTGAACCACTTAAGTTATCCGTTCTTACACTTAATGTTATGCCTATTCTCGGGCATGAACTGAAATAATTCACTGGTCATAACAATAAGGTCAATGGAGTTAAGATAATGGATGGTTTATCAATGGCCAACTCCATGGCAGAAGCTTTTGCAAGAGTCTACAGATGTGACACTCTGACTGTCAGTCATGAGTTGGGAGCCCAGGAGCATAATGCCATGGATTACTCAGGGTACGAGAATGAAAGTTATAACTCTATATTCACCTTGAGAGGCCTACACTCTCCTCTCTCTCTGTGACAACACTTCTCCTGGGTCAGACAACATCCCGTCTGCCATGTTGCGACACTTATGTGAGAAGGCAATTTCATTTCTTCCCGCTTTATATAACAGAATCTGGCTAGAGGGTGTCTTCCCTTCTGGGTGGAGGGTTGCTACAATCCTTTATTTCCCCAAGCCAGGCAAGGACTCTAGTCTTTCCCTCATTAACCAACCTATTGCCTTGACCTCCTTTCTCTGCAAACTATTTGAGAATATAATATGTATAAATATGTATAAAAATCCAAATACCCATCCCATACGTAAATTATAATAAAGTCACAACTCTCTGAGTAGTCCGGTCTCTTTCAAGAAAGTCATCAATTTATCAATCACATCAGGATCCCCATCACCCAAGACAGAGTTAAGATTCATGGTGACTTGATTTTAAATATAAGAAAGCATCGGCTGCTCACTTCTCTCCCTGATATTCCTGGAACTACAATTACGTGCTATGCTGATGATATCTGTGTTCATTCTACCTCACCTAGGGATCTCCAGCGGTTTCTTGACTCCTTCTCTGTGGCCTGCTCTCACTGTGGCCTCCTCTCACTGTGGCATTATTGTCTCCCCAGATAAGAGCAGAATATTCACCTGCCGCCTTCCTCAAGCTCGGCCAGTGTTCACCATTGAAGGGACTATCATTCCCATGTGTTCCGAGTACAGCTACCTGGGCGCGCCAGTCAATATTTGGCCGATTGTCCCTGTCAGACTTCAAGACCATCCCATTGTCCAGGACTTATTGGGTCGTCTCCAGCGCCGACTTACACCACTTCAATGGCTCTCTAACAACTCCTCGGGCATCTCCATCCCAGTAGCCAGGACCATCTATATTGCTTTTATCCATTCAGTTGTTGATTACCTCTCCCCTGCTTTGATTCAACTTCCTAGGGCTACTCTGGAAACTTTAGAAAAATGTCAGAATAGAGCAATGAGAATAATTCTCGGCTGTCCAATGTCGACCAGGATAGTGAACATGCAGCGTGAGTTGCGTCTTCCCCCATTAGTCGAGAGAATTTATGGTAATGTTACTTGCTTCACTGTCAAGTGCCTCCATTTCCCACATCTTTCACCCCATTACTCTCAGATAGTCAGGACTTCTCTTAGACCAAACTCCCCTGTCCCTCCCATACTGCCTGCTGGACGTACTCTTATAAGGTCTGTTTCCTCTATGCTCCGTAGTCTTAATATAGATATAATGGTTGCAGACGTCCCCCCAGGGCCCCCTTCGTGGATGGTACCAACACCTGATGTGAGCTTCACACCTACTTCCAAGTTGGAACTGCCTTCTCTACAGCGGCAGTTGGCTCTGGAACACATAGAAACAGTGACGTCCCCAATCACAGATCCATACTGTCTCTACACTGATGGCTCAGTGCAGGTGGATGGTACAGCAGGTTGTGCCGTTTTCTCACCTGACATGGAGTCACCTCCAGGAGGCTGGGTTGGCTGTCGTCTCTGTAACCACTCTAGCTCAACATTGTGTGAACTGTATGCCATTCTGGATGCTGTTAGTCTTGTTTGTCAATGTGGAGTGAATGCTGCCATTTTTTGTGACTCCAAACCTGCCCTACATTCCTTCTCTATTGTTCAGCCCACACACTCTACTATTATTCAGCAGATTTTATCGTTTTTGGCTCTATTGCGTCATCGTAACTTGACTGTCAAATTTTTATGGGTGCAATCCCATATAGGTTTACGTCACAATGATACAGTTGACAGACTCGCAAAGGAAGCCTGCCATGTGCCTCCTTGTGGTGTTGGACGTCCTCTCTCCATGACATGCTACCTTTCTAGAGTTCGCTCCACCGCTCTCCTCCCTGTACGGCGACGCAGAGATGCAGAGTCTGTCTGCCATCACAAATATTCCTACCGTCGTCGAGGCCTCATGATTCGGAGACACAATATAGTCTCTGCTCGTTTGAGGCTTGGCTACCGACCACCGTGGCAGGATGCTGGGATGCAGGGTGAGCCTCCCTTTACTGAGTGTCGCTTGTGTTGAGCGCATCGTGCTAACACTATAGAGCACTATTGCCTGGCCTGCCCCACCGTCCGACACTTGCTGCCCTGGGGCCTGCCACTTGATGTGGTTTGTCGACACCTGCTGAACCATCAGGTTTTGGAGGAGCTTCTGGTGCGCCAACCTCGTTTTGGTGGATTTAAGTAGGTCATAATGAAAATATTTGTCTGTATGTTTGTGCTTCATTCTATTATGTATTCGAGATGTGTGTTTATGTGTGTGTGTGTGTGTGTGTGTGTGTGTGTGTGTGTGTAGTCATAGGATTCTCATAAGTCCCGCCTACCCTAGTGTATTGTTGACTGCCTGTTGACTGATGCTACGGTGCAATGAATTAAAAAAAAAAAAAAAAAAAAAAAAAAAAAAATATATATATATATATATATATATATATATATATATATATATATATATATATATATATATATATATATATATATATATATATATATATATATATATATATATATATATATATATATATATATATATATATATATATATATATATATATATATATATATATATATATATATATGCAAATAAATCACTTGGGGCACATGATCCAGGAATATGCGTAAATCCACAAGGAAGGAAAAATAAACACGGAGTCCCAAGCGCTTCCGTCATGTCTTGTAATTCATCCGTAAATAGAAACATCATAGAGTCAAGTTTGATTAAACACACAGAAAATATTAATATGAATTTAAACAATGGTTTGTACAAGTTGGATAGTTTCATCATAGACAAGATTGTTAATAAGATAAGTCCAACAGCTATTCCTTAATGACTGAGGATAATCTTAGGTTTAGAGGTCATGTCAGGTAAATCCTTGTAGCACCATATGGGTGTATATTGCTTTGAACTCGCAGTGGCAACACCTTCATGTTGCCAGTTAGTTATTAAGTGTATCGGTATATAAGGTGTCTCTCGGCCACCATTCTTCTACATTCTGTATTTCCCCTGAAGATGTGAATACACGAAAGCGTTTGGGACTCCGTGTTTATTTTTCCTTCCTTGTGGATTTACGCATATATATATATATATATATATATATATATATATATATATATATATATATATATATATATATATATATATATATATATATATATATATATATATATATATATATATATATAAGTACGTACGTACGTACATACATACATACATACATACATACATACATAAATAAATAAATAAATATGAAAGCAGATTGGGGATACTTCTCAGGGATCGCCAGTCTAGATATCTCGGGAGAAAATATAGATGAATAAGTCGAACACATGCAGACATCCATTTTACACGCAGCCGAGGCTGCTATTCCTAAAACTCCTATAGCCCACGATAGGCGAAGAGTTCCTTGGTGGACACCAGAATGCCGACAAGCACTCACTAAGCGTAATAGGCGATACAGGATTTTCGACTGAGAGCCAACACAAGCTCACTTCATTGCTTATAAGGCAGCAAGTGCTGAGGCGAGGAGAACAATTAAGTCAGCATAACGAGGCTCCTGGAGAAGTTTTGTGTCCACGGTGAATTGTACCACGCCACTAGAAAAGGTCTGGTCCACAATTAATATATTCAACAACAAGTACACCCGCACGCCCATCACCACCCTTGGGGTGTGCTGTAACATCATCGACGATCCCGTGGACATAGCTAACACCATTGCTAGACAATTTGCTGACATAAGCAGCTCAGCTAACTACGACCCCCGTTTTCAAGACCACAAACGGGAGGCTGAGCTGCGAGATATAGACTTTGCCACAGAAGACGTAAAATCTAGATACAACAAAGAGTTTACGATTCACGAACTTCTCCTCGCCTTGAAATCCTGTAAAGGCTCCAGTCCGGGCCCTTCAACCATTACGTACGGTATGATTCAGCATCTTACTCAGGACAACCTAAGTAAGCTGTTAGCGGTGTTTAATGAGATTTGGACGTCTCGAAAGTTTCTAAACTCATGGCACTACGTTCTTGTCATACCGATACCTAAACGAGACGGTCGCCTTACGAATTCCAGTTCGTAAGGTCATAGAACGTATGGTAAATATAACACTGGTTTTTGTTTTAGAGTCGAAGAATGTGTTAAATGTTCAACAAAGTGGATTCCGTCAACATCGGTCCACTCTAGACCATTTAATGCATTTGGAGCATTGCATGGCCGAGACATTTGCTCGGAAACATTTCATGATAGGTATATTTTTGGATATTCAAAAAGCATACAACATGACATGGCGTAACGGACTACTACAAAAACTTTACGCCTATGGCTTAAAGGGTAATTTGCCTATATTTATCAGTAACTTCCTTGCTGACAGGACATTTTCTGTCAGGTTGCCCTATAACGTAACATATTTGTCCCAAAAAATGGGGTGTCCCAAGGAAGTGTGCTTAGCCCGACACTTTTCAGTATTGCTATTAATGATATTCTGTCATTAGCTTCTGTTCCCCGAAACCTTAAATACTCACTGTTTGCTGACGATTGTGCATTGTGGCACTCATCCCCAATGTTCAGTTTTCGGCGAGGCAGATTCAATTAGCACTTGACTCTGTCCATCAGTGGCCCTCGCAGTGGGGTTTTAAGTTTTCTGTTCCTAAGTGTGTCAGAATTGTTTTCACACGTAAACGTAGAGTACCTGATTTGCATATTACTTTTGATAATCAGCCGATATATTTTCAAAATTCTGTAAGATTCCTAGGCCTACATTTTGACAGTAGGCTTAATTGGAAAAGTCATATTAATTATTTGCTTGTTTGTTGTAGAAAGAAATTAAATATCCTTAAACATTTA
Organism: Petrolisthes cinctipes; assembly: GCA_033782935.1. Taxonomy (NCBI): domain Eukaryota; kingdom Metazoa; phylum Arthropoda; class Malacostraca; order Decapoda; family Porcellanidae; genus Petrolisthes; species Petrolisthes cinctipes. Next base: position 729,091 of record JAWQEG010000033.1, read on the forward strand.
TCCGGTAAATCATAAGGGGCTGACAGAACATCTTTATTGATGGTGTATAATTCCCTCATACGTTAAAAGCTTGATTATGGCGCACAGGTGTATGGGTCAGCGTCTGAGGCGACACTTAAGAGATTGGATGTTTTTTAGAATGTACGTTTAAGATTATGTCTTGGAGCTCTTCGCTGTACTCGTGTGGAACGGATGGAAGTAGAGGCTAATATACCTGCCCTCCGTATTCGTCGAGACCATCTACTATTATCATACAACATTACCACCTACCGAAAACGATCGCTGGCCATCCCGACTTGTGGGATCCTCCTGCAGTGGGAACATCTGCTGCATGGGGCCCTCAAGTCGGTGGCTTTGCGGCTTCACTTCCTCTGTCAAGCTCTAGGGTACGACCTTTCTAGTGGGGATCGACTTGTTATGTTAAATATAGAGCCCTGGGAGTCGTAGTCCCACCAAAACTATTTCTGACTGGCTACATACCGCCAAGTCCTTGTAGCCTGAGGTGGAGGTCAAACAATTGTTCCGGATGATCTTCAATAGAAACCTAGCGTCATTCCACTTGTACACTGATGGCTCTAAGACGGATGAATGTGTGGGTGCAAGTGTGTGGTCAGCGGAGTGTTGTCTTAGATACCGGTTGCCCGTATATGCATCTGTGTTTACTGCAGAATTATTTGCCTTAGCCAGAGCTATAGATTTTACTGAAAATTAAAATTACGACAGTTTTGTCATCTTTTCGGATTCATAGTCAGCCCTTCAGGCACTTAAATCTTGCAAAACGACTAAAATGAAATCCTGGCCAATATTATCAATAAATTACATGTGTCTGCTAAGTCCTTCTCTCTGATCTGGGTGCCTGGTCATATTCTAATCTTCGGTAATGAACAGGCTGACTAACTTGCAATGTCGGCGGTAGAACTTGAGGAGATGTGGGAAGTCCCTCGGGAGCTACAGTCGTGTCTCTCTTTCGGTAAGAAATCAATCAATCTTCTGTGACAAAGTCAGTGGACCGACCTGGCTATACCTACCATCAAGACCACCATTGAAGACTGGCCCGCAGCAAATCGCCAACATTGCCGCGAGGAAGTTGCACATACAAGATTAAGAATGAACAGCACCCTTTTAACTCATATGTTGCCTTATATCAATCATAATTTCCCACCACAGTGTAACACTTTTGGTGTGGTGCTATCAATCAGTCATATCATTTTGCACTGTAGTAGGTTTGTTGGGGAGCGTCAGCCTCTGGCTGCCTATTGCAGGATAAATCAAGTCCTCATGAATCTGAACTCTCTCTTGGGTGATGGGAATCCTGGTGTGACTGATAAATTGATGACTTTCTTGAAAGAGACCGGACAACTCAGAGAGTTGTGACCACGACACAACTGAGTCACCTGCCTACACCTCAGCCAACCGCCAACTGTCGTCCGTCCTCCTAGCCAACGCCAATTTCCATCATATACCTCTCAACTCCATCTTTCCACCTCACTCTCAATATGAATATTCCACTCAGTCCATCCCCATAACCATTGAACCGTTATGCTATACATTCATCACCAGCATCCAGCTGCCTATGCGCTCCACATGACCAAACCACTTCCGGATATTCATTTTCACACTCACCAGCACATTCACATCAACACCACTTTGCACACGTACTCATCCATTAACCAATCTATCACACCATATTACATCACACACACTTTGCAAAAAGTTCATTTCACATTATTTAAAGAATGTATATATATTATTTTATGTACAGTTGCCGGCACTTATAACTGGTACAGTCAGCCTTGTCAGTCCACTTCTCCTGTACTAGTCATAAGTGCTGGCAATTGTACATGTACAACAATTATCAGGACTAACGATAAATGTATTTTAGTGTATATATATATATTTATTTGTGTATATTAGATTTATCTTTTATATACATTTCTTTTAATATAATATTATGAGATTAGATTGCTATAAGTTGTAAATTTTGTACTTTTTTGCCTTTGAATTAGCATAATGATGAAGGATTACAAATAACGTATGCGAGGAAGTGCTTTTCCTTAAGCAATTCTCGCATACTGATGTGTCCTTCTTTGTTCACATGAGGCAGCATCTGTAACTAGAGCGAACTGCTGGGTTGGCATATTTGTTTACATTGAAAGCCTAATACCCCCATCAGGGGGGTGATGGTTTTTTTAATGTAAAAAAAAAAAAAAAAAAATGGGAGAGGAATGCTTGACCAAGTAAAGAGGGAGTGCTGCAACTTGGAGAACTGGACCCGCTTCTGCCTTGGCCTCCCTCTTAGTGGGGAGTTCCCGGAGGCGCCGCGACAGCGAGTTCATATAGCTCTAGAAGAAGGTAATAAGAGAGGTGAGACAGCAAGCAGAAAGGAAATAGAAAGAAAAGAGGGACAGTTGAAAAACTGAAAGAAAGTGGCAGGGGCCTAAGGGGTGCCAAAACCCTTGAGGGAATAGTACACTTTTGGTATATTGGAGTGCCTTGATTCCTCCAAAATCTGCCAGGAAACATGATCTGATGAACAAAAATGATGGTGGTTTGTTGCTATGAATAGCTTGGAGGAATCAGTTATTCCAGATTGACCAACGCTGTACTACCACTTTAAAATATTGCCCACATCACTACAGGCAATACGGGACACCTAACCGGGGCAAACTACTGGGACCAAATCGGGGCGCGAGCGTGAATGGAAACTTTAACTGGGAATATATCAACACAGCTGATGGAGGTAAAATTTCTTATGTTGCCACATGAGAGATTTGCCAGAACTGTCTGGGGAAAAAAAATCGCTGCTCGGCGGGCAACATTGTTACCAAAATTGGTCCAATGCATATGTTTGACGGTCATGATCGTGTGGAGCCTGCCTGGAACTGCCGCATTTGGTAACAGTGCTGAAGTAGAAAGAGAAAGACTCTCAGCCGGGTAAATTATGAAACAAAAGTCCCTAACATACTTTGATAGTGTCAGTCACATAATATAATGATGGAAAATGCATGAAACACAATAGAGATGCAGATTACTTTAATATCTTTACAGAAAATTCCTCTCCAGTAATATCAATTATTGATAAATATTTTATTCATAATGGCATTATTGTCAACAAATCAACTTAGGAAACAACATTGTACAATTCAAAATTGGAAATGATGATACAAAATTGTGTCTATTGTTATGTAAGTCTATGCTATTTGTTGTTCTTATTTGAGTGAGTCATTATTTTAAGTCTGACGTGGAGCACACACTTCCAAGATGAAGACCGCCAGACTGAGAGTGAAGCCCAAGCCCATTATCACAAACATTCCCTGTAAAGGAACAGATTATATTAATAATCCATAATATAATATATTAGTTACTAATGTATGGGGACGTAGTTGCAATACTACAGTAAATCGAGTCTCTCATATGTGACTACTATTTAGATATTATAATTCTATACTGTACAAATAGTTAGAGGTTATTCTTTGGTAGTTACAGATCCGTTTAGTTTCTTGTTACACTAGTGATTAGAAGGTGAACTCGATACATCGTTCAAGAACAACAGATATTTTTTTTTTTATTGAATGATGCTTGGATTGTATAACTACTTTATTAATAGATCTCCTTTGTGTGATACTTGATTTTTGTACTTTTCTTATAGTGGGAAGTTATGGTGGCTGAATAGTGAACTCATTACTGTAGGTCCATTACAATTAATTAAGGCGCTATATGGCTGAGAAGTCACCTATGTTGTCTGCAATCCGTTGGCCTATAGGCCCTAGAGGCCTAGACGGTCATTGGTTTGGATCCCAGAAGTGGCAACTGGCGTGGTTTAATTAACTCTCCACCCCCTCTTTTTGGCGAGCCGGTGTCACGTATGATACGCGCTCCCCTGGATTTTGATTCCCAAGTCGTTTTTATACATATAATTTGAACTTCCCAGTCATTATTATACATACAAGTTACACTCCCCCAGTGTCTATCATATGTGTAATATGGACTCCCTCTGAGTGTCTTGACCACATTATACATTTCATGTTTCGTTTAGACTCTGATAATGTCGAAATGGTTGTGTATCTTACACTACCATACCTTGGACATGTCTCGAACCATATTTCAAATTTGATAATATTTCGTTTAGAATGTGTTAAGATCGAAATGGTTGTGTATCTATCATTACCATATCTATGACCTGCCAACACTAGGGTTAGTCGAGCACGACTTTTCGCCCAGTGTACTCGTTCCTCATTATGTTGTAAGTACAGGCAAGACTTAATAATAATAATAATTTTAGAATTATTGAGTCAATATATATCAAAATAAAAATATTTCATTGAATAACATTGTATGCAATTTCATTATCTCTTACATAGTCTCACTTTTACGACATTTTGCCCAGTGCACTCATTCCTCACTCTTTTGTAAGTACACGCAAGACTTAATAATAATGATAATTTCATATAACAATAATGATAATATCATTATCTCTAACATAGTCTCAATTTTATCCATAGGTTGGATGGCCGATTCAGTCTCAGGATCACAAGTAACTATGGATTTGCAGAGCAGCAAGCACTACACATTTCAAGATATTTATACATTCTTAAGCAGTCATGCATATCCTGATGGATTGTCGGATATAAGAAAGAAAGCTGATTTTCGCCGTGCGTATAAACCTTATTTTAGCATTGTCGATAACAAGCTGTGCCACAATAGAAAGCAGAAACGTTAACGTGGTGATCCATTGAACGTACAAGTTTTTTAGGACGAAGAAGAGGTGAAAACTGTGCTTCGAGAAGTGCATGAAGGATCTAGGAAGCGTTATGAATCGCAAAGTTGAAGCCAATGTGTCTGCTTATATTACGTCTTGTGCTCAGTGTCAAAAAATAAATAAACCCAAACCATCGATTGAGAGCTGCACTCGGTACCAATTCCTAATATGGTCATGAAACATATTGGTATTGACTTATGCACACTCCCAGAAGAAGATGGTTTCAAATACATAGTTCTTGCGATTGACTATTTTCCAAAATGGACTGTAGCAAGACCATTGAAACAAAAAGATGCTATCAGGGCCTCACCAGACACAACATTCTGAGTTTTCCTGACTTTACAATATGCTAGGAACTTTCCATGTTGAAGTTCTGATTACCAGATCGCACCCTCTAATTATTGTTTTATTTTTTACTCCATGCTACATTCTTGTATGTAGAGAAAGGGACAATATATATTTACTCATATTATTCTTATATAAGCTTGCATCCAACATTTCAAATATAATCCTAGCTTTATCCAAGCCACCGTTTCAATCTGTCACGTATGGTTGGCATGGGACCTCAGTGAGAAAGGTAGATCGCCCAGGATTCCGTCCATCATCCGTTGAAAGGTGGCGCCAGAGTTTCATAGTCTAAAACAGCTGTAGTTAAAAGTAAAGGTGCCAAAAGGTGTGGTAACAGCAGTCTTGGTAATGTCCTTTGTGTGCATGGGGACCTGGTAGTAGCCTTTTAATAGGTCCAGTTTTGAAAAAATCTTGGCGCCATGAAGGTAGGAGGTGATGTCAGCAATGTTCTGTCCTGGTGTTGAGGTGCCTGTAGTCACCACATGGGCGTAGAGAGCCATCCTTTTTTGTTACTATGTGGAGTGGGGATGCCCAGGGGCTTGGTGCTTTCTGGCAGATTCCCAGTCGCTCAAGTTTGGTGAAGGTCCGTTTTGCTGTGGTGAGTTGTCGGGGTCCAGTCGGCGAAAATTGGAGAACACAGGTGATCCTGATGTTTTTATCCGGTGGTAGACTCCACGTTTTGCTGGATGCTGTGGTTGTTGCGCGAGTTCTGGCTTGAAGACATCTGGATAGGTGCTGTAAAGATGAGCAAAGTTGTCTGATGTGTCGATAACCTGTCGAGCGAGGTTGGTTGGTGCAGCCGTGATTGAGGTGTTGAGGGAGGCTGTGTCCACAAGGAGTTGATAGTGGGCTAAAAAAATCTCCTCCCAGTAGGGGTATGGTTACGTCTGCCACTATAAAACTCCATCCACAAAAGCAGCTACCAATCTTGATCTTGAGGTGTTGACGGCCAAATGTTGGTATAGATGTACCGTTGGCTGCAGCTAGTTGAAGGTTGATTGTAGATCGATGAGGCTTCTTCCATCGTCCAGCCGGTAGAAGGGAGCAGGAGGCACCAGTGTTGACCAAGAAATGTATACCCGACTCTGGATCATGGAGAAAGGAAGCATGAATTCCTTTAGGAGCTACCGCAATGTGTGGCAGCTGCCTTACTCGTTTTTTTACCACAAACATCCTGGTTGGCATCATCTTGCTTTGTGTCCAAATTTGGTGTGGTAGAAACAGGAGTCACTTGACTTTCTACTTGTCCACCGCTGTGATGTTTGATGTTGTGGAGCTTGGTACTGCTGGTGGGACCATCGTGGTGGGTGGCTTGCTGCTGTAAAGTCGATCTCTTCTGGGGATAATGATGTATCATTCCAGGGCACGGCGCCGATGCGGCGGGATGCTGATGCCAGGAAATCTACTAATCTATCAGCTTGTTGCTGCAGGGCTTCCTCACTCATTTCCTCTGCATTGGGAATGGAGGCATGAATGGGTTCAAGGAGGCAGAGAAGCCACAATGCCCTCAGCAAATCCAGTTGCCGTGCTGATCTGTCGGTTGCTGGGGAAATTCTTGCCAATGTCTTTATTTCCAGGAGGGCATGGGACGGTTTCTGGTCGCCGAGGAGTTGCTGTGAGAGGTGGAGCAGTTGTGATACTCTTGACGCAGGTGAATGCAAAACACGCTTGAGAAGGTAGGTATTTAGTTCAGCGTAATGGATGGCGGCATCACCCTTGGTCTCCAGCCATTCCTAAATGCCTGAAAAGAGCTCATCTGGAAGAGCTGTTAAGACATAGTCAGCTTGGGTGCTCTGGCTGCTTACTCTTTTCAGGCGAAATTGTACTTCTGCTCGCCGGAACCAGGTCGGGGCGTCGATTGCAAAGAAAGTTGGAAGCTTGACCTGTGCACCTGCGACAGGGTGTGTTTCTGCAGGAGTAAGGAGTGTTGTATTGCTGGAGAGAGTTTCCATTGTATAGAAAATGCGAGTGTACAGCTCGAACAACTCCTGGGTCACCAATGTAGCGGTAGCTACTTTAACCAGTCTGTTTTTTGCCTTATTACCCATAAACAGTGTCTACAATACTTCTCTTCATAAGTGTCTACATTTCTCTTGTGTCTATGATTCTCTTTTAAGTAGCTTAGGGAAAGGCAAAAATAAGAGACTGGTTGGTGAGTAAGATCTGATTTATTTGAAGAAGAAGATTAAGGGCTTTATGCCTATCGACTCATGGTGTTGGTCATTAAGGCAGTCAAGTCTTGTTACATCAACACATCTTACCTCAGCCTACAAGGTTGCTATCCTTGCTCTTACAGCCGAGTACCTACTTACTGCTAGGTGAACAGGGACATAGGGGGCTGAGAAAATTGTCCAACAATTCCACTGACCTGGGGATCGAACCTGGGACCTCTCGCGTGCTGGGCGAGTGTGTTAACCATTATAGTATCAGCACCCCCATTTATTTGAGGAACATGTGGCACATATATACATTATACAAGATCAAGTGTTACATAATATTAGCCAATAAGCATGCAGTGTAATCATACGTTGTGGATGCGTGATTAGGAGCTGTGCGGACGTGGAAAGCCAAGTTACATCATCACGAGCCTATCATTTTAGCCAATCAGCGACGCTTGTGGTGAAATGCCGATACTGGCCGCCACACTGTTTCAGTGTTAGAGACCTATGCTCCTCTTGCACATGATTCGACTTGAAAAAGATTTTTCTGTTGGTCTCAGTTTTCTTCACCATTATTTCTGTAATCCTCATCCAGTCCACTATCCCTCCTTGATCGTTAGATCTATTGGAGAGAATACGATGATCTTTTGACAGTAACTTGAAGTCAAGGAAGTCAGCAGTCAGTGGAGTGTGTACAACATTAGGATTCTTTTTGCTTGCCAGTTTGAAAACTGGAACAAGTTGTGAGGGCACATACAAATCGCCAGCATTTTCTATTGCTGTCTTAATTGCGCTAGGTGCTGAATCTCCCTCATTCTGGCCATGATAAGCCTCAAAATAAAGCAGTGAGATCTTTTCGATTGAGACTTTCAATCTGCTCACGTAGTGCAAGAGCACTGTTGCAATAATTGAGTTTTTATTCTGTCCTGGACATCCATCTGCAAACAACATCACTTTTTTTTTTCCAGCTGTGTTCAGAATATCCAAATACATTTTAAGGCATGCTCCAATTTCCGAAGATTCTCTTTTTCCCAATCCTTCATGCTAGAGAAAACAGTGACACTCTTTAGTTTTCAGATCATACATAGTCAGATTTTAGTTTGCCAACCTCCTTTTATAGAATATCGTATTGTCTTTTGTGTTTGGTAGATAAATAACCTGCTGCAGATCAAATATTGCCACTTCTACACTGTTATCAGTTTCTACTTTTGCCTTATCTTTCTTTAGTCGTACAGCTTCTTTCTTTTTTGTGTGCTGCGGAATATTTCCAAAAGTTCATTCTTCTTTTTCAGGGTCCCTTTTCTGTAATTCATACGTATCTTGCACATGTCTTTTTGGGGGTTGTGACAAGATATATTTTGTGATTTCAAAACATTACAGTAGCTAGTGTAAGATGCAGAAAGCTATTTTGATGCATTCTCATGTGTGAACATTTCGTATATTGTCTGTTTCTTGAGATTAGAGTGCAGGTAATCTCGCTTCAAATCTTCGCGAGGGTAATGTGATTCCATTCTTGGGAATTTATTGATGTGCTCCAGAATTGCATCCCTCCTTTGCTTATCCTCTTCAAGAAATATGTCTTGCCTCCCTCCCCTCCTGTCCTTCTCAACAGTCCCTGTCGACTGCCTTTTACTCAGAGCTGTCTTTACTCAGAGCATTCTTCTGAAATGTTGAGGGTATTCAGAAACATGATTTTGCACTCTAGCATAGACATCGTATCCTTTGGAAAATGGTAGTAAAGAGAAGTTGATCTTCTTGATACGTGTTTTTTTACTGTTCTCTATTTAACATAATAGCACATATAGAATAGCTGATGATTTCTAGAGCTATAAACGAGACCAAAACTCACAGTTAATAGCAGCGTGAATTGGACATGGATGTCTCCTTCCCTCTATGCTTCTCAGAAATGTAAACAAAACGTTTTTTCTAGTGCATTATCTACAGAAAGAAAACTGGATGAACATGGAATATTATGTGACTCAATTGAAAATGTGTCGCTGAACTTCTGAGGTTAGACAAAGAAGCATATCTCGACATATAGACAACGATCATCCTCTATCATAACAAATGGACGTACTGTAACTCAACGTAAGCCTCTATGTCTTGTGAATGATCATTTTCCCTTGACATAAGGTGATGGCCACTGATTCATTATTTCGGAAACTAAGGATAGTAGAGATACGCCTCATCGCGGGATCGATAGCTCTCACCAAAAGGATTGTCATGGTGGTAATATCTCAAAATCGTCAAAAAATGAGATACCCCACTTTCACTTTAGAGCCACGATATGTAAGAGGCAAGTGAAGAGGATGGTGAGTGAGAGTAAAAGGATATTGGATGAGGAGTTTGGTAGAAAACGGAGTGAGAAGTTTAGAGAAACCAAGAAAATATTCTGGAAGGAGATTAAAATAGAAAGAGGAGAAGAAAAGTCTGGTAATGTGAGAATGAAGAGAGGATGGAGTTATTGTGAGTGGAAGTGAGGAAGTGAAAGAAGTTTGGAAGAGGCATTTTGATCGTTTGATGGAGGGGAGGCGGTGGTGACATGCATGAGGATGGAAGCAGGTGGTAGACGACAGGGTGTACAGGAAGAATTAGGAAGGGAAGAGGTTAGAAAAGCAATAGGAAATTTGAAGATGGGAAAGGCACCGGGGGTGGATGGGATAACTGCTGAAATGTTAAAAGTGTGGAGGGGGGGTAGTGGTGGAGTGGATGTTTCTCAAATGCACAATGGCCTGGAGGCAGGGAGAGGTGCCAGAGGATTGTAGGAGAGCCATAATTGTGCCTTTGTACAAGGGAAAGGGGAGTAAGGATGAATGTGGTAGCTATAGGGGGATAAGCCTTCTTAGTGTACCGGGGAAGGTGTATGGGAAGGTTCTTACTGAGAGACTGATTGAAGTAACAGGGAATAAAGTTAGTGAGGAGCAAGGAGGATTCAGAAAGGGTAGAGGATGTGTGGACCAGATATTTGCATTAAAATCAGCAGTGGATAAATATATTGGGAAGAATAGGAAGTTGTATGCTGCCTTCATGGACTTGGAGAAGGCATGCGATAGGGTTGATAGGAGAGCTATGACAGGTGTTGAGGATTTGTGGTGTTAGGGGGGGGGGGCTGTTTGCTGAAAGACATTGAGGCCTTTTATGCAGAGGCAAAAGCGTGTGTGCAGGTTTAGGGTGATATAAGTGAGAGGTTTAATATTAGTGTAGGGCTGAGACAGGGGTATGTTATATCACCTTATCTGTTCAACTCAGCCACAGTTTTTCTCCAAATTCTCCGCGATTCCCCTAAAGTAGGCAACCACATCATCGCCTCCCTGGACGTTGAGAGTTTGTTTATTAATGTACCTGTGGATAAAACAATAGACTTCATCCTCCACCTGGTTTACGAACACCCAGACCTCCCACGACTGGACATCCCCAAGACCTGCCTCAAGACTCTACTCGAACTCTGCACCAAGGAAGCTCCATTTATTTGCCCCCGTGGCAATATGTACCAACAGATTGATGGTATAGCGATGGGTAACCCCTGGGGGGTCCTCTTCGCTAACTTCTTCATGAGTAATATTGAAGAGGATCTTCTCAAATATAATCGCCCATCGATATACTGTCGGTATGTTGACAACATATTTGTTCAGGTGAAGGACTTAGACGAGCTACTACTACTACAGCAACGGTTTATCTCCTCGTCTGGCCTGAACTTCACCTACGAAAAATCAACGGATGGCAAACTACCCTTCCTGGACCTCTTGGTTGCCCACCACAACTCAGATTTCCTAACTACAGTATACACAAAGTCCACCAACAATGGACGGTGTCTAAATGGTGACAGTGAATGCCCCAGGAGATACCTCTTATCCACCATCTCATCCTACGTCAGGAGGGCTCTCACTCATTGCACCAGCTGGAGAGACACACACCAGGAACTAGAGCGTCTCCCCCAAGTCCTGATAAACAATGGATATTCCAACACAGACGTCTCCAACACCATCAAATTCCAGCTAGAAAAATGGTACGAAGTGAATTCCCCAACCAAACCCAACAGTGACATCAGACTTTACTACCGCAACTACATGTCCACCGACTACATGACTGACGAGACCATAATAAGAGACATAATAAAGAAGAATGTCCACCCCACCGACCCAGAAAGCGAGATCAAACTAGTAATTTACTACAAGTCTCCAAAAACCTCGAACCTCACCCTACACAACCGACTTACTACCTCCAAGAGCCAAATGAACAGTGATCACGTGATTTACCAGCACACCTGTAACAGTGTGGACTGTTGGTGGACTATTGGGGGACAATGTTGGTAAAACACAAACGTCACTGTCTCGTCGGCTCACCATACACTTCCAGTCAGGGTCTATAAAAGAGTACTACCGTACTCACGACCACCAAGCTTAATGGAAGGGGCTAAGTTGTTAAGCAATGGCAGAAAGTTATCTAGATATTCAATACATGACTAGAGGCAAAGTACGTCATCTACGAGTTAGGACCGGACAAGAATCTAATGCTTTATTTATTCATATGAGAGACAATAATCATTGTATTGACTGGGATAATACTTCGTCAATCATGTCGTGTAATTCATCCATAAATAGAAACATCATAGAGTCAAGTTTGATTAAACACACAGAAAATATTAATATGAACTTATGGTATGTACAAGTTGGATAGTTTCATCATAGACAAGATTGTTAATAAGATAAGTCCAACTTCTATTCCTTAATGACTAAGGATAATCTTAGGTTTAGAGGTCATGTCAGGTTTGATGAGGGTTGGGTCAGGCAAATCCCTGTAGCACCATATGGGTGTGTATTGCTTTGAACTCGTAGTGGCAACACCATCAGGTTGCCAGTTAGTTATTAAATGTATCGGTATATAAGGTGTCTCGGCAACCATTCTTCTACATTCTGTATTTCCCCTGAAGACGAAAGCACTTGGGACTCCGTGTTTATTTTTCCTGCCTGTGGATTTACGCATATATACATATATATATATATACACATATATATATATATATATAATACTTATATAGGCATGACTACAACAAAATTAAGCAGACGCCTGACCTACCACCTCGCGTCAGGAGCACCAAAAGCACACCTCAGCCAGGAACATAATATCAAGATAACACGGAATATCCTGGTAGAAAACACCGAAATTATTGAAAGCTGTTCAGACTCTAGACGCCTTCCAATCCTAGAAGCTCTGTACATAAAAGAAATAGACCCAAAACTCAACGTACAGCAAACAGACCTTCAAGCTCTACCCAGCGCCCGGAGATCCCACCTGCAGCCACCTAACCAATCAGAGGCCAGCACGTCGAGTAGGGGAGCGGAGGCAACGCCTTAAATAGAGCGCTGCCACAACACCGAGTCATTCTCACCTCGACCACAGAGATGACAAGTCTTCAAAACCAAGCCACTGAAGAAGGGTCTAGGACCCGAAATCGCGATATGGCCAACACACACTCTTCTTTTGGAGAAGTGTTAAACCAACTTAAGGAAGAAGATAAAAAGACAATCAGAAATAAAGAAAATCTTCTTAGGAAAAAAAAAAAAAAATATATATATATATATATATATATATATATATATATATATATATATATATATATATATATATTTGGTGTCTCACGAGTTTCTCAGGAAAATGGAACCGGTGCATGCTTATGCAATTCTAAGCATAAAATACTCTATAAGTATGGGTGTTTTAATTAGGTGAGCATTTACTGGTGACACAATTTACGGGAGGGAGGTATGGAGGAACGATGCCATTGCCATGTTGACATTTCTTTATACTTGTGTTTTAAAACTACTTTGTTCTTATTCTATTAATAATCGTTAGGTAAGTAATTATTTTTCAGAAGTATGTCACCATGAAATCGGGTAAGCTTAATATGGAGGAATAAATGGCAATGCCGCATACCAGTCGGACGAGAGATGCCACACACCGCCAGTTGAACAGTTGGGCCAACTCCTGGCGACGGCTGTACATCTCATATCTCTGCAGACAATTCGCTACAATGCCATTCACATTTACTAATGTGGAGTATGCAGATATAGTATTCATCTATGGGTTGTGCAATGGCAATGCTGAAGCATCGGCAAGAGAATATAGACAGAGATATCTAAACAGTTGGAGTCCAGATGCAAAAGTATTTTAAGTATTCTACCATGTCTTCCAGCATCTCCGTGACACACACACACACACCACCTCAAGGCTGGTATGAAAAAAAAAGTCGAAACCAAAGATAAATTGCTTTGTGGTAACTGATGCAAGTAATGGGAAATTGGTGTAGCAGGTACACAGTCAACCATACCCGTACCTTTGTGCTTTACAGCCTCAGTGACCTTGGTGCCTTGCCACGCTCCACATGTATTGTGACCGTTTATTCCTCCATATTTTCGTGCATATTGTGCTTACCCGACTTTATAGAGACATACTTCTGTAGAATAATTACTTACTTAACGATTATTAATTGAATAGTATAATTGAGAATGGGAACAAAGTAGATTTTAAAAAAGTATAGAGAAACGTCAACATGGCAATTGCACCGTTCCTCCTTACCTCTCTCCCGTCTCTACCCACTGGAGTTGAAAAATGTGTTACCAGTAAATGCTCACTTAAAACTCCCATACTTATAGAGTATTTTAAGCTTAGAATTGCATAAGTATGTACTGGTTCCATTTTCTGGAGAAACTTATGAGACACCATATATATATATATAAGTAGAACACTTCGGAAGGTACCGATAAGTTATACAGTGCCAGTTTGGTGGTGACGGTGATGACGTTCGGCAGGTTGGAGCACATGGTGTTGTTTGGCTGAGAATACACCCACCTGGCATACAGTCCAGATTCCACCACTGCCTCTACACTGTGTGGTAAACAAAATGGGCTTTATGTATCCATTAAACAGGAACGAGCATCAGAAAATATATAGAACTATTATGGTAACTTTGATAATTACAAGTTTATGAATGTGGTCGAAACGTGAGAAATAGACAGGGCATCAAAATTCGTATTGCTCATAAGCTTAATATGCTTGTAGAATAACATCTCTTCCAATCATCCACTTAAACTAAGAATTAATGGAAGATTAGAAACGGGGAAGATTAATAATTGCAGAAAACAGCCTTTAACCTGCAAACGAAAAAGCATATGCATTTTCTTAACAGTACCCTATGACACAATGAATAAATCATACTGGTAGCTATCGAAATAGGGACAAAGGTTTACGAATATAATTAATATACTTATGCCGAGTTTCCTTACAACAAATTTAGAAATGTTAAGTGATGTTCACCCATTCAGACATTTCAAAGAAAGAAAATTAATCGTAGAAAGGCTTCAAATGCTAAAATAAAGCTGGAGGCTTTTAGTCTAAGTTATTCTCTACGTTTTGCATCGGAAAGACACGATAACATATAATCATGTGAGCTTATATATTTTTATTTGTATTTTCGTCAATTAAGATAAAACAATTACGCAAACCACTGCCCTCATATTTTATATCCTACAATGGGCAACTAAACAAGGCACATACTCTGAGAGAGTCTGTCTTTTACTGTTGTAAAACATATTCCTTTTCTTACCTTAACTACACCCATTTCATAGTCATTGCAAAATCAATTTTTATGGGAAGCTTGAAGGTAGGATTTAATGTACACGTAAGCTTATACCCCGGTAGCAAAAGTAATGCAGCATAACTGTATATCTCTTCCCTTAACCATTTAAGTGGGCCTTCTCGAGAGTGGCTACTCTCTCGTCCGGACCTTTTTCACGTCTCATGTTCACAAAGTAAATAACACATTTGACGGCTAATAACCTGTATACTACTTATGCTTCATGAATAAATGATATATGATATTGAAGTATAAACCTTTAGCATTCTCCTGATGTACTGTACTTGTGAAGACGTTATAAATAGATATCTGTAGGATGGGTAGCCAGCTCAGAATGATCACAACTCAAAAGTCAATTTTACATTCTCCTTACATATCA
Organism: Petrolisthes cinctipes; assembly: GCA_033782935.1. Lineage (NCBI taxonomy): Eukaryota > Metazoa > Arthropoda > Malacostraca > Decapoda > Porcellanidae > Petrolisthes > Petrolisthes cinctipes. Next base: position 744,366 of record JAWQEG010000033.1, read on the forward strand.
ATGTACAGTTGCCAAAAAAGGAATTGCTACAAAAAATAAATTTAATGTGGCGAAATCTGGCAGCTCCACCCGTAGTAAACATCCCCAGTCATGTGAATGAATCGCCCTCAACCCTACTTCCTGTGTAAAGAGAACTGTTACTCTACACCGTAATATGTTATGAATGAATGGGTGTTACTGTGCTAAACTGTTGTTTTAGTATTCATATTATGTCACACAGATAAAGGTGGTTAAACTGTTAATTTATTGCATGGTTTATTTATATTTTTGGAAGGCATTTCCTGAGTCCTACCAAATCTAACCTTATTTATCGGATTAAGGGCCGTAGACAAAAACGTATTGTCGGGTCCCTATGCCCGATGGTCAGGATACGACGCTCATATATAATATATGGGTCAAGGTTGGCCTTGATATGGGCGTCGTATCCCGAGCATTGGGCATCGGTAACCGACGATATGTTCTTGTCTATGGCCAAAAGAGACGGCCGTCTCCTCCGTCATCCCCATCTTCAATATCTTTGATATAAACCAAGTTTCTTTCTCCATCTCTCTACCCATTTCTTCATTACGTTTTAGTAGTTGTCCAGTGTGTGTGTGTGTAGAGCCTCGATGGCTTGGGCACTAACGCGCTGTACAGTCGGCGGCAAAAGTCCTGTCGCCTCACCTGCTTCACCGAGAAGCATAGTGTTCATGGACTTGAGAAATACGCATGTTTTCTACACCTAAGAATCTCGAGTCTATGAACATTGCGTGCCTCGGTGAAGCAAGTGAGGCGACAGGACTTTTGCCGCCGACTGTACTCCAACACCACGTTCAATGGTTCAAATCTCTGATGTGGAAAGAAGTTGTTAGAAGCCTGAGATCAAAGCTTCCCTTGCCACCTTTGTTGGGATTCAGGCATTTTTAGAGTGTTAACCTAACTGGAGTTCGAAATTCTTTATACCATCTCGAACCAACATATTACTGATGTTTCTCAAAAGTGATGTATGGTGATGTATAGGCCTACATATTTTTTTACTTTAATTAATAACACCTAGGTATAATAGATTAGAACGTACTACAGTAAGATCAACAATAATATTAAAGTTTATATTATATACTTAAGCAACAAAAATTCTCAATATTATAATAGTTTCAGTTAGCATGATACAGAACTTTCTTCACTTCTCTCACCCAGGCTCACCTTACTTACAGCAAAATTATTTTATTCGGATCACTATTTACAAATGATGATTATATTTTCACATTATTTTTCTATATTGTAACTTTTCAGAATATGAGTATCAAAATATTAAATTCCTATCTGAGGTAAAAATTAGTAGTAATCCAGTATTGTCAGGTGTAAAGGCAGATATGATTGTCTCGCTACTCAGTTCATCAGCCAATCATATCGATTCACTACAAACGCAGGGAGGAGGGATGAAGGTGCTTCATTCATAATGTCTTCGGGTGTTTACTACTGGTGGAGCTGACAGATTTCGCCACATTCAATTCATTTTTTGTCGCAATTCCTTTTTTGGCAACTGTACGTTATCACGCTCTAATTTCGTCATAAAACCTGTCAAAAATAACTTGTTTCAACACAACAATATGAAATATAACGTCACTGTTGTCTTTACGCACATACCGTACTGCATATGATAATTAACACAAAAGTGGAGTGCTGAAAATACATTCTCACGCGCTCACAGCTATTCCTGTATCCGTGATAGGTCACCACTGACACAGGCTGATGGATACCTCTGTAGTACTTGCCGGTATCTCAATTCCAGATCACAAACTGGCCGAGGCTTGTCAGATTCGCCAGATGTAATAATTAGACATATTGTTTATGGGTATACTAATAATTGGTTGTTGCATACCTTCTTTTTGTCATAGAATTATTCAATACTATTTTATAAACTTTTAAATACTGTACTTAACGATATGTAGGCATAAATAATGAAAGGAACCTAATGTAGATAAATCGACTGTAAACATAAACACAGACGACGACAACGACGACTCGCTTCTACACTTCACATTTTATATTTGATTTATTTGATTTCGAGTCACAATCTGCCACGGCACATGTATATACAGGCATTTTTTAAAAAATATAGCAAAGCAAGAACGCATACACTGGCTTAGTTTGAGTTGTGTACTCACGCTGGCAGCAGTGATACCAGGTCAGTGTAGTTGCAGGTAATGATTCAAATAATCTGTTACATTATATTTAAGTACTAGCTTGGCATTGCACAAATAGTAAATAACTTGCTCAGTAATATTAGCAAGTAATTTACCAGGTAAAATCGTGGTATACAGCCTAATTTGAATATAGAAATAGACTAAAAGCTTACAAAACGTGAGGTACAGTCACGAGCATAAGTTTCTTTACCCCCCTGGCGAGAGTTAGGTCGAAGTCGTGGTTGGATATGGACTGGACGAACAAAAATGAACCAGTTCATAATGTTGGGATGATGCTTCATGTCACTAGAGGTGTTCACTTGAATACAACAAAATTTACACCGTTATGAGATACTGACCCCCAATGTTCGTTTGCCTGGCCCTACTCCAACCACAACTTCGACCTCATTCTCGCCATGGGGGTAAAGAAACTTATGCTCGTGACTGTACGTCTCGTATCTGGCAAACTGTGCAGCCTTTGTATTGTAAATTTCGGTTCTCCAATCAATCGCGGTCGTCAATTTCGGTGTAATGGAAATTCGGCTACCATTTTTTTATATTCTATGCATAATAATCAATGACATCGTTTCGTGACTTGCCCAAACATCCATCCACTCGTTATGCATCAACTGGAATTTCAGTTCCAAGAAATGTGTATGTGTAGTTTGAACACAAAATTAAATTATTTATGACCGTTTCGATGACAGTATGTATTTGGCTTTATTAATCTTTATAAACCACCTTATTGCAGTAAGTCTCACTTCGGAATACAGTTTAACTATCTATCAAAATATTAAAGAGGTAAATAGACTTCAATTGCTTATATTTACTACAAGAAGCATTTTATATCGAAAGCACTGGGTTCTTGTCGATACCCGTTTACCCGGCGAATTAATTCATCTAGCGAATCTCGCAACCTTTAGGTAGTTTGTGAACGCTGGAAATACACCTGCAAAAATGTAGTCCGATACCACCCCACTCTGGGCTACTCTATTGGAAGAAGGAGTACTCAAAGGATTAGAGTAAAATCTATGTCTCTGGGACACGTTTACTTAAGTATATCAGCAGAGAGTACAATGGATATACAGATGTTAGGGCTTCGTTCCGTTGCCCAACAAAATTAGGGGTATGTACTATTGCGGACAAAAGTTCTTTCTACTCCGGGTGATAAGTCCTCACGACTGCTGCCCCTTTTCTAGCCGGCAGGTTGCTGTTGGCTCGAGAACTACACCACGTAATCCAGTAACCGAACAGTTGACTGACTAGGATTCGGATAGGAAGTAATTCCCCCCCCCCCCTCTCTCTCTCTCATGTGTACTGCATATACAGTAAATAAATGCATTAGATGATAGGTAATATCAGGTGCAGTCAGTCATGTTTCCACTAGTTAAAAGAAAGTAAATTATTTTTGTGTCCCTGACAGTCCATAGGACATCTTATTCACAAAAGCAAAGTTCATTCTTTCTTACGATAATAATTATTTTCTTCTTAAGCGTTCATTCATGCTCCGAAATCAAAATATAAACTCATACTAATAGAATAGCAACACCATTCACTGTTTCGAAATAAGCCTGAAACACTATGGGAGATCAGTAATGCAAGCATATGAGTAATTGAAAACTCTGGTATGCCTAGTGAATACAGGCCCTGGCTACGTGTAAAAGGAAAATGTTATATTTATGATACAGTCAGCGTTCAAGGTGTTAAATACTAATACTGGCATTTTCTTCTTGTTTAGTTATTACTTGCTTTGCACCTGATATTACCTATCAACTAATGCATCTATTTATATGCTATACATTTCCTATCCGAATCCTAGACAGTCAAATGTTCGGTTGCTGGTTTACGCGGTGGTGTAGTTCTCGAGCAAGCAGCAACCTGCCGGCCAGAAATGGGCCAGCAGTCGTGTGGACTTATCACCCGGAGAAGAAAGTTACTTTTGTCCGCAATAGTACAAGGGGAAAGGGAGAATCTGGGTATTATACCGCCAAATAAAATATTAAATTTTAAATATTTCAAAATATAGTTATTTATATAATTTATAAAATATATGAACATTAAATACAGGCTTAACTACCCCAAAAGGAATATCAGCATGATTAAAAGGGCATATCAACTAGACCTCACATTTTATTAAAATAATCTGATTAACTAAAGTAAAATATATATATTAATATAAAGATTGAACTATAAAAAAAAAAAAAAAAAAGATCACAAATTGTGGAGGAGGCCAGCCTCCTCCACGAAGGAGAGGGTCCTCCCTCCCGTACTACAAGCCTCCTTCCCGAGCACCTGGGAGTAAATGTAAGAACCGTCCCCCACCCGGTACACGGAGACGTAGCAAATACGAAAGACAAATCTGGAAGTCATCAATGCCTAACTCCTCCATAACCTTCCTGACCCAGAAGCATATTCCTGAAGTCGATACTAGTATAAACAGGCTCCGTCCCTTGACGGACAAACTCCACCTCCTATTGTATTACCAACAACGAATGTAGAAATAACCTTTGAAAAAAGCACTTTTACCTGTTTGTACGAAGCGTACTTTATAAATAATTGTTGGGATTACATGAAAGAACATTAGTACATTAAGCTTCTCCCCTTCTTATGGTATTGTATAAAAAGTACATCGTGTAATAACTGTCTAGGTGAATGACGACTTTGCAAACCTTGGGAAAATTGTGTATAATTCCACCTCAAAAAGTAGAGGTAATAAAATTGAAAAGCTGCCATATTTACGTCATATTCAGGTAAAATATATCTATACGTGTATATTGTAATAATATGATGCAAAAACATTTATTAATACTAATGAGTACCAGCTACACATTTATATTAAGTTCAAGGTATATATACTGATTGCAGTACCCGTTTTTATTACGAGAGAGAGAGAGAGAGAGAGAGAGAGAGAGAGAGAGAGAGAGAGAGAGAGAGAGAGATAGAGAGAGAGAGAGAGAGAGAGAGAGCGGCGAAATTTAATATAAACATAAGAGACGGTACAACGTAAAAAACTACAACATATTGAGGAAATACACAAGAGGGAGGAGTAGTTACACTAACTAGCAAAGAACTATAAACTAAACAAATTCAGATGTATTTGCCATAAATTTCTGAGGTCATAGCATTGGAAATCAAAAACTAAAGTTCTTTCCTTACCTGTAGTTATTATTCTAAGATTATATCAGTCTGTATGCCTTCTCAGACAAGAACCTGGGATGAGGGCAAATATAGAGTTGGCAGAGTACTAGGACACTGTTGCATTAACTCTATCTATCTATATGCACATGAAAATGTTCAAGTATCAAGTTGTTATCGTAATAAAAACTGGTACTGCAATCAGTAATTATACCTTAAACTTAATATAAAAATGTAGCTGGTCCAGATTAGTATTAATAAATGTTTTTGCATCATACAATATACAAGTATAGATATATTTTAGCTGAATATGATGTAAAAATGGCAGGCATTCAAATTTATTAGCTTTACTTTTTGAGGAGGAATTATACACAATTTTGGCAAGGTTTGCACTGTCGCCATTCACCTAGACAGTTATTACACGATGCACTTTTTATACAGTACCATAAGAAGGGAAGAAGCTTGATGTACTAATGTTCTCTCATGTAATCCCAACAATAATTTATAAAGTACGCTTCGTACAAACAGGTAAATGTGCATTTTTCAAAGGGAATTTTTACACTCGTTGTTGGTAATACAATAGTAGGTGGAGCCTGACTATCAAGGGGCGGAGCCTGTTTATACTAGTATCGACTTCAGGAATATGCGACTCAGAAGCCAAAGGGCCATGGCGTGCGGTGATGTGAGAGGTAGTACTGAGACATGTAACAGATGACACCGCCAAGCAGGGAAGTCAGGAAGTCGATGTAAGTGATGCCAACAACGATCCAACAAGGACTGGTGAAGGAGATCAAGAGGTGGCTCATCAGCGTCCACCAGGAGACTGAGGATTGGGGACGACCTGAAGGCTCCAGTCGCCAGACGTACCCCATCATGATGTACAGGGTCTAAGATTCTGAGACGGGCATCCGTAGCAAAGAAGTATACCTCACACCCATAGACGAGTTTCTTCCTAATGAGAGCACGATATAGGTGGAGGAAGGTGGTCCGACCAGCTCCCCAAATGTATAGCCCATGACCCTCAACATGTTGAGAGCCTGGAAGCAAGAGATATTAAGTAAACGGGTAACCCAAGTCAAACGTTTGTCAAAAAGAAGACCCGAAAAGCAAGTCTCCTCGACACAACGTATACGATGACGATACATGAATAAGTCTGGGTCGGGGTTGATGCCCTAGATGCGGCAGAGGTGCATAGCAACCGTCTTGGCAGAAGTGAAGCGAAACCCATGAGAACCAGCCCAAAGTGATAACCTGTCGATGGCAAGCTCCATGCTCCGCTCTGCACTGACATACGGGAAGCAGAAAACCAGACAGCGAGGAGGTCAATGCACATCGAGTTTGCTATACCGTATGGAAGGGATGAGGCAATAGCGTTAATTGCCACTGCAAACAATGTGACACTGAGGACGCTTCACCTGGGGGACTCCCTCGTCCTGTGTTATGGGTGCAGAGAGGGCTGTACCAACCCTCACACAAACACTGTGACAACTGAGAAATTCCCTAAGAAAGAGCGGAAGGTTACCCCGCAGGCCATATGCATGGAGTTGCTTCAAGATGCCATATTGCAATGTAGTGCCATAGCCTTTCTCTAAATCGAAGAATACACAAACCAGATGAAGTCGTGCAAGAGCCTCATATGCAGCAGCTTCAAATCTGACAAGATCGTCTATAGTGGAACGTTATTAACAAAAGCCAGATTGGGACTCAGACAGAAAACCCCGTTCTAGGAGGTACACCAGACTGATATTCACCATCTTTTCAAATAATTTGCAGAGACAGGAGGTCAAGGCAATAGGTCGGTAATTGAGGGCAACACTAGAGTCCTTGCCATGCCCGGCTTGGGGAAAAGAAGAATGGTAGCAACCCTCCACCCAGAAGGGAAGAAACCCACCAGCCTGATTTTTTTATATAAAGCTAAAAAAAATGAGATCGCCTCCTCACCCAAGAGTCGCAACATTGTATACGGGATGTTGTCTGGCCCAAGGGAAGTGTTACCACTGAGAGAGCAGAGGGCAGGTCATTCAGGGTGAATATATATGGTTACAACTTTCATTTTCATTCCCTGAGAAATCCAGGGAACTGCGCTCCTGGGCTCCCAACTCATGACTGACAGCCAGAGGTAGAGAGTCAACGCTGGAGATTCCTGCAGAATCCTCTGCCATGGTGTAGCCCACTGTTAAACCATTGACCTTATGGACAGGTGAGAGGGGTTTTAGTATTAATTGAAGACACATAGGCCTTCCAAGATGCACGTCATGCCTCTTTTGAAACCTGTCTAGCCCCGGCCCCTACTCGTCGGAAGTCCTCTAAAAGAATAGGGTCCCCACAATTGCGACGAAGGCGAAAGAAAGCAGCACACTTCTGCCACACAGCAGTGGTGCATGTTGTCAGGGATACTAAAATCTGCAACAGAAGAGACCGGAGAAGTACGCTCTTTGAGAAACTGCCAGTTAGCCTTCTCTATTCTCCACCGAGGAAGACGAAACTATGTTCGTACCTGTTATTTTCCAAGAGTATAGGTAAGTGGTTACTACCATATAAATCGGGCAACACACTCCAAGTAAAATCCAACAGTGCACTGCGTGAGCAGAGGGAAATGTCAATGGCGGTAAAAGTCCCAGCAGGACAATGGAAATGTGTCACATCTCACGTTTTTAAAACCCCTAATCAATCATCCTAAAAAAATAAGCCAATAAAACAACCCTGGGATTGACAGTACTGTCACCCCACAGAGGATGGCGACCATTAAAATCACTCAATAGAATATAGGGAGAGGGAAGGTTTCTTACAAGACGGATGTAATCACCCCTCTCAACTGTAACACTGGGAGGAAGGTATAGACTGCACACCGTGTAGGGCCAATCTATAAAAACCTTAACTGCAACAGCTTGAAGCGGAGTGTCAAGCTCCAGGCTCGTGCATGGAACATCGCGTCGATCTAGGATGGCAGCGCCACCATGGTGACCATGCCCTTCAAAGGAATTTGAATAATGCAGAGTATACTGGAAGACTGGCAGGAATGGATTCCCTATGCATTGTCTCTAGGAAACAAATGCATACAGGGGAGAACCGAGAGAAAAGGACCCACAATTCCTCTCAAAAGGCACACAAGCCAAGGCAATTTCACCGAAGGACATTGAACAGCGTTACTTTAATACAGATTTTAGGGAAGAGTCACGGGGGGACTTCCCACTACTATCTTGAACAGAGATTTTACGAAAAAAAAAAAGTTTTCTCTAATCTTGGGCCACTAGTAGAAGAGCGAACCCGAGGAGTAGCACTTGGGACAGTAATTGGGACCAATACACGAGTTTCTAAAGCACCTGATATGTTACAAGAATGTGAAGGGAGATGAGGAGGGATATTCTTTGAAACAATAACACTGGTATTGTCCTGTACAGTAGGGGTATCACTGGCAGAGACATCAACATCCATAATGCAGGTGTAAGAATCACCCCACTGCTCGAGTGGAAACTGTCTTTTAAAGTCACAACAACCACGGTATCCATATTCTGATGTTCCAAAAGGAAGCTTGCAAGGGGGAATATTTGTGGAACCAAGAGACTCATCGAAGCCACGAGAACGCTTCTGTTGGGATTGAGAGGAAAATATGGAAGAGTCTACAGAGACTGTTGTATTACAAGGAGGACCGTCCATGGAGTCAAGTGTCTCAGAGGAAACACGAAGACGCCTCTTTTGCAATTTAGTTGACTTGGGTTTCCTTTTTGGAGAGTGTGTGGTAGCGTGAACCTCTACCACATGAACACCTTTAGTTAAAGCCTGAAAATTGTCATCAGGGAAAGGGTCACCAGAATGAGTATCTGATACAGTTTCCAAGACAGAAATGTTATTATGCAGTGAAACAGGAGAAACGTTCTCACCAGAGTAAGAAGCAGCAGCCTCTTTAAAGAGGTGAAATGATGCTGCAACCAACTTAGATGTTGTCGATTTGGAATGATGAGGGCGACGGGAGGAGGCATATGACCTCACACCACCATCCTTCTACCGCCTGAAGCTGAGTTGCCGTCTAGCACTACCAATGCTGATGAATAGGGAGTTAGCCAAGTAGGGGGTGAGAATGCCTGTAGTAAAAGCAGTAACTCTCTGACTGACATTCAGTAAAAGGATGTGAATCAAGAGCAGAACAATTACCACACCGGGTACGATTTGTGCAGTTCCTCCTCCCATAACAGCAAAACCACTGTAAATGACGCTAAATAAAAAGCTTCACCTCTAAAGAGGCATAGAAAGTGAAGCATGGGAACCATTTAGTATGCTCTCTCACTGGCGACCTTTCTAGCATGGGAAGCCCTCTCTCCCCGAAATCGGGGCAGAGCAGGGGCTGGAGCCTCCTCTATTCTAGCTCGCCAGGTCTCGGAGACATGCAAGCCTCAACTGACCTTACCTTATTGCCTCTCTAGTCTGGTTGAAATGACCTAATCAATAATTCTGTTAATACTTGGTCACACCTAAAATGTCCACAGCTCATGTTTACCTTTTTATCATATTTATCAGAAATTACACAAGACTTAATTACATCTCTTTTACAGATTTTTTTTTTTTTTTTTTTTTTTTTGGTAATATCGTACATCCGGTCCAATTGATGTGATGGTCATTATTAGAATTATGCTGAAATAATCCGCTACTCTGCTGACCTACTTTCACACAATATTTGTGCTGTGGTATTCTAGTTTTTTTTTTTCCCTCAGACTGTCCTATATGGAAGTGGTCACAATCACGGCAAGGAATTTTATATAATACTCCTGAGTCCATTTCTGGGTTATTCCCGATTAGAGATTTCTGAACACTATTGCAATATTTAAACATTACCTTCACATTAAATTTATTGAACACATGAATATAAATAAGAAAATTTTCATGATATGGGAGAACAATAACTTTGTTATACTGTTGTTGACGTGACCTTTCATCCATTTTTTTTTTCTTTGTGTGTTCCGACACTGGACATAGGCTTCATCAAGCCCATTACTGTGGCCCAGGTCATCTGCTACTCACACACACACACACACACGTCACGACTTCCAAACTGGTACCCAGCTACCGAGGGAGGGAAGTGAGGGTAATTTCCAAATACTGCAGATGTTATAGTACCAGCGAGGGTGTTTTACGGCATTCGGTGGCCTTATAGTTACTGCCTGAAACTCAAATCGGAAGAGTAAATATTCTCAGGCCCTCACTGTAGAGGAATCGATCTCCCGACCTATAAGTTTCGAGTCCAGAACACTAACCACTCGGCCACCTTCCTTCTATGTAATAGCGTTTCTTTGCTTTGTTATCACAGTCATTGAGAATGGTTACTGGATATATTAGCTTAGACTTGTCTTTAACTCGGCATCTAAGAACTCAGGATCTGAAATTCTATTAGCCTTTAACTTCATCAATTATAACAAATAGTGACTTCTTTTACATTAATGGAGTACTGCCCAGTTTGGCTAGTGTCTTATCTTAAAAATCCTGTAAATGCAGGCACAAAACTATGTTTTGGTAGAAAGGTCACGTATGAACTAAACATTAGCACTAGTAACATCTCAAAGAATTTAATTATTGTTTGGGCCTGGTGTGGGAATGAGTGTAAAACGTTTAGGTTTGAGAACGTCTCCCACTCACCCTTTATTTAATCCAGGTATAAGAAAGCTGTTCTTTTGGGTCATCATACTCAGGCAATTAGCCAAGTAAGCGCTCCTGGATACATAGAAGTCGCACCTTCCTGGCAAGACAATAGATATTTAATTAATAGAATAATAACCTTTGATAGTACAGAAGTTCACAGATGAATTATTACACCTTGTGAATATTAATGCTATATCATTGTAATTATACAGTCAACGACTAATGCCACATCTGCCAAGTCATGAAGTAAATATGGAAATAAGCTCTTGAACTGAAAAAATCAGAGAAGTATATTAATTCTACCCCCTGGATATCGTATCTCTGTATATTGAATGCGTTTATTCGATGATTAACCTTTATGTTATCTTATAAGAAGTGCTGAGTGAGGCGACACAACTTTTGCCGCCTAATTACTTTGTACATTCTACGGACAATATAAATATATTTTTTCAACTTTCATCCACATAAGGCAAAAGTGACAGTTGAAATTATAATGAAAATTATAAACTATGCTCTGTATTGTTTGAGGATTGATCGATTGATTATTTTTTTATTTTTTTATTTTTTTCTGAGACGCAACAACTAAGGTCATATTGCGCCTGGCTGCCAAAGCAGTGTTTATATAAATATCTTTAAAATTTCACTGATCATTGATAACCCAATAACATAAAATCCGTGTGAAAATCCTTTTATTTAATACTTATAAACATTAAACCTCTGAGAGATATACCCAGGACTCGGAGATTCGACCAGCAAATGCTGCACACTAAGGATAACAAGAAAGTCATCACAGCGAGGCTAAGTTCCTCCACTAATGAGGAAGCCATGTGTTAAGGGGATAGGATACTTTTGGTGCATTGGAGAGCCTTGATTCTTCCAAGGTATGTTAGGAAACAGGACCAGACTAACAAAGATAATCGTTGCCTGTTTCCTAGAATGTTTTGGAAGATTAATTTGCTTCTGATTTATCAACACTGTACTACTTCCTTAATTGTGTGTGCCCAAAATGTAATCTAGCATGAGTCTCCTCCAATCGTCGACGCATGGAAAGTGTTACGGCCCTAGACTAAGTGACGTGAAACAGGAGCTACGAGCTCAAGTAAGGGTTCGACATTGCCTCGTTCGCTAGTTTCCCGTGACATCAAGATCTCCCTACAATGAGATTCCTGCCAGCACTTAAGTATTGTGTTTATTTCCTTCTTTGTTCCCCTTTTATTGTATTTGTTAGGCTCCTCCACATTAGTGTATTTGTATCATTATTATTGACAAGTGGTGTTGGGTATTGTGTAAGGATGATAGTTATGTAACTTTGTGTATTTGATGTACATCTATATTATGTATATAAAACCGTGTTTATCAGCCCTTCATATTAGTTCGAACCTCCCTTAAGTTTTATTGCGTTTGAGTCCTCTGGGCTGAATAACTGATCTTTTCAAGACCCAAGCATAATAAAATTAAAGCCCTTGACTATAACCGCTCTCTGGAAAAAGTCCTTCAACATATTATTAACTACAGAGTTCCACTTTCTCCGCCAACATGAACAAATCACGCTTTTCAATACAGGAATCGGCTATTTGGCAGGAATCGGGGCCTACGCGATAATTGGCCACCACACCTACATGTACTGTAGGCCACAAAAATTCGTGCACAAACAGTTGTTTTCGAGGGTTTACAACATTTAGATAATAAAAGGCTATATAACTGTAATATAATATTAGCATTAGCTTTGGTGTTTTGCAATCACCGAGTCACTTGGTAACCCATTCATTGCAGTACTTCCAGAATAATAACCCCTCTTTCCACATTGTCTTTGTAAGAAATCCTGTGGTCAACTGTATCGTGTCCAACAGAATTCAAAATGACCTCCACAACGACCAATAATTAATAGACACTCTAAAACAGATGTAAGCAATGGATGGGACGTACTAAAAGACTCATAGCAGACAGAGCACAACGGCAGTCACTAAAAATAACAAAATTAGATTTGTGGAAAGAAAAAAATGGTTTAGAAGGCAAATAATATCGCAGTGAGATCTGCTGTAAAAACTGAGGTACGGCCAGGAAAACCATCACCTGTATTAAAAAAGGAAAATCGACACCAAAGCCTATGTCTGCAGACGTTTTAGAACCCGTTTGTTTAGACAGGGTCAGAAACCTCACAAGTTGAGGTATGTTCTAAACGAAAGAAGATATATTTGAGGGGAAGCTTTTGATTGACAGCGGATCGACAGGTTGTCACCCATCCTCAACATGTCATGTTTGTCATGGAATAGAGAGCTAGAACATAACATACTGGACTTAATAGTCAAAGGGCTTTGGAAGACGTGGATAGGTGTCAACAAAAGATTAAGAATGCTGGGGGACAAGGCACAGGAAGATGACTCGAGAAAGCAATGAAGATCCTACCAACAATCAATAACTGGCGACACACAATTTAACGAAAGGGGAACCATCAGCATCCATCGTTAAACTTTGGATTGGGGAGGACTGGAATGTTCCAGTTGCTAACCGGACAGCAGCATGTGGCTGAGGAGTAAAATTCAAGCACATATTCAGGTTTTGGAAGGATGATAAAACTACGGTTATATGCTGCCAGGAAGACTTACAATTTATACAAGAAGTTTTAAAAGATTCACAGAGCTTATAACAAAGTGGAACGATTCCGGCCATGTTGGAAACACACCACTCACTTCTTAAAAGGAAAAAATAGAAACTTTTATTTTTAAAATTTCTGCACTTAGATGCCCTTGCCCTTTAACCTGAGGGACGCAATTAAGGTCAAGATACTCAAGTGGTCCAACTGTGGTGCATTATTAAAATAATGAAATTAAAAATAGAAATTAAAAACAAATATATTAAAAAAAATCAAATAATATGAACTGGACCTTTGACTTCACAGCTAGAAGTGAGTCGGACTGATATACTGCATCACATTCAAAGCAAACACCTTCTTAAGGGGGTTCTGAGGTCGGAAAGAAAAAACAAATAAAATAAAAAGGACCGGTATTTGCATTTAAGAGCTGATTTTTATAAGAATTTGTTTAGAATGTAATTTCCTACACTGAATGCAAATAATTGTTTTGCATGCATAACGTCATGCATGATTTTTTTTTATTACCATAGTGACCTAATTATTTGTTATTATGAATGCATGTACAGTCGGTAAAAGAAGCATCAACACCACCTTTATATTGAAATTAAAAGTTTTAACACGGTAAGATTGGTACTCATGATTTGTGGATCCCGGACAGGGAATGTGACTCAGGATTGCCAGATTCGAAATCTGCCTCATTACAAAACTCCTCAATTACTAAACTGCACTTTTCATTACCAAATTATTAAAGCAAGAGTAATATATATATATATATATATACTCTAAAATAGATGTAAGCAATGGATGGGACGTACTAAAAGACTATACTATAAATGGCAATCCGTCTCTGTTTGTCCTCTTATAACTCGAAAACGTTTGTACTTACATCCAAAACTCATATATATTCTGAATCACCATCACCAGGCGCAGGTTTTGGTATGACGTAACATGGCGTAACTCGACGTCAAATTTTCGTCATCTACTATAAATCCGCTAAAATAACCCGGTTTCACTCCCAAAACTATATATTCTGATTCAGCACCGCCGGCAAAGGATTTTATGATGTAACATGACGTAACTTGACGTCAAAATTACGTTAAAATGTCAAATATTCTATTTACCGATTAAAACCATAAAGAAGAGCTCAGATTTCCGTTCGAGCTGCTAAAATCGCTCGAACAGATTAGAGAAAGAGAGAGAGAGAGAAAGAGAGAGAAAATTTTTCGTGTAAGAGAGAGAGAGAGAGAGAGAGAGAGAGAGAGAGAGAGAAAATTACGTGTAAGAGAGAGAGAGATGGGGACGTCACAAGTGGAATGTTATGATGCAACACATACACACACACATATGTACGTTTATTACACACACACACATATGTACGTTTATTACACACACACACACACACACATTTGTACGTTCATTACACACACATATCTACGTTTTTTACAAACACACACACATTTGTATGTTTATTATACACACACACATATATGTACGTATATTACACACTGACACACACACATGTACGTTTATTACACACACACAAATACGTTTATTACACACACATATACATTTATTACACACACACACACACACACGCAAATGTGCATGTGTGTGTGTACGGGTGTGTGTGTAAATGTGTGTGTGGAATAGTTTGCAAACACACATCAGCATTACACACAGGTACTTCAATGAGTGTGTGTGTGTGTGTTCTCTCTATCTCTGTGTTCATACGTGTGTCTACTTTGTGTGTATGTGTACTTTCTGACTGTGTGTATATGTGTGTGCTTTCTGACTGTGTGAGTGTGTGTGTGTGTGTGTGTGTCAAAAAACATACTTGTAGTAAGGCTTACAAAAACGGGTTGAGATTTTTTAAGTTTTTAAACTTTTTTGCTTTAAACCGTGTATGAAGCAAATATATTTTTTAAATGGCACCAATTTTTTTAAGCCATACTCTAACTGTTTAAGCCATACGTCTAACTGTTATAATCATGCTGACTGTATATCAATGAAAACACCTCTCACTAACATAATAATTTAATAAAGTTGCTCGCTAAACTATAAAATGTCTCCTTAGTCCTCATTCATATAGGCATCTTCCCCGGGCAGCGCCGGGTACCTCTGCTAGTATAAACGGCCGCTATAAACGGCCTTGGCGGCAACGTTGGTGAGTATTTCAAGTTCAAGGCCAGGGTGTTGGCTGACGTTCACCAGAAGAAGTATTGATAAATAATCATACGAAATTAATAATTGATCCTGACTCAAACTGATGCTTTTCACACATTAGGATGATGATTTTACGCACGCTGAGTGAGTTGTGGGTGCTCTGATAATGCTAGCAGTACCGTAATATTGGAAAAATGCAAACGTACGCAAGGACAAACTGGCAACTGCCCAACCTCGTCTAGCCTACCCCGTTTATTGGTAATACAGTACAGTATACCGTCGATTTGCACAAAATAATTGCAGGAATGTATGACTTGATGTTAAAGAATCAATAACAGACTATGTACGCTCCTCATAAAAACTCGTTTGTACTGACAGGATATAATAATTTAATGTAGAATGCAGTATGATGTAATAAGACTCGTCTCCCCGTCCCCTTCGAAGCTCCCAGCCCTCCGCCTCGCACTGTCAACAATGGCAGACGTAAACATTACCTTTTTTCATTAATATTCAGTATTCAGTACAGAGATCGCACACAGCTTATTTTATCGAACAAAATACTCTTTATCAGCTTTTGTATATATATATATTATAACGTCCCTTGATAGCGAATAGCAGGGATGACGTTAAAAAAGATTAAGAGTTTAAGGAGGTTACATAAACACAACGTTTTAATAAGAGCAAATATAATTATTAAGATAATAGAAATAACATGGATGGGTCAATCCAGCCAGTAAGTATCTAAGGAGGTGATACTTATCAAGACATTTACAGGAAATTAGCACAATCACAAGCGATATTATCCCCCGGTGCATAGAACCAATTCTCGTAGTGCACAACAACATAAAGTATGTTACTCCTACACAAGGTACAAAATAAATGAACAGGAATAAAAGGAAACTTATCCGTTACTGTCGTCTCCCTCACCACACCACCACACCTCGGGAAGAGTTACCACACCTGATGCCTGGATGAGACTGCCTGCATCAGGCACAGCTAGCCTTATATACAGTTTGGGTGAAGCCCGGTTTATCTCGAACGAGAAATTAAAGACAGTCTTCTTCAGATTCGAATAACTAAACTTAAAACTAGTGGCGGTGCTGGTGGGGAACCTGATGGTAGTTTGGGATACGACTGAACTAGGTCTAAGGAGAGGACAGGGTCATCACAATATATATATATATATATATATATTCTCTAATAAGTGATCAAGAGCAATTACGAATTGAAAATTCATTATTATAAAATACTGAAAGTGTCTAAGTACTTCATAACAAGAGAAAACGTTGAAAACTCACACTGGACACATGAGTAGTGCTTAGGGAAACGCACACGTCATTCTTCTCCGACTATCGACGCCTTACTGAGGTGCCAGAGGTACGACCGTGAGTAGCGTATGTGTATTCAGAAATAGCAACCCTACATATCACTGTCCATAAGGGTGGTGTTGATACTTGTTTGCCGACTGTACATACGTATATATTAAATTTTATGTATAGACTGTTTTTTTGTTATTACATATGTAACACCCCTATTTTATATGTATTGTTATTTAGGATATTTACGGGTATTATATATTTATATGTATTAGAATAGGTTTTTAGTGTAAGATAGTAGGGAGTAGCCAGGCTGAGATTATCGCTGACGAATAATCTCGGTGGTGGGCTTCTTCAACACAAAATGTTAATATGAGGAAAGTACAAATAATGTTTATAGTTAGAGGTTATAGATGAATAATAGAAATAATTATTATAGTTAGGTAAATAGGTTAAAGAGAGGAATAATTGAAACTTAGGTAGATTGATAGGGATAGAGAAATACGTGGTGATTTAAGAGGTGAATGTAAAATAATTTATTGGAGACAGGGAATAACCTGCATTTATAATTATAATGTATAATTACGAAGATAACATTCCTATACTGTTACCTGCAATTTAATTGTAACTTACTTAGAAAATTAATTAGATAAGTTAGGGACTAAAGTCGGGACAGTACATTTTCTTGTTGGCGGAACAATACATGCCTTGAATATGTAAATTACAGTAATATAAAACTTTAAACAAGGGAGAAGGCAATGTATGTGAGCTCAATAATATGTTTAAATCATGTTATGTAATTATATACACCAGTAAGGGTAGAACTGATGGATTTGCCAGAAATTGAGATGAGTGGTCACTACTTTGCTTAAGGGAGAAGTGAGGAGGGAGTAGCCTTCAGTATTTCGTCCTCATTCTGATCTCGTCTACTGGGTGACAGGTAGGGGCTTAACTCGCTCTCATCATATATCGTGTATTGTGAATATAGTGTAGTGAATCTATTAGTCCCGTGATGGGATATAACTAACTAAAGAATATTGTGTGTTCACATTCAGACATAGTAAGTAATGTATGTTTTTTTCTCAAGCTCATTCTGATCTCGTCTGCATGGGTGACAGCCATTATAGCATTCTCCCTTGGTGTAAAGTGACCCACGTGGTACCACAGAAAATTCAGAACATTTGCTGGCAATTTTATCTTTTCATTATTATAGTATTGAGATTAGGATGTGATTTTTTTTATTGTATTAACTACATTTCGGCCTTGTTGTGAAAAATGTATTATTAGGAATTATTTGAGATATTGTGGGAGGGGGGACACTTCATGTAATATTTCTTTTTTATATGTACTTAGCTCTGTCAACTGGCGAGACGAGGAATGGTTCCGGTCCTAGTTGACAGAACGGGGAGTAGGAAATATTAGCAAGGGAGGGGGAAACAGAAATTATCTTTGTATTGTTTTGTATTCGTATAATAGGTTGATAAAAATAAACGGGTTTTTAATTGTCTGAGTATTTTCGTCACCGATATAACAAATAGACTTTATAGATAGTAGTAGATTATTAATTCCAATCACTGATCGTACCCCCGTTAGAACTGTAGTCTGGGTTGCTTACTCGCGAGCCTTCTTAAAGTAACGTTACGCTACCCTTCCGGTGTGTGCTCACTTGGTTCCTCTGATCGAGTTTGGTCTGGTGGTGGCAGTGTTTACCCAGTACTGGAGAGGAGCTGGACTTGTCCTTTGTATGATTTATTTTTGGTATTTGCAAGGCAAGTCCTGTTCCTCATCGGTATCTTGTTTTTTTTTCCAGACCAAGTTGATACAGCTATAGGATAGAGTTGTAGCATACACTGGTTGTTTTTTTGTTTTGTTAAAGGCAGTGGGTTTTTGTTTCCCTCCAAGAGTAAAGTAAGGGGACAAAAATACCAGCTTTTACACATACATACAACATATTATTAAATTCGATGTATAGACTGCTTTATTTCAATCAATTTTATGTCATGACTTGTCATGGCCGCATAACAGAGCATGATGTAATATCACAGGATTACGAAATTGTTGCATGTTTTTTTCATTCTATATCCTTAATAGTTTTTTTTTTTTAGAAAATTTTCTATATGTTAAATTGTCACATCATTGTCAATAGGCACACCAAATTTCACGTAAATATATTGCATTTTGGATTGTTTATGATTATTTATAGTATAATAAATCATGTTTTGCATAATTGCCTTTTAAAGTTTTGCCAAGACTATTATTTATTTTCCAATTTGGATCATTTCTACATATGTTACTAATGAGTTTATAGTTATAATGCACCACGAAAATTACATAATTACATAATTTAATCACCAACGTTCCCATTTCTGGAACATAGATACAATATTCATAAAAAATCGGTTCATATATATTTCCTACTAATATGCCGTGAAATTCTTTCATTGATGTGTAATTTATGTCACATGCTTATGTGATGCTTGTGCTTCATTAATAAGACCGTTATTTTATTACTCGAATTCTACTATTCTTCACTATTTGGGATATATTTTTCTTGAATGTACTCCTAGCTAAACCTTTTCATCCATAGTTTGCTTTTCTTCTTTGGACATTATTTTAGCAGTTATGATTATTAAAAGTCTTCGTTGATGAATTTGTTTGCACTTTATTACAGCATATTTTTTATGTTCCCAGAATTGGAACGTTGGCATGTTCCCATATCAGATTTTCTGTGTTCACAGGACGTCTACTATATTTGTTACCTTTCAGGTAGAAACAATTTGACGCCAGTTACAGCTGGATATCTAGACGCTATATAAACTCACTGACCGCGCCTTGAATGTTACTTTACATTCATTCGTCTACTGATACAGTACAAATCCCAAGATTCTGTAGGCATTATGGATTCATCAATTTTTACAGGTTAACATTTTTCTAGTTTTCATTGTTGGTTGCTTGGTCAGTATGGTGCCTACATAGATAGACAGATAGAAATGATGACTATAGTAGTTTTTTCATTAGCTTTACATTTCTCTACAGTGATTCTAATTATACGTTCTATTTACTTTCAGGTCTGGAAGACGTTTATCTCGATTCAAGTATCTTGAAACAGCAAAGGATGCTGGTGAGAGAAGCAAGAGTCATGAAGTAGACGTGGTGCTACTGCCTCCTACAGATGGAGATCGTCCTATTGAGAGTTATGAGGAAGATGATGATGTTCTTGACAAGGATTTGATTCCAAAGGAAGTTAGTGGTGAAGTAGAAGTTCATGAAGAAGTGGAAGAGGAAGATGCTGCAGATGTGACTGATAATCAAGAAACTCAGCGATGGAGGAGGGTTGAAAGGCTATCTTTACAATCCCATAAAGTACCTTCAAAGACGGATGAAAATCATTGTGGCAAGGAACCCTATGAAATATTCAAAGTGTTCTTTGGACGTGAAATTATCCATCACATAACTGAACAGATAAATTTATATGCAGTTAGAGACAAGAATGATTCAAAGTTCTGTGTTACAGAGGGAGAAATACGCAAATTCTTGGTATTATTGCTCATAAGTGGACACCACAGTCTGCCCTCTGAAAATTATTACTGGTCCACAAGTGAAGATATGCCTGAACCTCTATTTGGAAAAACAATGAGCAGAGACAGATTCCGTATCATCAAAAGGTATCTGCACCTTGCTGATAATGCTTATTTAGCAGCCTTGAAGATGGCCAAAGTCTTACTCTTACTTGAAATGTTCAGAAGGAACTATCAGCAGTTTGGTGTATGTCACGAATTTTTGAGCATTGATGAATCTATGATTCCTTATCATGGTCACCACAGTGCTAAGCAATTCATTAGGAACAAACCAGTAAGATTTTGGTACAAAATGTGGATGCTATGTGGAGTAGATGGCTATCCATACAACTTTTCTATATACTGTGGCAAAGAAAGTGACAGGAAGACCCCTCTGGAATCCCGTGTTGTCAATGAAATGTTACAACCAATTGAAAGTGCTGACCATCATGTAGTGTTCTTTGATAATTTTTTCACAAGCCATTCATTGCTGACTGAACTGGCTGAAAAGGGTATTCGAGCCTGTGGAACAGTTCGAGAAAATAGGACAGGAAAGTGTCCTCTCCCATCAAAGAAAAACGTTGAAAAACAAGAGGGAGGATATTTCGACGACAAATCAGATGGTACTGTATTGTTTGCACGTTGGAATGACAACTCCGCTGAGACTATTGCTAGTAATTATTATGGTGTCAATCCAATTCAGACAGTAGAAAGGCGTGTGAAGAATGTGAGCAAAAAATCAGTCTCCCAGCCACATCTCATCAAAATGTATAACAAAGGAATGGGAGGCATTGATGTATGCGACAGAATGTTGGCATCTTACAGACCATGGCTACGCTCAAAGAAGTGGTGGTGCAATATTTTCTCAAACATACTGAACATGGCAGTAGTGGCTGCTTACAGATTCCATCAACATACAAATGCATCAATGGCCATATCACACTTTTAATTCAGGAGAGAAATAGCACGAACAATGATAAATGTTGAAGAGGTGAAAAAAAGGAGTGGAGGGCCATCGGCACAACCAGCTAAAGCTGTAAGGTATGATGGAATCAATCACTTTCTGATTTCATGCTCTCAAGGCAGATGTATTCTGTGTATGAAGAACACAAGATTGCAGTGCACAAAATGTGAAAAGAGACTTCATAAAGGGTGCAGTGAAACCTACCAAAGGAAATAGATGCCATGTTACTATATATGGCAATCAGAAGTATAGTTTTTTTTTTTTTCACCGAAAAGTTATGCACGGATTTTTTTGTGATACACAAGTGTTCTTTATGTTTTAGTAACAGAATAATGTTGCTATTCTTATAAGTGGCAATCACAAATATAGTTATTTTTTGCAACAAAGTTATGTAAAAAGGTATTTTCTTTTCTTGTAATTCAAATGTGATGTTTATATTTTTGTAGCAGCAAAATAATTTTTGGTATATGATAAGGCCAACGTTCCCATTTTGGGAACATAAAAAAAGTATATGAAAAAAAAATTGGACAGTGAAATCCATACCTGGAATGTTATAGGAACATCAAAACAAATTTATATTCTAAAAAAGACAAAAAAACTGTCACCCGATCATGTGTCAGCCATTATACGGTTAAAATATTTACTACTAATTATCGTGAGGTATTAGTCTTTGAATTGGCATTGTCGGAGAGTACAGTTTTGTTGTGAAATGGCAACACCTTTCACCTTTGCTGGTAAATTTGCTTTACCTTACTGTTCATCAGAATGTCATTTCATTGGATTAGGGTTCATTATTACCAGCAGTGGGTGCCTTCCCTTTCCTCATTAAACTGCGTTTGATGATATAAGTCGACACAACCAACAAGTGTGGGTAACCGCGGGTGACGACATAGGCTCACAACAGAGAGTGCGAGTGCCTAGAGACTCCCCCAAGTCACACAATCCACTGGCAGTCAGTGTAGGAAGAGAAGTAAGGAAGTAGTGACCACGCTCGAGAAGTCCCTCGGTTAGGGGGCTAAATGGCTCCCAGAGTGTTGTGTTGACCTTTCATATCAAAATTGTACTATACAAATATGCATGAATACTATAATATGCATGAGTTGAAAAATTATGATATAATAATATTTTGTTCTCGTATTTTCGATCTCAATACCCCCATAAATAGAACCATTACATTAAAACATTATGTACCGTACCATCACTGTAAATGGCCTATTTAGGTCAAAGGTAGGTCATATATTGCCGGTGTTCGAACGTAACTGATATAATTCCCTTACCCCATTACCCATCCCCCCTCTAAATATAAAGGTCCTACGTCCATTATGCAGGTTACTAGAGCCCTAATTAACAGAAAGACGAGCAGACTAACAAACAGACAAATCGACAAACATACATGATCGAAACTATTACCTTACTCATTGATGAGGGCGTAATAATATATGTTCTGCAAATAATTGATGCAAACTAGTTTTCACTTAAAATGACCTTGAACTTTGACATCATTACATTCAATGCAAAATCCACATTTAATGGTACAGTAGCACAGTATTTTAAAACATGTATAAACTTTGGTTTTAACAATTATTAACTTATGGCCAGAATTGAAGTCAAAGTAGTTGGACCGATGTACTTCATCACATTCTAAGTAAAATCCGTCTTAAAATGTACCTTAATATTCTAAATCATGCAGGGGATGATTTCTGCAAATTATCTATTTCTGGCCATTTTAATGAAGTCAAAGGGTAGGTATATTTTGCCGGTGTTCAAACTTGGCTAAGATAATCCCCTTATTTACCTCCACAAAAAAATAGGGCCCTAGGTAAATTATTATTCAGTTCGCTAGAACCTTCAGAAAACGAACAAATGGACAGATAAACATTTTGTTTCCATTTCCATTAATTTTATCATTGAGGATGAAGAGGACGGAAAATTGCTATTTTTTAATTGCCTAATTTACAAAGTATGCAATACCTTTATATTTAGCATATATAGGAAACCAACCGATGATTGTTCATATATTCATTATTACTCTGCACACCAAAACAAAGTACAACTGTCTGTGTTCTCTTCTATGTACTTACGTGCTCTACGTGAATGTTGTCCTGAATTCATGGTTGAGTATTTTTTAGATATATCTCTGTCATTGGAACAAAGTTAAAGTACCCCATACCAGTTTTGAATAAAACTTTAAAATTGGCAAGAGCATCATTTTATAGGGTTGAACCTCCCCCATCCCGTGACAATAAAAATGTACTCATATTACCCTACAATGATAAAATTGCCCAAATCCCTCATCTCCTTAAATCATGGAATGTTAATGTTGCTTTCTGCAATGATTATACAGTCAAGAAAATGTTGATCAAGAATTCAGCCAATTCCTCATGTGGATGTATCTATAAAGTACGTACAGTTGCCACAAGGTATTTCTTTACCCCCTACGGTGGCTGTGGAGTGCATGTGGCATGGCTGGACATAGTCGGATCACATTTGATACAGCATAATATCACATCTTATACATTATTAACATTGAAGAATACGAAACAGCGATTCAATGTGTTATCCTTAAATTGATTCAACAGGGAGATTGGTCTCATTCATAAATGTGATTCTAGTATTGCTACGCTGCCACATCAACTCCTGACACAAAAGCGGGGGTAAAGGAATACCTTGAGGCAACTGTACATTACAAAGAATGTAATATGCTCTATATACGACAGACTGGAAAAGACGTTTCTACCAGGATCAAACAGCATAAATATAGTATTAGGACTAGAAAGGAATCTTATGTTTTATTGGTTTATATGAGACATAATAATCATCGCATTGACTTGTATAATGCTTCCTCAATCATGTCATGTAATTCATTCATAAATAGAGACATCATAGAGACAGGTTTGAACAAACACACTGAAAATATTTATATGAACTTAAACAATGGCATGTACAAGTTGGATAGTTTTATCATAGACAAAATTGTTAAAAAGACCAACCGCTGTTCCTTAACGACTGAAGATATTTTGGGCTTATTGATTACTAGCGGAGGTACCCGGCGTTGCCCAGGGAAGATGCCTATATGAATAAGGACTACAGAGACATTTTATAGTTTAGCGAGCAACTTTATTAAATTATTATCTTAGTGAGAGGTGTTTTCATTGATATACAGTCAGCATCATTATAACAGTTAGACGAAAGGCTTAAACAGTTAGAGTATGACTTAAAAAAAGTTGATGCAATTTTCAAAAAATATTTGCTTCATACACGCTTTGAAGCAAAAATTTTTAAAAACATGAAAAATCTCAACCCAATTTTGTAAACCTTACTACAGGTATGTTTTTTTTACACACACACACACACACACACACACACACACACACACACACACAGTCAGAAAGCACACACAGATACACACAGTCAGAAAGTACACACACACACTCACACACAGTATGAGAGAGAGAGAGAGAACACACACACACAGAACACACACACACACTCATTGAGATACCTGTGTGTCATGCTGATGTGTGTGTGTGTGTAAACTATTCCACACACACATTTACATGTGTGTGTAATAAACGTATATGTGTGCGTGTGTGATTATGTGTGTGTAGTAACCGTACATGTGTGTGTGTCAGTGTGTATTATACGTACAGTCGCGAGCTGATGGGATGGAGATACGAGCACACTCATCATGGGCTCGCTTCTACCTGATGAGTTATGAGGGAGTTTGAGAGGAAGAAGGGAGGGTATGGAGGTGCTGGAAGAGGGAGAAAGAGCAAGAGAGACGCCAATAACCGTGGCTGTGGGTCTTTCTTTATCTTAATTATTTACAGTATGGTTGACTTTGGGTAAAGGTACTATTGGAGATGGAGTTCACAATAACAAACCTATGTATTGAATTTTAGCATGGTCATCATACTTTTAAGAGTACTCTCATATATAAGTACTCGCGATATCAGAACTGTAAGGACATCAGATGGGATGGGTGTTTATAAAATTTGACATATTTAATGAAATTGCTATATTCAATTATAAATGTGTTTCAATAATAATTAATATTACACAAAATTATGAAAACTACAAGTATCCCTATTTTTTATGTGAAAAGAATATTCTGTGGAACGGAATGAGACAGAATCTCTCCTGCAGAATATACGCATATTGCTGGTGAAATGAGGGTTCGAGTCATGTGAACCGCAGTTTCCTTTACACACACACACACAC
This sequence comes from Petrolisthes cinctipes, assembly GCA_033782935.1. NCBI lineage: Eukaryota > Metazoa > Arthropoda > Malacostraca > Decapoda > Porcellanidae > Petrolisthes > Petrolisthes cinctipes. Next base: position 770,111 of record JAWQEG010000033.1, read on the forward strand.
ACACACTACAGGAGCTTGATCCCACGCCTTGTAGCTTTCGCAGGCTTACCAACTTTACACACGGGTATATTTCTGCCCATAACAAGGAAATCATTAACATGTAGGCATAGTAGAATAAAGCTAGTTACTATTTGTGAAGCCTATGATGATCAGTGCTGACAACTTTGAGTTGACAGCCTTCATGGCAAAGTTAGCGAAACTCAAAAAGTTATTACGCGTCCAATAAAATGTTCTAAATACTGTGTGTATTTATCCTTGAAAATAATGGCTACCATCAAATAACTACAGTGATAACATTAAATTATTATATTGTTGTTGATTACAGAGTGTTACTCACTGCTCGGGCTTTTTTGTTTTTTTTTTGCTGTTGAAGCGGGCCCTACAAATTTATAATGACAAGAATTAAGCTGCACACAATAATACAAAGGATTAATTCAATAGGAGACTACCATCAGCATCTTGTTATTACTTTTATTATTTACTTTATGATGATACTACTGCACCTTGTATGCCACAATATTTATATTATAAAACTCTTAATAGTGACAACATTAAGGTAAAAGACAAAATGCAAAAATACAAATTTCAGTTCCATTTCTATAAAACATTACATATTTGTCTTCCATTATTCTTAGTGTCTATAATGATGTATTTAGATGCGGCCTATATATATACGTCTAGTTTTCACCTACAGGACTTAATTATTAATGTTGGCAATCTAGCAAACCAATGCATTTTGAGGGCCAGAACTGTAACATATTCTCCTGACAAATAGAATATATGTTTGTCACCTTTGATTCGTCCAGGTTTAATAGAAACAATGGATTTGCGGTAAACATTAAGTTAAACATTTGGTTATGTTATTATTGATGAATGTTATGTTACGATGGATAACAATGTTTTTATTACTCTAAAGTTTTAAGCTAAATATCACACAATTCACAATGGTGAGCTTAGTGTGGCGAAATAATATCAGTTATATATCCAACTCGAAAACATTTATCAGTTATTACATATTATCTCCGTCTAACTCGTATACACTACTATATACAGAATTCAAATTCATCCTGCAATATCTTCACTCACGTCACTCATACATTCATCCTCAACCATAATCATGCCTCCTTCCCGTCTCTCCCTCTCACAAGTGAATGCTTCGAATGAAACTATCAGTGGATGGTGCGATAGTTCTATATCAGTCAGAAGTGGCAACACTCCACCAGCCCCTCCTCAACCTCCCCCCCATCTGTTCCTCTCTCTCTCTCTCTCTCTCTCTCTCTCTCTCTCTCTCTCTCGTCAGGTAGAAATGACCCCATGAGTTTTTTTTTTTTTTTTTTTATTAATTGCACCGTAGCGTCAATCAACAGGCAGGCAACAATACATACGGGTAGGCGGGACCCATGAGAATCCAATGACTACAACCACACATACACACGCGCACACACACACACACAGACACACACATCACGAAAACATAACAGAATGGAGCACAAGCACACAGACAAATATTTACATAATGACCTATTTAAATTCACCAAAACGAGGGTGGCGTACCAGAAGTTCCTCCAGAACCTGATGGTTCAGCAGGTGTCGACAAACCACATCAAGTGGCAGGCCCCGGGGCAGCAAGTATCGGACAGTGGGGCAGGCCAGGCAATAGTGCTCCATAGTGTTAGCACAAGGCACTCGACACAAGTGACACTCAGTGAAGGGAGGCTCACCCTGCATCCCAGCAACCTGCCACGGTGGCCGGTAGCCAAGCCTCAAACGAGCAGAGACTACATTGTGCCTCCGAACCATGAGGCCTCGACGACGGTAGGAATATTTGTGACGGCAGACAGACTCGTAATGTGTGATGGAGATGCTGAAGGGCCTCTCTGCATCCCTGCGTCGCTGTACAGGGAGGAGTGCAGCGGAGCGGACATTAGAGAGGTAACATGTCAGGGAGAGTGGACGTCCAACACCACGAGGAGGCAGATGGCAGGCTTCCTTTGCGAGTCTGTCAACTGTACCATTGTGACGTAAACCTACATGGGATGGCACCCATAAAAAATTGACAGTCAAGTTACGATGAAGCAATAAGGACAAAAACGATAAAATCTGCTGAACAACAGTAGAGTGTGTGGGCTGAACACTAGAAAGGGAATGAAAGGCAGGTCTGGAGTCACAAAAAATGGCAGCATTAACTCCACGTTGACAAACAAGACTAACAGCATCCAGAATGTCATACAGTTCACACAATGTTGAGGAAGAGTGGTTACAGAGACGACGGCCAACCCAGCCCCCTGGAGGTGACTCCGTGTCAGGTGAGAAAACGGCACTACCTGCTGCACCATCCACTTGCAATGAGCCATCAGTGTAGAGGCAGTATGGATCTGAGATGGAGAACGTCACTGTTTCTATGTGTTCCAGAGCCAACTGCCGCTGTAGAGAAGGCAGTTCCAACTTGGAAGTAGGTGTGAATCTCACATCAGGTGTTGGTAGCATCCACGGAGGGGGCCCTGGGGGGACGTCTGCCCCCATTATATCTATATTAAGACTACGGAGCATAGAGGAAACAGACCTTATAAGAGTACGTCCAGCAGGCAGTATGGGAGGGACCGGGTAGTTTGGTCTAAGAGAAGTCCTGACTAACTGAGAGTAATGGGGTGAAAGATGTGGGAAATGGAGGCACTTGACAGTGAAGCAAGTAACACTAGAATAAATAAAGCTTAGCATAACTGGTGATACCACATACATTCCAGGAGATGACATCCAGCCGGCAATCACTATCGAACTCTGTATTTGGAGGTAGAAGTCTGGTAAGTGGGGGCAGATGAGTGACCTGGAGAAGAAGATGGACCAGGAGAAGGGACTGACTCGAAAAACTTTTCAAAGCGAAATACAACAATATCCATCTTTTCGGTAGGGGTTGTGACAGTTGAGATGATGGCCTGCTGAGCCTCGACCAAGGTGGAGAGTTTGGAGTCATTGGCAGCCTGCGCGGCAACCAGCCCATCAATCCTGGCTTCAAGGGCAGAAAAGTGATTCTCGAGAGCCATACATCGTGCCATGAGGGTAGCAACAGACTTGCGGAGGGCCAGGTCTGGAGGTGAGGCAGGGCTGGTAGGAGGAGCAGACTGGGGAGGTGGTGGTGGCGGTGGTGGAGGCGGAGCAATAGTAGAGACACGAACCTGGACCTGACGTCGAGTACATCCATGCCACACGTTAACCCCTGGCTGAAGGCATCATGGACACTTCCATCGAGACGTATCCTCAGGAGGTGAAAGCTCAGAGGTGGAGGCAGCAGGACGTGATGGTTCGCCCCTGACAGGACACGTCTTGGAATCATGGTCGGCGGCACACCATGCACACTTCGGCCTGGCAGAACAGTACCGGGAGATATGCCCAACTCCCCAGCACCTGTAGCACCAAGGCTGGTCATTATGAAGTTTCCTCACCTCATACAGTGGAAGACAGGGGAGGAGATCAAAGGAAATCTCATTTGGAGGTGGATCGGGTTGACTCCAGGCAACAACAATACGGCTAATGGGGGAACCATCTTGGAAAAAAAACGATGGGCAAAGTACACACCAGGGTATTCCTTAGCAAGTTTCGGGTCAACATCAATAGGAAAACGGGTAAGGATGTAGCTGGGGAACTTACAAGGCCTCTCAGATAAGTCTTCAAGAATGAGAGGCAGAGACAAAAATTCACCAGCCTTCACTCTATCAATGATATCCTGACGCTTCCTAGAGATGTAGACAAACCGGGAGGTGACAGCAGCCATCTTCACTTCAGCCAGTTCATGCTGCAGCTGGAAGGCCCTGTTGACATCAGACAACCAACGCAACTTTGTGTCCGTAGATGGGTTCCCAGAGAAGGAGAGCTTGACATAGGCATTTCTTGAGGCAAAAGCAGGAAGGTTGGACGAGGGCAAGGAGTTGGTATACAAGGAAGAAACACCACGTTGAGGCAGAGAAGGTACGTCATGCGAAGCTGAAGAACCCTTGGCAGTCTTGGCAGCCGGAGGCAAACAGTCCACACCATCGGAATCCTGCAAGGAGTCGGACGAGGCATCAATGGGTCGCTTGGTAGAGGTTGAGGAAGTGGAAGCTGCAACCTGAGCTGCGGAGTGACCGAGGAGAGGGGGGGAGGGTTGCGAGAAGGCAGCTCAGGCCAGTGATCCTCGATAGGAGACTCATCCTCTTCCGACATGGCCAAGTCAGCCTCCAGGCAGGAAGCCACATCCGAATCCGCGCTCTCCATCTGGCCAAGCAAGGCCTAGATGGGAGGAAGAGATTCCTTATTGTCTGAAAAGCAGGTGCAGGTGTAAACTTCTGGAAGAAGCCATGGAGCCACCCTGGGGACTCGCACACGACAAATCTGGAAGTCATCAATGCCCATCTCCTCCATAGGCTTCCTGACCCGGAAGTCAAAGGGCCATGGTGTGCAAGGATGTGAAAGGTAGTAGTGAGATATGATATCAGATGACACCGCCATGCAGGGAAGGGAGTCAGGAATTTAATGTAATTGATGCCAACAATGAACCATCAAGGACTGGCGACGGAGATTAAGAGGTGGCACATCAGCATCCACAAGGAAACTGGGGATTGGGGACGACCTGAAGGCTCCAGTCACCAGATGTACCTCAGCATGATGAACAGGATCTAATATTCTGAGACGGGCATCCGTTGCAGAGTAGTACACCACGCCCATAGTCAAGTTTTGACCTAATAAGAGCATGGTATAGGCAGAGAAGGGTGACCCAAACAGAACCACCGGACGTATGGCCCAGGGCCCTCAACAGTTTAAGAGCCTGGAGGCAAGAGATCTTAAGTGAACCTAAATGGGGAACCCAAGTCAAACGTTTGTCAAAAAGAAGACCCAAAAAGCGAGTCTCCTCAACACAACGTATCCGATGACCATTCATGAATAAGTCTGGATCGGGGTAGATGCCTCGAATGCGGAAGAAGTGCATAGCAACTGTCTTGGCAGGAGAAAAGCGAAACCCATGAGAACCAGCCCAACATGACACCCTGTCGAGGGCAAGCTATATTAGCCGCTCTGACACTGACATACAGGAAGCAGCAAACCAGACCACCAGGTCGTCAACGTACATCGAGCTGGCTATACCGTCCGGAAGGGATGAGGCAATGGCATTAATTGCTACTGCAAACAACGTGACACTAAGGATGCTTTCCTGGGGGATGCTCTGCTCCTTTGGAATGGAAGCTGAGAGGGCTGTACCAACCCTCGCAGAAAAACTGCGACCACTGCGAAACTCCTTAAGAAAGCGTGGAAGGCCCCCGCAGGCCTTATGCATGGAGTTGCTGCAGGATGCCATATTGCCATATAGTGTCATAGGCTTCTCTAAATCAAGGAATACACAGACCAGGTGTTGATGTCGTGCAAAAGCTTCGCATGCAGCAGGATCCAACCTGACCACAGCTTCTGTAGTGGAACGGTGTTTATGAAAGCCAGACTGGGACGGAGGCAGAAACCACCAGGAAGTATAATAGTCTGACATTCACTATCTTCTCAAATAGTTTACAGAGACAGGAGGTCAAGGTGATAGGTCGGTAATTGAGTGCAACACTAGAGTCCTTGCCCAGCTTGGGGAAACGCAGGATGGTTGCAACCCTCCACCCAGAAAGGAAGACACCCTTCAGCCAGATTCTGTTATATATAGCTAGAAGAGATGTGATCACCTCCTCACCCAAGTGTCGCAACATTGCATACGGGATGTTGTCGGCCTAGGAGAAGTGTCGCCGCTGAGAGAGAGATCAGAGTGCAGATCTCTCAGGGTGAATATATCGTTATAACTTTCATTGAGAAATCCAGTGCACAGTGATCCTGGGCTCCCATCTCATGACTGACAGACAGAAATTGAGTGTCACGGCTTGAGACTATTGCAAAGGCCTCCACCATAGTGTTGGCCACTGTTAACAATCCATGATCTTAATTCCATTGACCTTAAGGACAGGTAGAGGACTATGAGAAAACTTCCCCACCATCTTACAGACTCTCCTGAACACTTGGGTGAGTGGGGTTTTAGTATTAGTGTATTCTTTGATTTAGAAAAAGCCTACGACACTACATGGCAATATGGCATTCTGCAGCAACTCCATGTATATGGCCTGCGGGGTCACCATCCGTGCTTTCTTAGGGACTTTTGAGGTGGTCGCAGTTTTTGTGTGAGGGTTGATACAGCCCTTTCTGAACCCCTATCACAGGAGGAGGGCATCTTCCAGGAAAGAGTCCTGAGTGTCACGTTGTTTCTAGTGGCAATTAATGCCATTGTCTCATCCCTTCCGAACGGTATAGCCAACTCGATGTACGTTAACGACCAGGAGGTCTGGTTTGCTACTTTCTGTATGTCTGTGCTGGAGCGGCACATGCAGTTTGCCATCAACAGTGTGTCACATTGGGCTGGTTCTAATGAGTTTCGCTTCTCTCCTCCCAAGACAGTTGCTATGCACTTCTGCAGCATCTGGGGCATCCAACCCGATCCAGACTTATCCATGTATGGTCATCGGATATGTTGTGTTGAGGAGACTCCGTTTTTTAGTCTTCTTTTGGACAAACATTTGACTTGAGTTCCCAGTCTACGTTTACTTAAAGTCTCTTGCCTCCAAGCTCTCAACCTCTTGAGGGTCCTGGGCAATACGTCCTGAGGGGCAGATTGGGCCACCCTCCTCCACCTATATCGTGCTCTTACTAGGTCGAAACTCGACTATGGGTGTGAAGTGTACTCCTCTGCCGTGGATGCCCATCTCAGAGTCTTAGACCCTGTTCATCATACTGGGGTACTTCTGTCGAACAGAGCATTCAATTCGTCCTCAATCCTATGTCGCCTGGTGGATGCTGATGAGCCACCTCTTGATCTCCGTCGCCAGTCCTCGATGGTTAGTTGTTGGCATCGCTTACATCGATTTCTTGATTCCCTTCCCTGCTTGTCGGTGTCATCTGATATGATTGTATCATCAGTACTACCTCTCACATCCTCACACACCATGGTCATTTGGCCTCCAGGTCAGGAATGCTATGTAGGAGTTGTGCATTGATGACTTCCAGATTTGACCTGTGCAGGGCCCTAGGGTGGCTCCATGGTTTTTCCCTGAAGTTCACATCTGCACTTGCTTTTCTAAAAAAAAGAATTATCTTACTCTTCCAGTGGCTCACTCCCTCATTTTAGAACATGCTTAATCTCACAGGGGATCCCTTCGTGTGTACACTGATGGGTCAAAGTGTGATGCCAGAGTTGGTATTGGGGCTGTCTTTCATAACTTTTGTCGTGGCACTTTAACATTATATATGCCATCCAAAAATGTTTACTCTCCCGCAGCCTTCTTTTACTATTTTACGCAATTCATGTAGTACCTTGGAGGCCTTTGGGCGATTTTAACTATTCCCATCCCCTGATGTTGGCCATTCTTGAGTGGCTTGTCCTCCTGGGACGTCGTGGTCGCTGAGTCACATTTTGTTGGGTTCTGACCCATGTGTCAATGGGAATGAGCAAGATGAGGTCCTGGCTAAGGCTATGGCCTCCAGTGCCTTGCCTCCTGCCAGGCGTCATCCTGTACCAGCTTTAGACCTTTGACACCGTACATAGATGCTGCCGTTCGTTCCGTGGCTTCGGCCAGCACCTGGGTTCGTGGAGCTACAACGGCCTGTCCCACAGGTGGGAGACGGCTCTTGCCTTCTCTGCATTGGCCACTCATGTTTGACTCATGGATTTTTAATGGAGAGAACTCCCTCTCCCTACTGTGATGATTATCTAGTCCCATTGACAGTGCGGCATCTTCTTGTGGTGTGTCCCAGCCATGGGGAATTTCGTCGTAGGCATCTCTCCAAGTACCGGGTGGGGGATGGTTCTTACAGTCTCCCAGGTTCTCTGGGAGGAGGATTGCAGTGTGGGAAGGAACACCCACTCCTTTTTGGAGGATACTGACCTCCTCCACAAGTTGTGAATTTTAGGATTTATAATTATTATTATTATTATACATATATATATATATATTTTGAGAGTTCAATGTGTTTCTTCATTTTTATTTTTATTATCTTATATATTTTACTTTGGTTAGTCAGGTCATTTTAGTGAAATGTGAGTATTAGTTGATAATTATGTCCTTTTTATCATACTGCTTCTCCCTCTTGGGATAGTAAAGCCTGGCTAATGTGTGTATATGTTTTGTAAATAATATGAATAGCCATGCTTTGAAATCCTTGTAATTTAATATTATGTTGGGCGGTATATGACCCTAGATGTTGCACCACCAGATGCCTAGTGGCATCAATCAATCAACCAAAGGCTGGGAGCTGGTTAATCGTCCTCATCTATAAAATACTGGAGTAGTCCAAAATGCCTAGACACATTGCGTTTGAAAGAGCTTAAGTCGTAGTAAGGATGAAAGAAGGATGAAGGTAGAGTGTTCCAGAGTTGACCAGTCATGTTTATGAGAGACTGAGAGAACGTGTTAATTCTTGCATTAGGGAGTTGGACAGTAAAGGGGTGAGAGCGAGAGGCTTGGCGATTGTTGCATGCTCTCCTGATGGTAGGAAGCATACATTGAGAGAGTTCAGAAGAGCAATGTCCAGTGTAAAAGCGATAGAAGTGAAAAAGTGATGCAACATTACGGCGAATAAAGAGAAGTTGTAGTAAATCGGTAAGAGGAGGAGAGTTGATGAGTCCTTTGATTCCACCTTGCCCATTAGTGTTGTGTAAGTTGAGCCCCCACACATGAGAACCATACTCCATATGGGGGAAGATGAGACCCTTGTACAGAGACAACAACTGTGTGGGGATCTGCGCAGCCCACATAACTTCATTGAGGCAGTTTTAGCAAGAGAGGAAATATGATCTCTCCAATAGTGGTTTTGAGAGAAAGACACTCCAAAAATAATAAGGGAAGAAGAAAGATCGAGTTGTGTATCGTTGAAGATGAGGGGATAGTCATTTGAAAAAATAGCGCGAATTGAAAGATGAATGAACTGTGTTTTAGAGGCATGGACACCATGAGGTACTCTCTGCTCCAGTCAGAGATAAGGGAAAGATCAGAGGTCAGACGTGCAACTGCATCATCACGTGGTGTGGAGAGGAGCTGCTGGGATGGGCGGTTGTCAAAAGGGTGGAGTAGTGTAGGGTGGATTCATCAGCATACGAGTGGATAGGGGAATGAAGTACAGCTGAGAAGGTCATTAATGAAAAGGTGAAGTAGAGTAGGTGATAGAACAGTTCCTGAGGAACACCACTGTTGACAGACTGAGAAGAACAATGACCATCTACAACAGCAGCTATAGACCGGCCAGAATGAAAATCAGAGATAAAGTGCAGAGGGAGGGATAGAAACTGAATGAGGGCAGTTTGGAGATTAAAGCTTTGTGCCAGACTCTATCAAAAACTTTCGATATGTCTAACGCGACAATAAATGTTTCATCGAGGTTCCGAGTAGAGGATGACCATCAATAAGAAGGAGGGATAAAAGATCGCCAGTAGAGCGTCCCTGACGAAAACCATACTGACGATCAGAAAGAAGGCCTTGACAAGTAAGGTATTTTTTGAAGGGTCGAGAGCGGTCTCCTTTCTTCGGAACAGGTTGGATCAAAGCAAACTTTAATTAAACAAGAAGGAAAAGTGATAGATGACAAACAAAAGCGAAACAGTTTGCCTAGGCAAGGTATCAGCACGGAAGAACAGTTCTTGAGAACAACAGGAGGAATCCCGTCAGGCCCAAACGCCTTCCGAGAGTCAAGGCCAGAGAGGGCAGAGAAAACCTCCTTTGAAGAGTCTCTGATGGCAGGCATAAACAAATCAGAAGGGGGCAGAGATGGAAGAGCAGAACCAGAATCGTCGAGCGTGGGGTTGGAGGCAAAATTATGAGAGCAGAGTTCAGCTTTATCAGGCGAAAAGATGGCAACATTTCCATCAGGAAGGATGAGAGGAGGGAAAGTGGAAGAGGTAAAGTTACTGGAGAGATTTTTGGCAAGAAGCCAGAAAGAAAGAGAGGAAGAAAAGCTGGAAAGATCATTACAATTTGGCACGGATGAAGTATTTCTTGGCCAGTCGGAGAACAGATATGGCACGATTTCGGGAAGAAATATACAGATCACGAGATTCATCAGTTTTAAGGCGTCGGTACCATTTGAAAGTTTCCTCCTTGTTGTTGACAGCAGTAGAACACGCGTGATTAAATCAAGAGATTCGTGAATTAGTAAGAGGGAAAGAATATGGAATGTATATGGAAGATTGCAAGTCAGTTATTATCGGCAACAAATTCTTCCACTCTGTATTTTCCCTGAAGATATTACCTGTATTAGAGAAGGCTCTTGGCAACATGTTTCTGAAATTGAAGTCAACATCGAAAATGACGTGACTTCTGGATCTAACCAGTGTGTTCATAACACCTGGTAGGTCACCAAACCTGTTGAACAGCACCCGGTTTGTTCCAATAAGGTCTTTCAGCTCTAGGAAATATCCCTCTTCAGCTGTCTGGAACCAGGAAAAAAGAGAGAATATAATGGAGGATGCAAAGGTGAAACTAACACACACACACACACACACACACACACACACACCATATCTATCTAACTATCTATCTAAATTCTGATGCCTCGTCCGGGGTGGCCACGGCAGAAGTGTCTCCAAATTTCCCTGTTCCAAATCTCTCTTCTTACTTTGTGAAACCCTACTCTGCCCCTCACGTTTCTTTCCCTTACATACTTCTGCCATCTAACACCAGGTCCGACAACATCACTTCCATAAACCTTCTTTACAAACTCCTCACCTTCCATTCTCTTTACATGTCCAAACCATTTCTATGGATTTCGCTTCACCCTCTCAACCACCCCACATTCATTACCAATTGCCTTTTCACTCATACCACATTTCACATACACACTCACTATTCTCTCCATCCCACCTGGTTAGTCCACATGCTCCTCTCAAGTAACTCATTTCCACTGCACCTTTTCTAGACTGATGAGCCCTACTCCTTGTCCATGTCTCTGACGCATATGTCAGTGTTGGTAGGATTATACTATTTCTTAGTCCTCTTTTCACTTCCATACTCACACTTTTACCTTTCATACTCCTCCCCAGTGATCCTATGACCTGTCTACCCCTCACTGTTCTCTCCCCAATTTCTCCTTCCATAATTCCATATTTACAAAGAAATGTTCCAAAGTACTTAAACTCCTTCGCTTCCTCCATCATCTCACCCCCTAGAGTTATCTCACAATTAGTCCAAGTTGGTACACCCACTCTGTAAGGTGTAGCAAAGTCAATCACTTCAGTTCCTTCCCTCTCAAATACCATCACTTTACGTTTACCCGCAATCACCTTCAGTTTCCTCTGTTTACACACGGACTGAAACTCATCCACCACCGCAAATAATCTTGCCACCAAGGACCAATTTACTACATTCAATGTCAGCTTCGCCCCCAGGCCATCCACTTTGGCTTTCATTTCTCTCATACAATCACCCATATATATAGCCATGGTGACAGGAAACACCTCTGTCTCAACCCTACACTGATATTAAAACTCTCACTTAGATCACCCTTTACCCGCACACATGCTTTTACCTCTGCATAAAAGGCCTCAATGTCTTTCAGCAAACACCCCCCAACACCCAGTAAATTCTTAATACTTCTGTCATATCTCTCCTATCAACCATATCGTATGCCGTCTCCAAATCCATGAAGGCAGCATACAACTTCCTACCCTTCCCAATATATTTATCCACTTTTGAAATTTTAATGCAAATATTTGGTCCACACATCCTCTACCCATTCTGAACCCTCCCTGCTCCTCTCTGACTTTATTCTCTGTTACTTCAATCAGTCTTTCAGTAAGAACATTCTCATAAACCTTCCTCAGTACACTAAGAAGGATTATGCAGACGAGCACTCTCCCACTGCTCAACATGGAATGACACATACCAGGAAATAGAACGAGTCACCCAAGTACTCGTCAACAACGGTTACCAAAACTCCGACGTAACAAAAGTGACAAAAACATATGTGGACAAGTGATACGAGAACAACAACACCGGAGCGAAGAAGTGCTACCCTATCAAGTTATTTTACAGAAATTTTATGTCTAGAGAATACAAGAAGGATGAAGAAATTATCAGAAACATCATTAACAAAAACGTACACCCAGTCAACGCCGAACAATAGATCAAACTTATCATTTATTACAAAAACAAGAAAACAGCCCAACTACTTCTCCAAAACCGACCCAACACGACCAAGACGCCCATTCAGGAGGACCACGTCGTATACCAATACACTTGCAACGATGAGGAGTGTGGGCCTCATTCTTACATTGGCATGACGAGGACCTCCCTGTCCCGGCGCCTAACCTGCCATCTTTCCAACGGGGCAATTAAAGATCACCACGCCACCAAGCACACATCAAGCACCACCCGTCAAATGCTGGTTAATAACACAACAATACTCGACAGGGAAAGCGACTGCAGACGTCTTTTGTTCCTGGAAGCAATTTATATAACTACAAAGATGCCATCTATCAACAAACAAGCAGAAGACTTCCAGGTACTCCCCACAGCCAAACGCAGAACAAGTTAGTAAATCAGGTTTTCACTCGGGCGAGCCAATCACCGAGCTATGCTCCGTCCACTCCCGGTCCCGTGATCTGCCAAGACGGCTTAAAAACAGCCCGCGCACCAAGTTCAAACCAGGGGGAGTCTACATCCAGCCATGGCCCAGACAGCACCTACTGCCAACCACACCACTTCCCCTGCCGACCGTCTTGTTGGCAGGGTGAAGTGGTTTAACTATTTGAAGGGCTATGGCTTCATAACCTCTGACGAGCGAGATTACTTCGTCCACAGGAGGGGCATCCTTCTCTCTGCTGCTACCACCCCATCACCATCACTGGGGGACGGAGACGAGGTGTCCTTCACTGTGGAGGAAGGGAGGAAGGGCGTGGAGGCTACCAACGTAGCGGGACCTGATGGTGGGCAGGTCCTAGGCTCACTCCATGCCCGTGGGAGGAAGACGGCTGACGCCCAACCACCGCAGCGACGGCAGCAGCAGGCAGACATCGTCACCGTCTGCACCAAGACTGCTGTTGCTTTAGCTGCAGAAGGGCTAGGTCGTCTCTCTGACCTCCTCCTGGACATCTTCAGGAGAAATGGCTTACCACCAATAGCCATTTCTCCTGATCTACAACCACCACCCACCACCACCACCACCAAGAAACGAGGCAGCAAGTCCGCACGACGGGAGAGGTGCAGAGAGGAAGCGCCTCCTCCACCCCCTCCGGCCCACCCCCGTCGCCGATTAATGCTGCCTCGCCCACTCAACCGGGCGAATAGCGGGAAGGCACCACCACCACCACCAACACCACGTGAACCTTCAGTACAGGACCCCGAGACGGAGGAGAACTCTGACACCAGTTCCTCCTTCAACACCAACAGCAACACCAACGACACCAGTGACAACTTGCATCTGGAAGATGGAGGGGAATGGCAGACGGCCGGGAGGAGGAAGAGGAAGAGGAGAAGAAGGATGGACAGCCAGTCATCACAACAACAGCTGCCTGACACCACCAAATTTTTTATGACAGCTTCTCCTCGCCTCGACCTATTCCAACAACACATCTCTCGGCGACGTGACCCCAACATCTTCCAGATCAGAGGAGAGTGGATGACCCCTATAAGGAGACCATATAAATACACTAGAAACAAAAATTAATGACTGCCTTAATGCCCGCCACCATGGGTGATAGGCAAAAAAAAAAAAAAAAAAAAAAAAAAATTAAACCAGATACAGCCTGAAGATGGATCTAGTAAGATCCGAAACGTCGCACTACGGAAAACTACTGAGCAACCTTCCTGAACACCCCCGGAAGATAATACGCGATGTAGAAAACACCTTCAACATCGTCTGTTTGAAAGATATATATATATATATATATATATATATATATATATATATATATATATATATATATATATATATATATATATATATATATATATATATATATATATATATATATATATATATATATTACATCTGGAGACATCCTCACCAAAACATTTAATTCTGAACAGTTTGCTGAAATGTCATTAATACCACAATTATGAAGTTGAGGCCAAGCTTCCACAAGCCATGAATTCCTGCACCAGTAGGGATTTAATGGTAATGGAAGGTACGAAAATAATGGAGGTAATGAGAACATAATATATCAAAGACGCTCGTTTAATTACACGTTTAGAGGATGGTATGAGGAAAAAGACTGCAACAGTCATCTTGACTTTTGGCAAAGTTTCACATCCTAAAACTGTCACAATCCGCTGTGCGTGACGTCTGGCCATACTGAGGAACAGTGCACGTCAAGGGAGGTCACCTGCTTTTAGTGTAAGGGTGCTCACTCCACTTCCTCGAGGGATTGTCCGCCCCAAAGGGAACCGCCTTGATGTGGTGGGGGGGCTTGCGTGTCTCTGAGATCAGGCGAGCTAGACTAGACGAGGGCTCCGGCCACTGATCTGCCACGATTTCGGGGAGAGAGGGCTTCCCATGCTAGTAAGGTCGCCAGTGAGAGACCAGACTAAATGGTTCCCATGCAATAGTCTGCCAGTACGAGCCAACAGTGCTGCCCTCCAGAGGGATCGCCCTCAACGGGCCGTCCTATGTTGGATGGTTGGGTGTCTGGGACGGGAGATGTTGGGGAAGGGGGTCTCAGAACCGTCGTGGGCAAACTTTCGAGCCATTGGGGCTGCTATTTAAAACGAGTGGCCTCGTGGGGAAAGAGGTACCCCACCCACGGCGACCAGCGCTCGATCCCCTAATCTGCCTGGTAGGTAGTAGCTCTTGGCTCCTGTGGCCAATATAACAAAATCAATGATATATGGATAACGAAAAGCACCAATCTCTTCCTCGAGCGGTCGTCGACCAGGCCCTCGAGACGTCACTCTCTGGTTGTGGTGGTATGCAGAAGGCTGCAAAGAAGAGAAGACCCAGCAGGTCGGGTGTTGTGTCGACGAACCGTCTTAGTGGTTTGGACATGTTATTGTTAACGAATGTACTTGCATCCCTTTCCTATGGCGCTATCCACTCGATTTTTAAATGTTTTGGAGTGGTTCTTCATATCCGAATCACTTATGAGAGTGACTGTAGGTCTAATCGGTCCTATATTACTTTCAATACAAGTGCTGCTGCCAAAACAGCTTTTGAGGCAAAAGATTTTCTGATTGTGGGGGATACTCACTGCAAAGTTCAGATGATGTGGTCCACAAATGTAGTTGACAATGATTACTGCCCTAACATCTTTGATGGCTCTGTAAAGCATATTCCTAAGGAGCGTCGGGTTCCTACACCCTTTTGGTTTGTGGCTTATAACAGGGAGGGACTTGGTAACCTTATCCATGCTTCCCGGCATCTGGAGAAAGAAATAGGATTACTATCAATAAATAGGCCACATAAATAAATACGGTAAGGGCGTATTAATCAGAGCCAAAGATGTTATACAGGCTATGATGCTCCTCAATCTCCCCTGTCTTTCTGATAGCATGTTTGAATCCATCAAACCACATCGAACATTTAATTATAGCAAGGGGCATATATATAATGAGGACCTGTATGAAATCTCAGAAGAGGACATTCTTGCATGTGCCCAGATAGTGTCCAATGAGTATCAAAGATGAAAGGCTGTAAAAATATGATCATCCTTACTTTCTATGGCTTGCATATCCCAGATCGCATGAACATTAACGCCACCTCTTTTGAGGTGAAGCTTTTTGTTGAGTGTCCTTTGCATTGTTTCTGTTGTTATAAGTTTGGTCATGGAAGGAGGAACTGCAACAACTGTTCCCGGTGTGGTAATTGTTCTGCTTTTGACTTCTTACTTCTGAGTGTCAGTCAGAGAGTTACTGCTTTTGCTGGAGGGATGCTCACCCCTTACCTTCTCACCAATGTAAGATGTACCTCCTTGAGAAAGATATCCTCCACTTGGCTAACACCCAATTCATCAGTATTGGTAGTGCCAGACGGTAACTCAACTTCAGGCGACAGAAGGATGGTGGTGTGAAGACATACGCCTCCTCCCTTTGCCCTAAATCGGTTGCAGCACCCTCTCAACTCTCTCAAGTAGCGGCTGATTCTTGCTCTGGCAAGAGTGTTTCTAAGGTTTCACTACATAATAGTTTATCTGTCTTAGAAACTATATCAGACACTCATTCTGGTGACCCTTCAATTGATGTCAATTCTCAGACTTTAGCTAAAGGTGTTCATGTGGTAGAGGTTCACGATGCCACACACTCTCCTAAAAGGAAACTTAAGTCGTGGTTCCTTTGAGGCACTTGACTCCATAGTTGCAAGGCAACCGTCTCTGTGGACTCATCTATAGTTTCCTCACAATTTCACCAGAAGCGTTTTCGTGGCTCTGATGAATCTCTTGATTCAACAGATGTTCCCCCTTGGAAGCTGTAGTGTGCATACACATATTTGTATTAGTAACCCCTATCAAGGTATATACATATTTGTATTAGTAACCCCTATCAAGGTATACACATGATTTAAAATTGTAACCCTTAGAATGTACCAGGTAGAAATCCATTCTCTCTCAGGTACTCGACCTGACCTACCCTTGACCTATCACCTATTTTGCAACTTGCATGCCCGCTCAGCTGCGACTGAGCATGGCAACTCATTACTCATTCTTACCATC
This sequence comes from Petrolisthes cinctipes, assembly GCA_033782935.1. Lineage (NCBI taxonomy): Eukaryota > Metazoa > Arthropoda > Malacostraca > Decapoda > Porcellanidae > Petrolisthes > Petrolisthes cinctipes. The sequence goes on from JAWQEG010000033.1 coordinate 786,792, forward strand.
AAATGTAAAATCAAATACTGTTTCTATTGATATGCAACATATATATATATATATATATATATATATATATATATATATATATATATATATATATATATATATATATATATATATATATTTATTGTTATATTTAATTGTTACTATATATACTCTGGAAGATGTACTTTTTACCCGCATTGTAAATAAGACTACTCAGTCGCCCAGAACATACAACCAGGAAATACAGCTGCCGCTGAAAGGAATGTTTTTACTCATCCTACCATAGCAACTAACGGACTAAATACGGCTACGAGATGCACACAAACTTCTCACAGTTCTTGCACAGGATAAAAAGGAGACAACCTTAGTTGCACCCGCAACATTTGGTGACCCCCGGAGTAACTACAATCTCCTGACTAGCAGCCCGTTACCACTGGCTCGCTAGATATATTTATTGACAACACTCTCTACTCAGTTGTCTCCTCTCCTGTGCCACTCTTCACTTCCTCCTCCTCTCCAGCTACTCTCTAAGCAAGCTGCCTGCCGCCGCCGCCGAGCCTCCTGCCTACAGCTGCTGCCTGGAGCCAACCCACGCCGAGTGTCGCCACCTACCAGTTGCCGACACTACATCATCACTTTCTCTCACTGCTAACTTAGCACAATCTCTTCCACCTCCACCAACCTACCTTATCCACTACCTACTTCTTCCTCCACTACCTACCCTACCCACAGCCAACTTCTTCTCCCTACCTTACCCGTCGCTGCCTTTCTTTACCTTCACCATGTCCGAACCTCAAGACATCCCCGACGCTACCCCCACCATCTCTAACTTCCGTGCTCCATCCTTCTCTTCTCATGACCCTATCTTGTGGTTCGCCATTCTTGAAGTTAACTTCAGAGCACATCGTATCACCTCCAGTCTCAAAAAGTTTAGTACCGCCACAGCCCTCCTTCCTCCTGAAGTTCTCTCCCAACTCTCAGATTCTGTCACAGCTGCCTGCACCAGTGACACTCCATATGAAGACCTCAAGACCGCCATCACCACACGTCTTGAAGCTTCTCTCTCTATACTACTCCAGGAACTTCTCTCCAAAGAAGAACTAGGTAATGAAAAACCTACAGACCTACTCAGAAGGATGAAGAAACTCATCGGTACACACCAACAGTCCTTCGACACCACCATCCTCACCCACCTCTTCTACCAGCGTCTTCCGCAGACCATCCAACGCAACCTCTTCACAATCAAAGGAAAGTTATCCCTGGAAGACCTCGCCCAGCTTGCAGATGAGTTCATGGACACCATCCCGAACGAAACAAACATCTGCAACATCACCTCCTCTAACGAAGTCTCTCAACTCAAAGACCTCATCTCCAGCCTGGCAGTTCAAGTAAGTGAGTTAAAAATACAAGTTCAACAACAGTCTCGTGCCTGCTCTCCATCTCCACGACGCCACAGGTCCCGCAGCAGAGACTCCTTCAACACTTCCACCAACTCCAACTCTAACGGTATGTGCTACTATCACCATCGTTTTGGTAAAAATGCACACCGTTGCCAGCAACCATGTTCATTCAATTCGGGAAACGACACCAGCAGTCACTATTGGTCCATAGTGCTTGCAAACGGAAGTCCACACTCTTCCACATTTGGGATCCACTCAATAATAAATTCTTTTTAGTAGACACAGGCGCAGAAATCAGTGTTCTCCCCGCTACAGCTGGCCAAAGGACACTACCTCCAATCACTTCACTATATGCAGCACATTGTTCCACTGTACCAGTCTACACCAAGCTCACCCTCAAGGTTGAACTCCACCTTCGACGAGCGCTTGAGTGGGCATTCTACGTCGCTGATGTCTCCCAACCCATCCTTGGTGCTGACTTCCTCACCCACTACAATCTCTCCATCAACCTCAAGAACCACAAGTTGTACGATCCACTCACTGGTCTATCTGCCAACACTTCGATCGTAAAAGGTTCAAGCACACAGCTGTCTACTATCTCAGCTGACAACAGGTATGCATCTTTACTAAAGTCTTACCCCTCTCTCACACAGCCATACTCTGCAGTCACGCCAGCCAAGCATCACGCCCTTCACTACATGGAGACCACTGGAGCCCCAACCTACGCCAAGGCCAGAAGACTCGCTCCTGAACGATACAAACTCGCCAAGGCTGAATTCGAGTCACTCCTCGATCAAGGTATTATCAGACCAAGTTCAAGCAACTGGGCTTCTCCACTCCACATCCTCAACAACAAGAATGGTGACATCAGACCCTGTGGCGACTACAGAGCACTAAACAGTAAGACATTTATGGACAGATACCCTATCCCTAACATTCAAGATTTCTCTTCTCAACTTACTGGTACCACTATCTTCTCCAATCTCGACCTAGTCAAGGCCTTTTATCAAATCCCTGTTAACCCTGATGATATTATCAAAACAGCCATCATAACCCCTTTTGGTTTGTTTGAATATGTCAGGATGCCCTTTGGTCTTAAGAATTCTGCACAGACCTTCCAGCGATTCATTGATGAAGTACTACGCGGACTACCCTTCTGCTTCGCCTATGTCGACGACGTCCTCATCGCCAGCCCTGATGAAGAAACCCACCAGTAACATCTTACACAGGTATTTGAGAGATTCCAAACCTATGGCATACAACTTAACGCTGCCAAGTCCTCTTTCGGTTTTAACTCTACCCAATTCCTTGGATACACCGTGTCCTCCTCCGGTACCTCTCCCACACCTTCTAGACAGGAAGCTATCCAGCTGTTCCCAAGACCCACAACTCAACGCGAACTGAAGCGCTTCCTGGGGATGCTAAACTACTACAACAGATTCATCCCACACTGTGCAGCACTCCTTCAGCCACTCTACAACATGCTGAAGCCCTGCAAGAGAGGTCAGTCAATCACTCTAGAATGGTCAGACACTGCTGATCAAGCCTACACCAATTCTACCAACGCTATTGGAGAAGCCACCTCCCTCTGCTTCCCTACTCCAGACGCCATCACAAAAATCTGCACCGACGCATCTGACACAGGTATGGGTGCCGTCCTTCAACAACTAAAAGGTGATGACTGGAAGCCACTCGCTTTCTTCTCCAAGAAACTATCTCCAGCGGAATCAAGATACATCGCTTTCGACAGGGAACTTCTCGCCATATACAAAGCCATCAAACACTTCCGTTACTTCCTTGAAGGTAGGCCCTTTCATGTCTTGACTGATCACAAACCTCTCACCACCACATTCAACAATAACAAGAACTCTTACACACCTAGAAAAGTTCGTCACACATCATACATTTCACAATTTACCACTGATATTCGCTAAATTCAAGGTGAAAATAACGTGCCTGCAGACGCCCTCTCTCGTTCACTCAACTCAGCAACCCTCATCGACTACGCCGCCATCGCCGCCGACCAAACTAATGATCCTGAGTTGACTCAACTTCTATCAAACCCTGCTCTGCAAATGAAAAAGGTTAACTACCCTGGCACCAATGTATCCCTCTATGCTGACTCTTCCACAGGTTCAATCCGCCCTTATGTTTCTGATACTCATAGATTCCTCATTTTCTCCCAACTCCACAACCTTTCTCACCCAGGTATACGCGCTTCTCAGCAGCTTCTAACCTCAAGGTTTGTGTGGACAGGAATCAACAAGGACGTAAGACAGTGGACCCGCTCCTGCCAGAACTGCCAAGCCCGCAAGATCAACAGACACACCAAGTCGTCTCCAGCAACCTTCTTACCACCCTCTGCCAGGTTTGACCATGTCCACATCGACCTGGTAGGTCCCCTTCCTCCCTCTGATAATTGCAAATACCTCATCACCTGTGTTGATCGCTTCACCAGATGGCCAGAAGTATCACCTCTCGCCGTCATCAACACCACCACTGTTGCCAAAGCCTTCATCTCCACCTGGATCTCCCGCTATGGCATCCCTCTCACCATCACATCCGACAGGGGCAGCCAGTTCGAGTCCTCCCTCTGGAACAAGCTGATGACCCTCCTTGGAATCAAGAGACTCCACACCACCAGCTACCATCCACAATCAAATGGTCTGGTAGAGAGATTCCACAGACAACTTAAAACCTCACTAACAGCAACAGTACACCACCACGGTGAGTGGCTCTCTTCTTCTCTCCCTCTTGTCTTACTAGGTATCCGCACTGCCCTGAAGGTCGACCTCAACTGTTCCTTTGCTGAACTACTTTACGGCTCCACCCTACGACTACCTGGTGAACTCCTCGCCACTACCATGCCTCGGAACAACACTGACGTCCAGGACTTCGCTGCCACCTTCACCTCCCACATGAGTTCCCTGCAGCCCTCACCACCTCGTCAGCAACCTTCTAAGACCTTCGTCAGCCAGGACCTCCAGACCTACAACAACCCTACTCTGGTCCCTTCCCTATCATCAGAAGACACAGAAAGATCATCATTATCAACTATCATGGTAAGCCAAACACTGTATCCATCGACAGAGTGAAACCTGCCTACCTCATGTACCAAGAATCTACCTCGCCACCTTCTATCAACCCATCAACACACACTACCACGGAACGACCTACTGCAACACGCAAGAAATCTATATCATTCCTCCTTCCTCGTCACTAGGGGGGGAGTACTGTAGTGTGCATACACATATTTGTATTAGTAACCCCTATCAAGGTATACACATGTTTTAAAATTGTAACCCTTAAAATGTACCAGGTAGAAATCCATTCTCTCTCAGGTACTCGACCTGACCTACCCTTGACCTATCACCTATTTTGCAACTTGCATGCCCGCTCAGCTGCGACTGAGCATGGCAACTCATTATTCATTCTTACCATCAAATGTAAAATCAAATACTGTTTCTATTGATATGCAACATATATATATATATATATATATATATATATATATATATATATATATATATATATATATATATATATATATATATATATATATATATATATATATATATATATATATATATATATATATATATATATATATATATATATATATATATATATATATATATATATATATATATATATATATATATATATATTTATTGTTATATTTAATTGTTACTATATATACTCTGGAAGATGTACTTTTTACTCGCATTGTAAATAAGACTACTCAGTCGCCCAGAACATACAACCAGGAAATACAGCTGCCGCTGAAAGGAATGTTTTTACTCATCCTACCATAGCAACTAACGGACTAAATACGGCTACAAGATGCACACAAACTTCTCACAGTTCTTGCACAGGATAAAAAGGAGACAACCTTAGTTGCACCCACAACAAAGTTTCCTTCGGGATCATCAGAGGAGCGTGAAGTGAATGTGGATGCCTCGGATGTTGTGACTTCAAAAGATACAGCTTCTCTTTCGCTTGAGCAGCGGAGTGATTCTTCCCCCTGTTTTATGGATCTTGATGTATCTGCCTGTGTCAGTGATACCACTGCTGTACAGGACAATACCAATGAAATTGTTTCAAAGAATATCCCTGCTCATGAGAAAGCCTATGATACTACATGCCAATATGGCATTCTGCAGCAACTCCCTGCATATGGCCTGCGGGGTCGCCTTACACACTTTCTTAAGGAGTTTTTTAATGGTCACAATTTTTCTATGAGGATTGGTACAGTCCTCTCAGCACCTGTAGCACAAGAGGAGGGCATCCCATAAGGGAAGCGTCCTCAGTGTCACGTTGTTTGCAGTAGCAATTAACGCCATTGCCTCATCACTTCCAGACGGCATAGCCAACTCGATGTATGTTGATGACCTGGTGTTCTGGTTTGCTGCTTCCATTTGTCAGTGGCGGAGCGGTGCATGCAGCTTGCCCTCGACAGGGTGTCACGTTAGAGCTGGTTCTCATAGGTTTCATTAATCTCCTGCGAAGACAGTTGCTATACACTTCTGCCGCATCCGAGGCATCCACCTCGATCCGGACTTATTCATGTAAGGTCATCGGATATGTTGTGTTGAGGAGACTTGCTATTTTAGTTATCTTCTTGACAAACGTTTGACTTGTTTTCCCCATTTACGTTCACTTAAGGTCTTTTGCCTCCAGGCTCTTAACCTGTAGAGGGTCCTGGACCATACGTTCTGGGGAGCTGATTGGGCCACCCTCCTCCGCCTGTACCATGCTCTTATTAGGTCAAAACTCGACTCTGAGTGTGAGGTGTACTCCACTGCCATGGATGCCCATCTCAGAGTCTTAAACCCTTTTCATCATGTTGGAGTACGTCTGGCAACTAGAGCCTTTAAGTCGTTCTCAATCCCAAATCTCCTGGTGGACGCTGATGAGCCACCTCTTGATCTCCTTCGCCAGTCCTTGATGGTTTGTTGTTGGCATCGATTACATCGACTTTCTGACTCCCTTCCCTGCTTGGCGGTGTCATCTGATATCATATCTGAGTACTACCTTTCACATCCTAGCACACCATGGCCCTTTGGCTTCCAGGTCAGGAAGGCTATGGAGGAGATGGGCATTGATGACTTCCAGATTTGTCCTGTGCGGGTTACCATGGTGGCTCAATGGCTTCTTCCAGAAGTTTACACCTGCACCTGCTTTTCAGACAAGAAGGAATCTCCTCCTCCTCCAGTGGCTCGCTCCCTCTTTTTAGAACATGCCTTCTCTCACAGGGAGTCCCTCTCTGTGTACACTGATGGATCAAAGTCTGATGCTGGAGTTGGTTTTGCGGCTATCTCTCCTGACTTTTGTCGTGGCAGCAGGCTCCCTTCTGTCATGTCCATTTTAACTGCCATGCTCTCGGGCATTTCATATGCCCTCCAAGTGATTTGTACTCTCCCGCAGCCTTCATTTACTTTTTCTAGCGATTCCTGTAGTGCCTTGCAGGCCTTGGGCAATTTTAACTCTTCCTATCCCCTGGGGTTGGCCATTTTCGTGTGGCTTGTCCTCCTGGGTCGTCGTGGCCGCAGAGTCTCATTTTATTGTGCCCATGTGGGTGTCGATGGGAATGAGCAGGCTGATGCCCTGGCAAAGGCTGAGGCCTCCAGTTCTCGGCCTCTTGCCAGGCATCATCCTGTACCTGCAGCGGACCTTTGACCTTAGATAGGTGCTGCCGTTCGTTCCCGATGGCAGGACAGTTGAGACGCCGTCGGGGCTAACAAGCACCACGGCATCCGCCAGCGTCTGGGTTTGTGGAGCTACAGCGGCCTGTCCCGCCGGTGGGAGACGGCTCTTGCCCATCTCAGAATTGGCCAGTCGTGTTTGACTTATGTTTTTTTTAATGGAGAGGGAACCCCCTCCCTACTGTGATGATTGTCTGGTCCCTTTGTCAGTGCAACATCTTCTTGTCGTGTGTCCCAGCCTAGGAGACCTTCGTCGTATTTTATTATATTTATGGCTTCCTAGAGTGTTCATTGTATCAAATTTTGATTATTATATGTAGTTTACTAAAGTTAGGTTATTTTAGTAATAATTTGTTTATTAGTTGATATGTCCTTTTAATCATGTTGCCTATCCCTTTCGGGGTAATGAAGCCTACCTAATGTATGTATATATTTTATTAATGATGTAAATGAATATTTTCAAAATCCTTGGAATTCAATATTACGTTGGGCGGTATATGACCCCAGCTGTTGCGCCGGTACACGATATATTGGGCCGATTCCATGGTGGCCTTGGTTTATGATCCTCCCCAACCACACTTGTCAGTCTTAATGATATCCAACAAACTCAGTATTCATATCCACAATATATGTCAGGTACTACGTACTATAGCTTTATTCATAGTGGTCATGAAATTAATCATATACTTTCACTCATGAGTCATTTACACAGGTCAATTTCTTACGTTATGGTGCTTGAAAACCAAAACAAATCACTGTGGAATCGGCATTTAGTGGTGTGTAGTGAAGATGTGCCCGAAGTATGCCAGGTACCCTACTGTCTACATGCCGATTCCGAAGATGTTTTTAATTTTGATGTGCCACGCTTAATTTTCGCGTGGTGCTTGTTTATACGCACCTACAAACATAGAAATTTACATACAACTCTACTTTATATATATAAAGGAAGGGATTCAGTTGGTCTAATGGTTAATCATGCTCGCCTAGCAAGCGAGAGATCCAGGCTTCGATTCCCGATTCAGTAAAATTGTTGGTCAATTTTCCCAGCCCCCTATGTCCCTGTTCACCTAGCAGTAAGTAGGTACCCATCCACGCCTCCAGGACGGCCCTTTTCACCGCCTGTACGACCAGCGTGCTTCCTCACCCCCTAGACGGCCTTCTACGCCTCCTGGACAGCCTTCTTTGCCTCCTGGATGGCCTTCTTCACTTCCTAAACGGCTTTCTTCGCCTCCTGCCTTCTACTCCACCTGGTTTGCTCTATTAAAACTTCACAGCGGACGACGGTTTTTGCACCGCCGAGGATGGTGCATTCGCCTAATTAGAGCTGTAATCCATTGTCATAACATTTATCTCAAGCATCAAAGCCACAGGTTAACCGTCATTTAATTTCTTAAACTGTCCTACCTGATATGTGAATTGGTGTAGTAGGCATTCAAGATTCCATGCGACACCGTCAGGGATTCGTTTAATGCTGGCTACAGTAAATCATTTCTTACCAGATGTTGTAAGTGTCTAAAAAACAGCAGATGCAAATATAGTGCCTTCTTACTCTAACATGTTTGAGAGTGTCGCGTTGAGAGTCCACTCCGCCACTAAATCTGAGTGTTGGTGGTCAATCGATAATTGAATTGTTTGTTCTTTCCATGTAACACTCTCCAGAATGGACGCTACATAAAAATCACACACCAATAACATATATGTTAGAGGAAATTAATAAACAAGTTAACTTTATTATTCTTATTTGACAAAAACACTTATAATATGTTCAACCACTCTCGGTTTCGATTACTGCCCGTATCTTGACGGGTATCGTGCAAATACTGGGTATGCCATTCACTATGTCTGTGATCAAGATGATGATATATTTTTTTCTTTATACAATGCTTTGAAGGACATACAGCATAGCGTTATAACACTGATAATTTGAATAGTTGGTCACATACATGATCTGGGGACATATAATTATCACACTGGGTGTATTTCAGTCACTAAATGAAGGTGAAACATCGTTATTTCTCACCCAGCAACAGAATATGAGTTTCTGGAATTATTTTTTTTCTAATCTATACTGTACCGGTATTTATTTGGGAAACATTATCATTTTTGGATGAAGGATTAGACTTATAACGTTCTTATGATGGATACTATTGTAAAAGATAATTCCATTCACTGACTTTTATCAAGAGTCAACAACACAGTGGTGCCACATTTCACCAAACCTCCGGAGTCCGGGGTCGTTATATATGAGGGCAATTGTACAGTACCACACCATAGCTGAATCAGGTTCATACTTTATTATGTGGGGATCTGCCAGACATATAGGGGAGAAAAGATAGAACGACGGGTAATGTTTGTTTCGACACTGTGGAACTCTGAACCCCGGAGAGACACCGGAATACCAACGATTAATATATTGTGAATTTGTGTGCGCGTCTGTACAGCTGTACTAGATGATTGGCAATTCCTGTATCGAAGGTAAAATATACTTATCCTACCTATGTCACACATCAAATTGTGATTAATTAAACATGATTATACTTCGAATATACTTACAAGAGTATACTGAACAATGAGTGTGTTTTGAACCATAACTATTCCAATATTGGTGTCATCAAGAACGTCCCTGAGGTTATGGTAAGGCTCATCAATGTGTCTGACAGCGAGGAGAGATGTGAGTTTCCCAGCATAACTCCGCGTAAGCACTAGCGTAATTAGCATCCATGCTCCCACCATCGCACGCTGCCACCACAGCCATCTTTTGCTCGAAATGCCTGTTAATATTAATAATAATGTTACGAGAAGTGAGCTGGGAGAATAGCTATCTGACTATCAAGATAAACAATATTAAGTAAAGCAAGAAATATTGATAATACCCTCTTGCAATAAACCAGGTAGAATCAAATACGAAGTAATAACATATAACAATAATTATTAACACTAAGTAGTGGGACAAAGAAAATACAATTAACGAAAATTTAATCGGGTATTCCCGTACTGTACCTCAGAGAACCAATTACTCACTCAACCTTTGATAAATGCACAGGAAAAAATAATAGGAATATTGCATGGGAGCCAGGGGGCTACTCCATTAGCCGAAACCTACACTAGACATTCACAATAAGAAATGGCATTTTTAATATCACTATGAGAAATGACACAGAAATAATAATAATAATAATAATGAGGAGACTTCACTTAATTACACAACAATAATATGTAATGAGTTTCGACAGAGTTAAACAGTTTACTTTAATTGCATACCTCTCACAGGGCCTCTCGACACGTCGACGTGGGAAACTCACTGGGTTACACCCTCACTAGGATACACTTATTCAAGAAATAATGAAACAAAAATAAAGACAAATTGGGCTTACATAACACTGTACCACAGAAGAATAAAAAATACAAGAACACATAAAAACAAAAGTATGCCGGATTACTGCCTAGAAAAACAATCGGCTAATATATTATCTACACCCCTGACATGGCCTCCTCCACAAATTGTGAATTTTATGATATTTATGGCTTTTTAGATAGTGCAATGTTTTTAATTTTGATTCTTTTATATATTTTACTTAAGTTAACAGATTCTTTTTTTTTTTTTAAGCAAAAATGTGCTTTTTAGTTTACATGTCCTTTTAATCATGCTGCCTATCCCTTTCTGGGTAGTGAAGTCTATTTAATGTGTGAACATATTTTATTAACGATGTAGATGACCATTTTATGTTGCGCCGCCAGACGCCTAGTGGCATCGATAAATCATTCAATCAATTGTCTGACCTCCACCTTCTGCGCCTGGGACTTGGTGGTGGGGAGCCAGTCTGTGATAATGGTGGTGGGACTAGACTCCAAAGGAGCAATAATTAATCTGGCGATGCCTTTCCAATAGAAAAGTCGTATCCTAGCGCTTGACAGAGGAAGTGAAGCCGCACAGCCACCGACTGTGCCCCATGCAGCAGATGTTCCCTATGCAGGAGGATCCCACAAGACGGGAATGCCAGCGATCGTGTCCGGTGGGTGGTAATACTGTATGACAGGAGCAGTTGGTAACGACGAATATGGAGGAGTGGTATATTTGCCTCTACTTCCATCCACTCCACAAGAGTACATCGAAGAGTTCCACGACATAATCTTATATATTCATACTGGAATACATCCAATTTCCTGAGTGTCGCCGCAGACGCCGACCCATACACCTGTGCGCCATAGTCAAGCTTTGAACGTATGAGGAACATATACTGTACCATCAATAAATATGTTCTGTCAGCTCCCCAAGATTTATCATATAGGTATTTGAGAACATTTAATTTCTTTCTACAGAAAATTATTAATATGACTTTTCCGATTAAGCTTACAGTCATTACAAGTGAAAACATATGCCGACATATTTAGGAACAGAAAACTTAACGCCCCACTGCGAAGATCACTGATGGGCAGAGTCGGTGCCCGTTGAATCTACCTCGCCTAAAACTGAACATTGTGGGATGAGTGCCACAAAGAAAATCATTAATAGCAAAAGTGAATAGAGTCGGGCAAGCTAAGCACAATTCCTTGTGGCACCCCCATTTTTCTTGAACAAATATGTCGGATGTTATATTATAGGGAAATCTGACATAAAATTTTCTGTTAGCAAAGAAGTTACTGATATATATAGGCAAATTATTCCTAACGCCGTCGGCGTAAAGTTTCTGTAGTAGTCTCTTACGCCATGTCATGCCGTATACTTTTTAAATGCCCAAAAATATACCTATCATGAAATGTTTCTGAGCAAATGTTTCGGCAATGCTATGCTCCAAATGCATTAAATGGTCTAGAGTGGACCTGTGTTGACAGAATCCACTCTGTTGAACATTCAACACATTCTTCGACTCTGACGTTACATAGACAGTCAGTCAGCGCAATAGGACGAAACGAACTGGGATTCGTAAGGTGACCGTCTCGTTTAAGCATCGCTATGATGTGTGCACTTAGAGACGTCCAAATCTCAATAAAGGCGGCTTAAAGCTTACTGAGGTTGTCCTGAGTAAGATGCTGAATCATACCGTACGTATAGGCTGAGAGACCAGGACTGGAGCCTTTACAGGATTTCAGGGCGAGGAGAAGTTTATTAATCGTAGACTCTTTGTTGTAGCTAGAATTTACGTCTCCTGTGGCAAAGTCTATCTCTCACAGCTCAGCCTCCCGTTTGTGGTCTTTAATTAAAAACGGGGTTCGTGTTTAGCTGAGCTGTTTACGTCGGCAAATTGTCTAGCGATGGTGTTAGTTAGCTACGTTCACGGGATCGTCGATGATGTTACCGCCCACTCCAAGAGTGATGATGGGCGTACGTGTGAACATGTTGTTTAAAATATTAATTGTGGACCAGACCTGACTTAGTGTGTAGCAGGCAACCTTTATGTATATGATTGAGCATATTCCTGGTTGACTATAAAATATTGTCACATGATCATATTCCAGGTTAGCTATAAAACTTTATATGCGATGTAAAACCTGAAGAAAAAACAGACTAGACTAGACCAACACAAAACTTATTTGTCATTAACCCCAAGTGAAGATAACATCTTCACTACATCGTAACTACTCGTTACAAATGGTGACCCCGGAGTGACTATGGCAAATAACGACGAGAATGTTACCTAAGTGGCCTTCAAAGCCCCTACATTCTGCACTCACGACCCTGCTACGTGGTTCTCAATACCAGAGTGCAAGTTCAAAGCAATTGGCATCACGTCTAGTCTCACGAAATTTAGCCACGCAACTGCCCTCCTGCCACCGGAGCTGAATTAAGCGTGCTACCAGCGCAGGCATGCTACAAGTCATCGCCAAAGAATCATCGGTACCCTCTCTTCCTTCAACTGCATGACCTCTCTCACCCTGGAATACGAGCTTCACAAGAAATGTTGCGTTCAAGATTCATTTGGTCGGACATCAACAAAGATGTCAGGAGTTGGACTCGCACCTGTGTCAAGTGCCAGGCTTCAAAAGCACACACACGCGCACTCACGCCTGCGGACACACACACACGCATGCGCACACACGCCTGCGGACACACACGCACGCATGCGCACACACACACGCATGCACAAGCCATTTTGGGCACCGATTTTTTGACAAACTTCGACCTTGCTGTCGACATTAAAAATCGTAAACTCAGGGACTCATTGAGTTTCATTGGCACTCCAGCAACACGCGCACACGCACCAGCTTTCCTGCTACACTCCACTCTAAGACCTCGACCACTACAACAACAACAACTACGTCTACAACTCTACGCTACTGATACGTTCTATAACTTCTCCACAACGCGAGCGGACGCCGTAAGAAGACTGTATCATTCCTCCTTCCTTGTCACTAAGGAGGGGAGTATTGTAGCAGGCAAACTTTATGTATATGATTGAGCATATTCCAGGTTGACTATAGAATATTGTCACATGATCATATTCGTGGTTAGCTTCCAGGTTAGCTATAAAACTTTATATGCAATGTAAAACCTGAAGAAATAAACAGACAAGACAAGACCAACACAAAACTTATTTGTCATTAACCCCAAGTGAAGATAACATCTTCACTACATCGTAACTACTTGTTACAAGTGGTGTTGTACGATTCAACGTGGACAAGAAACTCCTTTAGAAGTCTCGTTTTGCCGACTTATATGTCCTCCTCGCCTCAGCCGTTGCTGCCTTTTAGGCAATGAAATGAGCTTGTATTGGCTCTCCGTCGAGCATCCTGTATCGCCTATTAAGCTTAGTCATGAGTGCTTGTCAGCATTCTGGTTTCCATCATGGAACACTTCGCCTATCTTGGGTTGTAGGGATTTTTTGGAATAGTAGCCTCGGTTGCGTGTAATATGGATGTCGGTATGTGTTTGACTTTTTCATCTATATTTTCCTTTATAAATCTTGATTAGCAATCCCTGAGAAGTATCCCCAATCTGCTTTCTTATATCTAAATTATGGCAGTAGTGGTGTGGCCGAAAGTTGCAGCATGAATAAGAAATGAAGATGGTAAGTGATCGCTTCTCCGGAAGCATTCATAGTTGCCCAAGTGATATCTGTTGTATTTCGGGAGAAGATAAAGATAAGTCAATTCATGTTGTTTGGTTGGTACGATCGTCTCTACATTAATCGCACTACCATCATTCAGGAAACATAAGTTCGAATGTAATAAAAAGTCAGCAATCTGATTCCCACGTCCATCCGACCTCAAGCTACCCCATTGATAATGATGAGCGTTAAAATCGGCATGAATTAATTTCTTACCAGTCAACAAATCAAAAAGTGAAGTGGTCAGCATTATCAATGTGGCCAAGCGGCGGACAGTACAGAGAACAAATTTCACTCTGCATGTAACGGCTTCCAAAAGAGAATTCAGTCCCACTGCTGAATGGGGCATTGACTTATGAACATAAATCGCCATCCCATGAATGTCATGTTTCCTGTATGAAAGGCAGTGTTTGAAATGGAGAGGAGTAGCGTCTCCTACAGACAAACGACCTGAGGCACGTGTTGATCTAGCACTGGTGCTAATTGTGATGTTTTATTTCTAATACCTCTACAATTCTACTGAAGAATATTATACATAATGGAGGGGGTGAAGTACCGAAGAGTTTAGCCTTCTTTACATTTTGAGGAATACCTCCACCCCCGGATCTCTATCGGCGGCTGTCGATGAACGCCTTCACGTCCTCTTCACATGAGCTAGACCAGCTCGTCTCTCTAACGGGAGCAGAGGGGACCATCACGTTAGAGTTGGATTTTTCTTTAGGGGGTCAGATTTATTTTATATTTACTATTATTCTTGCCATTCTGTTTTGTGGGAGTAGTGATAGCATCAGAGTATAGCTGAGAAGAGTTATCAGGGGTAGCAGAGCTAGAGGAAGAACGACGAGACACATGTTAAGTAAAATATGAAGATGAAGTTGAAGGGATTGAATCTGGAGTCTTAAAGAAAACCTCAGAAAGTGGTGGTAGTCCAGACTGCTTACAGATAGTCTTCCCGAAGCAAAGGAAGTATTAGGGCTTGGTGTCGCATGTGACGACATAACGGTCTTCCTAGCCTTGAAATACGAGACACAAGAAGTAGCTTCACAAAATGACCTCCCTCCCCACCTCCAACACGGGACATGTCCGAGTTCAAGAATCGAGCAAACAACATTGCAACTATGAAACTTGGTCATCTTCAGGAAATCATTCATTAACTTGCCCAACATATATCGTCTTTACAAGGAGGGCTCCATTCGACAACTTCCTGTTCGGGTCCACCTCGCCACAAATAGTAAAACAAGGCGGCAGGAGAGTAAAAATCCTTTAGAGGACATATAAAATAGCCGAGAGCTCGGCAGTAAAAATGAACATGACAGAAGGGAGCCTACCGCCACGACAAAAGTTAGGAAAGACTGCTCCAAAACCAACTCCAGCATCAGACTTTGACCCATCAGTGAGAGGAGGCATGTTCTATAAAGAGGGAACGAGCCAGTGGAGGAGGAGATTCCTTCTTGTCTGAAAAACAGGTGCAGGTGTAAACTTCTGGAAGAAGCCATGGAGCCACCCTGGAAACCCGCAAAGAACAAATCTGGAAGTCTTTGTCGCAACCCTGTAACCGACGACCAGAACCAGCCCGACAACTAGGCGCCAGCTGTTGCCCTTAACTACCCAGTTTGCGTAGCAGTTGGGCGTCCCAAACAATCAGCTGGCAGTGACCTGCTGGTATCTCCAGACTGAGCAATCAGCTGACAGTACTGGGGTATAAATACTCCTCCATTCGGCGTAGTCGGAGGGACGAGATGGTGTTGGCCCGTCTCAGGGTCAACGTCACATGGTTAACCCACCTAGAGCCTCATGTTAACTGAAATTTCCCCCCCATGTGCCTCTCATGTAATACAATCATGTCAATAGCCCATCTGGTAATTTTTTGTACATAATTTGAGAATCAACGTTACAAAATTAACAAATATTTCCAATTTAAAAAAAAAGCTTTCACCATCAACAATTTACTAGCAGATGATAAGAATATTATAAACAATCTAATGAGTTTTCTGAGGGAGACAAAACTTTATGACCTTATATAGATTGATATAATAAAATGAAACCATTGGCTTAATGACCTTTGGCTATATGCCTCTGGTTGATAGCCAATAAATCCAACAAGCAAGTTACCGAGTCAGTGAAGACTCAGTCTCGGCAGAGAGCTTCCTCACATTATACATCCAGACTTTGTTGTGTCCAGAACTCGTCCTCTCGTAGCACAGCAACAACAGACTACAGTACTGTTCGTGGAGTTACCTTGGTTTACCGAGGCCTCTTACCGGCAGTACTCTGTTGTTTCTTTGCCTTGGTAAAGTAATCAAGTAAAGTAAATTTGCAGCATTTTGCTGCACTGCTGTGTACACCTTCAGTATTTTGTTTTTTGCTGGAGGACAACCAGTTGTTGTTGTTGTTGAAGTTCCTCAAGCTGTCTGGCCGAACAGCTCCGAGTTCTTGAGGAAGGCTATGGCTTGAACCGGGCTTTCCCACAGTGCCCTCAGTGAGTGTATCTTGTGTTGTTGGCGAGTGTCATTGTGTTCGTTGCAGTCTTCCATGATGTG
This sequence comes from Petrolisthes cinctipes, assembly GCA_033782935.1. NCBI lineage: Eukaryota > Metazoa > Arthropoda > Malacostraca > Decapoda > Porcellanidae > Petrolisthes > Petrolisthes cinctipes. The sequence goes on from JAWQEG010000033.1 coordinate 803,462, forward strand.
TTTAATAGAATGGGGTGCTGTGTTGCATCCTGGGCAGGTATCTGTGATGGCCCTGTCTAGTTTCTTTTGATATGTTAGAAGAGCCGGATGGTGGCCGCTTCTCAACCTGGCCAGGTGGAGTCTGTCTTCGCGGGGTAGGGAGGATTCTGATGGGTGGATGTCAGGGGGTCGTGCGTGCAGCAGGGTGTTGTTTTTAAGTTTTTTGATGGAATGGTGGGTGATTTGAGTGTGGATGTGTTTTTTGAGGCTGGTTTGGGGTGGGCAGGGTGTAAGAGATGGTAATATTTGTGTATGGTATCGTGTACTGGGGGTTGTTTTGATGTTTCTTGGTATCTCTGGGTGTTTTACCATGTAGTGTAGTGGGTGGTGTGGATTTCTGGAGGCTTCGGCAAATGTTTGTGTGCCTCTCATGTCAAGGTGGTCCTTAATCTTGAGGATTTTGGTTTCGTGGTGTAAGTGATCTGTAGGTGTGGTAGCTGTGCAGCCTGTGATTATTCTTAGGGCTCTGTTTTGTATGGTCTGTAGGGTGTTGAGATGAGTCTCAGTGAGGTTTGAGGCCCAGGCGGGGCTTGCGTAATCCATCACTGATCGGATATATTGTTTGTACACTGTGGTTGTGGTTTCTTTGGTGTGTCCAAATGTTGTGCTGGTAAGTGATCTGAGGGCCTTGAGTCTTTGCATGCATGGACAACCAGTAGTTTATGGTAGATAGTAGTTAGTTGTTCCCCACACCAGACCCGCAGCACTCGCTCCCTCAGGGGAAACCCTGAGCCCAGTAGTCTGGTGCGTCATTTGGGCACCTCTTTTTCTTGAACTACTTTTTCTTCCATATTTTCCGTGCGACCTCCTGGGCCTACGGTTGTCTCTTGGCTGAGCAACGGTATTCGCTTGGGAGGTGGGATCTACCTACACCACTCCTCGCATTAGGCAGGTTCGGTGGTGGGGAAGTTCCTTCCGCACAAACTCCGATCCCCTAGCTGGTACTGGAGAACGCCGCCAGGCTACCACTAGGGGGGGGGGGCGAGTAAAGGCAACTTTTATTCCCTAAATTGTTGTTCATTTTTGGGGGGTTGATACAATAGTTAGGGGAGGTAGGTGAGTGTGCTAGGAGAGGGGTCGGACGTAGTCCGATGCCCCGGACAGATGATCCCTCGACTAGCCTCCCTCCTCCTCAAGCTCAAGGAGGGAGGGTAACGACTAAGGACCAAACTAGGACAACGGCTGACAATAATGGAACCCCTACGGCAGACAGACAACGACAACTTGATGTTAAAATTCCTCCTATGAATGCTCGTTATGTTAATATTAGATGTGTAGAGGAGGGTCAGTCTCTCAAGAATGTTAACCCCTTTATCATCAAAAAGGTCCTTAATGGTCAAGCAGGTGGCAGTCTTGCTGCTGCTAACAGGTTACGTGATGGCAGTCTCCTGGTGAAAGTACTGAAGGCATACCAGGTTAAGGATCTCCTTAAACTGACGCAAATTCATAACTTGAAGGTGAAAGCCACCATTCCAGTGGGGCCAAATACCTGTAAGGGTGTCATTTTCCATAGGGATTTGGCCGCTCTGAATGAGGCAGACATTTTGGAAGGAATTAAGGACCAAGGCGTTGTTGATGTTCAAAGTATGACCAGGATGAGAGAGAGCAAGAGAGAGAAATTTGGCTTGTGTTTTATGACTTTTGCTTCAGCACAGATTCCAGACACGGTTAAGATTGGTTATGAAATAGTTTACGTTAGACCATATGTTCAGAAACCGATGCGTTGTTTCCGTTGCCAGAAATTCGAACACACAGCATTGAGGTGCTTCAATAAAGATTCATTCACCTCTGGTAAATGTGCAGGTAGTCACGAGACGGAGTTGTGTACAGAGACAGTTCTCAGGTTTGCTAATTGTGGCGGCCCCACCAGGCAAGTGCAGGTGACTGCAGGAGCCTTAAAGTGGAGACTGAAGCAATGGCATACATGAGGGCTCATGATGTCAGTTATGGTGAGGCAAAGATGAAGGTGGAGGGGGTTAACCAAACTCCCACAGTTTCCTATGCTGCAGCTATGATTGGCACCACTGCTCCTGTAAATACAACTGATGTCAACGTGACTATCCAGGCTAAAGATAAAGAAATTAAAGAATTAAAGGATACAGTAAGCAAATTAACGCTTCAAGTAGAAAGTTTGACTAAGACAATAGCAGAAATTGTTGAATCAACCCAACAAAAGAAACACCACAAGGCTGATGATACCGTATCAGCTTCAAGATCTCATGTTCTTGCTCAGGTGACTCCCATGAAGCCTACATCCGGGAGTCGTCCGGCTCGTCACGAGACGAGCCGTTCGAGGACTGGCTCTGTACCTCATGGAGAGGAACAGGCGATGGAGGCTACCACCTTGAAACCAGCCCGAGGGAGGTCCCCGGGAAGTGCAGGGGAGGAAGAGGGTCTTCCTGCCCAGCACTAAAAGGTTCGGCCAGACGAAGAAGGCCCCAAGAAACCCCATAAACAGTGATAATCTTCGCGCTAACCATACTCCAATGGAACTGTCGGTCTTAGAGCTAGATTAAATGAACTCAAATTTTTGGCTTGTTCTTACGCTGCCGATATTATTGCCCTTTAGGAAACTCATCTGAACGACCAAGTCGAAGACGAGGTTGTTCAGCTTCGGAACTACAGATTAATTAGGAGGGACCGTGGGGTGAGGGGTGGAGGTGGAGTGGCAATCTACATCCGCCATAACCTCCCTTTCACTGATGTGCCCTGTAATTTTCCTCTGGAAAGTGTCGCTTGCAGAGTAAAATTCGGTGGCAACTACCTGACTATCTGTTCTGTCTACTGTCCTCCTGATACAGTAACCTATGATGATGTTTTTGATCTACAGGACAGTCTGCCCTGTAAAAAATTAATTTTAGGAGATTTTAATGCTCATCATACGTTATGGGGTTTCCTGCAGGATGACAGAAAGGGGGAACAGATGGCTAGGCTAATCGGTGATTCCAATTTGGTTCTTCTGAACGACGGTAGTCCGACGAGAGTTGATGATAATACTGATAATTTTAGCGTCCTTGACCTATCTCTGGTCTCCCCATCAATTGCAGCCTCTTGCCAGTGGCTACCCATTGATGACTCATTGGGAAGCGACCATTTTCCTATTTTGATTAAATTTAAAAGCGACACTATTAAAGGGCCTGCAGCACCTAAATTTAACGTAATAAAAGCAGACTGGGTGTCCTTCACAAAGGGTGTCAATATTGAAATTGTTGGAGAAACCATTGATGATAAAGTACATAATATTCAAGATAATATCCTCAAAGCCGCAATGGCAACAATTCCTAAGACTTCGGTAGACAGCGCAAAGCATAGAGTTCCATGGTGGACGCCAGATTGACGCAGGGTACTGTGTGAGAGGAATAGAGCCTACAGGCTTTTCAAAAATCACATTAGTGATGAGAACTTTCGCAAGTATAAACTTGCGAGAGCTAGGGCTCGTCGTACCATCAGACAAGCCAAACGACACTCCTGGCGATGCTTTGTCTCAAGCATTAACAGTGAAATATCAATTTCCCAAGTCTGGTCCATTGTAAGAAAATTAAATACGAAACAAATATCAAATATAATTACCAACATCCCTTTTAATAACATCAACTATGACGAACCTAGAGACATTCCTAACGCCCTCGCCAGGCAGTTCTCTTTTGCTAGCAGCTCTGAAATTTACCATCCAGCTTTCCTGCCCATCAAGGAAGCATCAGAGCTGCAGCATATTGACTTTGCCACATCAGATGAATTAGATTACAACAGTGATCTAACAATGCAAGAGCTTGTCCAAGCCCTAGGAGCCTGTAGTGGGACATCCCCAGGACCCGATGAGATTTGGTATGAGATGATAAATCATCTTGATCATGGTTCCATGATCAAGACGTTGCAGGTGTTTAACGAGATTTGGAGGGGTCACACCTTTCCAAACTCGTGGGACTTTGATCATGTCATTCCCATACCGAATGGAGGGGGGGACCCACCCCAGATCGACTTCGTCATATCGCCCTATTGCGCTCACAAGTTGCTTATGCAAGGTCATGGAACGAATTGTTAATCGTAGGTTATTGCATTTTTTTAATTCCAGGAATTTGCTGGTTGACGAGTAGTGAGGCTTCCGTAAAGGTCGCCAGACGCTCGATCAGCTAGTAAACCTTGAAGTTCAAATTCAAGAGGCATTTGCCAAGGAAAACATTTTGATTGCAGTATTTTTAGATATTGAAAAAACCTACGACAAGACGTGGCGACATGGCCTCCTCAGGAAACTATATACGATGGGATTACGCGGCCCTTATTTGTGAAGAATTTCATTTCTGACAGAACTTTCTCTGTCAAGCTTTTTTCGGATGCAGTCACTTTCGCGGACATATTTGTCCAGGCAAATGGAGTCCCCCAGGGGAGTGTTCTGTCTCCGACCTTATTTTTATGTATGATCAATGACATTCTACCAGCTCCTCCTCGAAATCTTAAATACTCACTGTACGCCGATGACTGTGCGATATGGCACTCCAACTGTAATGCCGAGTTTTCGGCAACTCGGATCCAATTGGCACTGGATTTGATTCACAATTGGGGCCTCCAGTGGGGTTTTAAGTTTTCAATAAGAAAGAATGTAAAGGTGATTTTCACTCATAGGAAGAAGCCAGACGTCCGGCTGACTACGGGTGACAACCCCCTACCTATTCAAAATTCAACTAAATTTCTTGGACTGCATTTTGACAGTCGACTGACATGATGAGTCCATGTCAGTCAGTTAAAAATTAAATGTCTAAAATAACTCGATTTGCTGAAGTGCATTTCTGTTACCCAATGGGGAGCAGATAGGAAGTCATTGCTAATGTTATGTAAAGCCCTGATTAGATCTAGAGTAGATTATGGGTCAATAGTGTATGGTTCGGCATCTGAGTCTGTGTTGAAAGATTTGGATGTAGTGCAGAATGTGTGTTTGCGTGTGTGTCTTCTTGCCCTATGTTGCACTCGAATCGAGCGTCTAGAAGTGGAGTCACAAGTGCCTCCCCTCCGTCTGAGACGAGACTAACAACTGTTAGTATATTGTGCAAAAAAATCCAGGGAGCCGAGTCATCTTCCCGGGAATGCCTTGCTTCGGCAACTGCACATGGGGGGCTATGGCGATAGGCCCCTGGCAGAGGGACCGAGTCATCCGTCCGGGAACCACTGGCGTCAAGCTAAGGGGAACCAGGCCCCAAGAACGTATATCCAGGGAGCCGAGTCATCCTCCCGGGAATGCCTAGGTTGGTCAGCTGCACCTGGGGGGCCATGGCGATAGGCCCCTGGAAAGGCCGAGTTATCCGCCTGGGAATCACTTGGTCCTGGAGGGCACTGACGTGAGGTCCCTCAGAGCAAGAGTCCACGACCTCGTAGAGTGTGTCGGTATAGAATTTTCAACATTCGATAGTCTGGTTTTAGTAAACATTGCACCATGGGTAACACCCCCTTTTACTATTGTGAATTCTTGGTTGCCAGGGGTTAAATCCCAGGTGCCGGAGGTGGAGGTTCACCAGAGGTTTCGAGAAATAATTGTTAAATATCTTCCATATTTCCATCTATATACCGACGGCTCCAAGACGGATGAATGTGAGGGTGCGGGTGTGTGGTCGATTGGATGCCAGTTGAGAATCAGACTGCCGAATTATACATCGATTTTTCTTGCTGAACTTTTTGCTATCGATAAAGCTTTGGATTTTGCCCTATTGACGACCCACGATAGGATACTTATCTTTACTGATTCTCTAAGGTCACTTAAAGCTATTAAATCCTTGAATACAACTAACAATGAAATACAGGGTAATATCATTAGTAAGCTGTTTAGTGCCAATAAGTCAATCAAGCTAATATGGGTACCTTCACATTATGTTATCTATGGCAATGAACAGGCTGATATATTAGCCGGGTCAACTGTTGATCCGGACCTTAGCATAGTCCATACATATCTCAGGTGTTTTGTGTCCCTCATTAAATCTCGAATTCATCTCCTGTGGCAAAGACAGTGGACCAGACTTATCATCAGTAATAAATTTAAAAACGTAATAGAACCCTGGGCTACGTCATCATGGCGTAGCCATAGGGACGAGGTGCCACCAGATTAACCCACCTAGAACCATACATTAACAGAAATTTCCCCCCTAAGTGCCCCTTATGTAATAATATAATGTCAATACCATTTATACTAATATTTTGTAAACAATATGAGGGTCATCGAACATTATTAAAAAGTATTTCAAGCATAAAAATATGGCTCTCACAATAGACAATATTCTTTCAGACGATAAGAATATTATAAATAAACTGATGAGTTTCTGAGGGAGACAAAACTTTATGATCTTATATAAATTGATATAATAAAATGGAACCATTGGCTTAATGACCTTTAGCTATATGCCACTGGTTGATAGCCAATAAATCCAACAAGTAGTAAGTAGTAGTGAAGACTCAGGCTTCACTCCGTCACTATATACCAGCTCTGCTCTATTTTGCTCTACTCTACTATGATTGTGTTCTATTATTTGGTGTTCTAACTGGTGTTATTCTGTGTCTCTTAACGTCATATTATGTTTTTCTTATTGTAAAATATTGTAATTATAAATGGGATAATGGGTTAACTTTTGGTGATGGTAATAATATACATATTAAATTCATTCGTCATTTGTTTTTATTATTCTTTTCTGGGCAAACATCCATTGAGGGATTGGAGTGAGGTTCCCTTTTTATTTCATTAGTTGTAACTCCACTGACTACAGTAACATACCTACCAGAGTTATGACTCAAGCTTGTTCACAACCTCGGATCTTCCCCTAAATATAAACAAGCCATAACTTGGGTTGTAACAAGATGTGGGGGCCTGTCTGGGAGGTTTCACTCTATTAATTGCATTTTTATTTTGATCTGTAACTTAATTGTTTATTGCTTAAGTATTCACGTCATTCTTGGCTTAATTTGGTTTATTTGTGCAGTATTCATGTTGAATTAAGATTATTTATAGTCGTCCAATTCCCCTCAGTGGATGAAGCATACAGGAGTTTGAATATAGATGGTATTGTAGCAATCTTTCCCACATCGGCTATAAAGCTTCACTCGCATTCTTCGATAATATTCCTGTTTTGTTCAAATGAACCGTGCCTTACTGTCAGACTCCTAAAGGTCACACCTTAGTCTTACCTATCATTGCTGTGCTGCTGCCTGTGCAGTGTTTAAGACCGTAGTATAGTACGTCTTTTCACTCATTGTACCGGGAGACATAAGGGCCCGATCTCTTTAAATCATTGTCCTGGTTACCATAAGCAAAACGTGGGGCGCTTATGGAGAGATCCACTTAGTTGCCATATCAATAAGTCCTCTCTGTCACAATCCGTGACCGTAGATCTACCTACCTACCTACCTACCTACACAACTCTATTTTAAACTAATCATCTTTTATCACATGTGATCACCTTTTACTCAAAACATTTCATTATCGTGATTCATTTACCTTGTCTTCGTGATATTTTATTGTTGCAAACTTCACCATGTCATTTAATGTTAAGAAATTTGAACATGACCCTGTCAGTGTACTTGACCATTGTAAAATATGCCAACAAGGACGAAATTACTTATTTTCTGTATAAATGGGAAATACCATATAAGAGTTCCTCTACCCGTGATCAACGTGCAAAACTCGTCCTAAATTATTTGTTTAACTCTGGCATATTACAAGAAACTGATCTGGACTGGGAAGATTCGACCGAGGAAGGAGCTAGTGCTCGACAAACAGAGACAGACCAGATGGTTACTCTCGAGATACTAAGACTTCAGCTTGAACTGGAAGAAAAGAGAAATGAAGAAAAAGAACGAGAAGAAAAATAAAAAGAACGAGAAGAAAACGGAAAAGAACGAGAAGGAAAAGGAAAAGAACGAGAAGAACAAGAACGAGAAGAGAGAGAAAAATAACGACATCATGAACTCCAACTAGCTCATCCTCAGCTTCAAAATGTTACAGCTCGAGATAGGACTCTTCATGATTTTGATCTTGTCAGAAACCTTAAACTCGTTCCTACTTTTATAGAGTCTGATCCAGATGGATATTTTGAATTGTTCGAGAATACAGCTGTTCATTTAAACTGGCCAGAAGAACACTGGAAGTGGCTACTGCAACCTAAGTTGACTGGAAAGGCTGCACAGACTTATCTGGCACTCCCAAAAGACGCAGACTACGAATCCATTAAGCAAGGCATTCTTGATGCATATTTTATCACGGTGGAAGGATATAGGTAAGCATTCCGTTATTATGTCAAACATTCAGGGACCACCAATTTTGAATTCATTACAGGAAAATTCAAACGGTTCGATCAGGGGTTGAAAAAGGCTGAGATACCCACCTTCGAAGAACTCAGAAATCTTTTTGTTTTGGAGGAATTCAATAGGCATGTGCCTCATCACGTCATGGTGTACATTGCAGACAAGGAAGAAACTGATCCTATAAAGGCCGCCAAATTGGCAGATAAATATTCCCTCTTGCACAAAGCTGTAGAGAGTCCCCGTGGACAGCGAAAAGTGTTAAATCCCTCTTCATACACCACAGTGACCTCTTCTACGTTTCGCCCCATAGGGTCTACTGTAAATACACCCACTCCCTTGTATTGCTATTATTGTAAGAAGGAAGGACACACAGTAAGGATTCCAAGTGTCGTCAATCCAATTTTTACGTACAGTACCTTTCACTAACCCCATTGCTGTACCAAACTCAACATTCACCAACTCTAAATTAAAGTTCGAACCCCCAAAGAAACCTGTAGCTCATATAGTCAACGTAGATTCTGTAGATGACCCCTTTGCAGAATTTAAAACTTGTGGTACCGTTGCTCTAACTAGTGATTCCCCTAAAGTACCAATTAAGATCCTCAGAGACACAGGTGCTTCACAAAGCTTGATGGTCCGAAGATGCTTGCCAGATGTAAAAGGGAATGTCACTGGTGATAAGGTTTTATTACGGCCACTCTCCTCTGTCCTATCTACAGTTGAACTCCCTAAGGTACAGTCGCAGCAAATAGTCCTTAACCAGTCAGTGATGGATAGCCTTGACCAACCTAGGAGCGTCCGAAAACTCGAAACATTTATACCCATACTCTCATCAGGCAGCTGATTGAAGCAACGAATCCACGTGTTCACAGTTCGAAACAGCTGGCCGCACCTTTCCATCACAGGCTGGTCAAGGACTATCTACCGCGACTGTACACTCGCGCACCACAATCTCTAGCCCACCTGAGTTTGGGGCGGCGATATGGCTCGGATCCTTTCTGTACGACAGCCCACTGAAACTATCACAAGGTAAGACCCGCACAAACAGAAATGCTTCGAAAAATTGAAAAGGGGTCTGACTCACTGTGTCATGTAAACCTTATATACAACTCTTTCTGTGGTTATACTATACAATAGTATTTTGGCTGCAAAAATCAATATATTTCTTTACTGCATTTTAATTCCTCAAATATTTGCATGAAAGAGGGACACAAAAGAATACACCAATAAACTTTCAAGACTTACAATTAAAACGAAGCACTTCCATACCACCCAGTGAACACACAGGTATTCAGTGTGTGTGTGTGTGTGTGTGTGTGTGCAGCCTACTGTAACATCAAGATTCTTCCTCAGAAATTGTTTCCTTAACGTGAGTAATCTTATGTATTTTGTATAATTATCTAGAACGATTTTTTTTTTTTTTTTTGTAAAAGTACATTTTGATGATAGTGACTCGTCCAGAAGCTCAGTGTTTTCTTCACACTCATTCTCCATTCTTTCAGTCATTCTGCCGTGTGTGATCTGATTAAAATGGCGTTGCTTTTCAGATATCATTTATTACTTCACATTAAATAAAAAATTTATAGCAATATGCAGTAATTACTGTCCCCTATGTATCCATGCTTTGGCTGATTAACATTAACAAAAGTAAGATGAGGTTAACATGAAAATGAACATGAAGAATATTGGGTGTGTGACCCCGAAACACCAACAATGTGTCTCCTTTCCGTATGAAAAGATGGAATTATTGTAAGGTAATATTGAGAACGTATAAATTGTCAGTTGATTAATGTGTAGGAAATTGTTGTTATGTTATAGCCCTATACTGTATATGTTTTAAATTGTGTTTGGTCATCCTTACATTATTGTTCACTATGTTGCGGTGGAACCATCACTATTATTATTAGCCACTGTACTTAGACGGCCACATAGGTGAACAGATATTGTCTGATGATTCTCTCTCTCTCTCTCTCTCTCTCTCTCTCTCTCTCTCTCTCTCTCTCTCTCATAATATAGACACACACGCTCGCGTGCGCCGAATAAACCTCTGAGTTCACTTGCTGATTTGAAGTGTGTTGTTTAGTTAGTGATTTCATGAATCCTCTGGCAATATTCTTTTGTGTGCTAGTTCATTATAAATTATGGGGATAGCATATTGCAATAATTATATACATAAATGTCATTCACACAGCCAAAATATGATTGCGTAGCCTTAAAAAACAATTAATTATACATGTCAAACAGGGAGTCAAGCTTGTATCGGTTTGAAACGTATGTTCGTGCTTGTGTGGCATCTTAATCGTTTGAGTGGGCTGTCGTCCAGAAAGGATCCGAGCCATAACTCCGGCCCAAACGCAGGTGGGCTAGAGACTGAGGTGCGCGAGTGTACAGCTCCGGACAGATCAAGGGTCCACACTTCTTCCACCAGCGACTTGGTTTGGGCCTCGTCGGATCTGGCAACAGTTGCAGGTGGAGGGAGGGGAGATGTTAGAGGGAGAGGAGGAGATAAATGTCGGCGGAGCTATGTGGGAGGGTAACGAATCATCAGGTAGAGAAGACGTGTGTCAGGAGGAATGAATGAATTCTCGCGACCCATACACAAAGATCTTTTACAAATGACCAGAATTATCAACTTAAGAAAATACAAGGCCAGAAACTAAAACGCAATAATTATGATTGAAAGACATTCTAACCAGAATTATAAACAGAATTATAAACACTTCCTCACATACCCCTCTCTCTCTCTCTCTCTCTCTCTCTCTCTCTCTCTCTCACACAAGAAGGCTAATATTTGTGCAATGATTTTGTTTTATTGATAATTAAATATATGAATATTCGATTATGAAAATATGTTAGGTGGATTCATGTATGAACTTCATATTTATTTTAGTGTCACGAACATTATTATTCTATTTTATTCATGTATTTATTGTTGTGAGCCTGCGACCCACTTTGGAGGAATTCGGGACCCGTAGTTTGAATAACCCTGCTGGTTTAAAGAAGTGCATACTGCATTAACGTAGGTGGATATAGGAGAGAAGAAATGTGATGATTTGAGGCGAGGGTGAGGGGGAAGAGGGTAAGACAAATGAAGGTGATTAGTTGAAAAGTAATTTCAAACAAATATAATTAGAATATCTGTTACATTATATCCTTTGAATAAAGGCAGTGTCTTTTGTTCACCATCGTAGTGGGATAGACTACTAATTATTTATTATCCTTTGGATATTAGACAGCTATCCCTGTATTCCTTTTATCCCTCTTGCTTGCCCCGTAGGGGGGTATTGCCTGTAATGATGTGGGCAATACTTTAAGGGTTTTGGCGCCCCTTCGGCCCCTACCACTAGCTTGTATTTCTTCAACTGTCCCTCCTTTCTTCCTATTTCCTTCTTGCTTGCTGTCACACCTCTCTATCACCTTTTCCTGGTGCTATTTGACCTCGCTGTTGCGCCACCTAATATCAATCAAATCCCTCGTGCTTGTAGTCCATCCTATTTATCACCTTCTCCCAAGCCCAGCTCCCTTTTTTTTTTTTGCAGAAGACGGTTTAATTTTCTAACTTTTTTAAAAATCATATTTGTCAACAAATTCATTAAGCAATTTACCAGGATTTTTTCTTCTAAATATGCATTTCCTTAAAAATAATCGATGTTAAACTTAAATAGGTGCCGCAATATGGCGTTTTCAATAAACTTGGTCTAATTTTATGCATAGGCTATATATATTACAGTATCTCTCAAGTAACTGGCAACCTTACACATCCTCCCTACTGTCTTATCCCTCTCTCGCTTGCCCTTCCTTCCTTTCTTACCGTTTATCTTTTCTTTCTCATATCTTTCACCTTCTCATTCGTTCTTAAAAAGTTTTAATGACATAGGCCTTTCTCCCTTATCACTTATAGTCCAATTATATGAATCGAAAAACTACGGCTGAGATTATGTTGTAGATCGCATTTTGGTTCTCAATATGTAGAGGTTGATTGATATTAGGCGCCGCAACAGCGAGGTCATATAGCGCCAGAAAATGGTGATAGAGAGTGAGACAACAAGCAGGAAGGAAATAGAAAGAATAGAAGGGTAGTTGAAGGAGTAAAAGCTAGTGACTGGGGCCGAAGGGGCGCCAAAACCCTTAAATTATTGCCCACAACACTAATGCAGGCAATACCCCCCTACGGGGTCAATATGTAGAGAATTTTGAAAACAACTAGGGATTTATGGGGAAAGATATATAAATTATTTAGAATTAAAGTGTTGGCAGATACGCATTATTGACGGGATTATCCCACCCATAGCATTTCGTCTTCATAATACTGAAGGACTATAGGTTTCATGCATTGCCATTTGCTACTTTGCTGCTAGTCAGAATGTTAACTTGTTAAACCCATTTGCAGGAAAGAGAAATATATTATATCTTTCTTTTTAAGTTACTTATTGGTATTTTTTTATTAAAATCTGTTTCAATATACATTACCTTACTTTTATCTAGTTCCAGCATTACTGCGTAGAACACCATATGACACAATAAGGACCACAAGGACAGTAATGGTGATCAACGTGATGCTCATGTATCTCTCTATAGGTTACTGAACACAGTGTTTTATGCTCAACTTGAGAATTATGTTCCCAGCATCACAATGAGAGGCAAAAATAATGAAAACAATATAAAGAAATGATCTTTTATTATGTGACAAATATTCAACTGCCTCGGTGCTACTGTCTCACATACATACATACATAAATACATACATTGGAAGCAAGCAAATATAGTCCCATTATTTAAGAAAGGAAATAGACAAGACTCACTTAACTATAGACCAGTATCACTAACATGTGTAGTATGTAAAATTATGGAAAACAAATTAAGAAAAAATTGGGTCGAACACCTGGAGAAACATGATATGATAACAGAGAGACAATTTGGGTTTAGGAAGGAAAGATCATGTGTTACAAACTTACTAAGTTACTATACGAGAATGTCAGAAAAAATACAAGAAAGAGAAGGATGGGTGGATAGTATTTACCTAGACTTTAAAAAAAGCCATTGACAGAGTTCCACACAAAAGACTTATATGGAAATTACAACATAAAGTAGGAGTGAACGGAAAACTACTAAAAATGGATGGAAGATTTCCTTGAAGGAAGAAAAATGAGAACAATACTAAGAGGGAACTATTCTCCATGGCTGAAAGTGACAAGTGGAGTTCCTCAAGGCTCAGTATTGGCACCAATAATGTTCTTAATATATATAAATTATATAGAAGTAAATAATACAGATGGCACTTACATGAATATGTTTGCTGATGATGCAAAGGTACAAAGAACAATTAAAAATGAAGACTCCTGTAAAAAGTTACAAGATGACTTGGACAAAATGGTAGAGTGGAGTAATAAATGGCAGATGGAGTTTAATGCAGATAAATGTCATGTTATAAAGTTTGGAAAAAGTGAGAAAAGACCAAATTGGCAATACAAACTTGGAAACAAAATATTAAATTAAGCAGAGAAGGAAAGAGACTTAGGGGTAATGATAAATAAGAAATTAACACCAGATGATCATATAAATGAAAAACTGAGAAGCATGTATGCACTGTTAGCAAATATGAGAGTGGCCTTCACTTATATAGATGAAGAAATGGTCAAGAAAATAATAACATCCTTTATAAGGCCTACCTTAGAATATGGTGCAGTAGTATGGAACTCACATTTAAAGAAACATATCTCTAAATTATAAAATGTACAAAGAGCAGCAACAAGATGGCTACCAAATCTAAGAGAACTAAGCTATGAAGAAAGCCTAAAGAAACTAAAATTACCTAAACTAGAAGAAAGACGAAAGAGAGGTGATATGATTATGGTTTACAAATGTGTCACAGAAAAAGAAAACATAGATATATATAACTTATGTCAACAAGGAATACCTACAATGAGAGGACACAGTAAGAAATTAATTAAAAGAAGAGGAGATAAAGATGTACAGAAATATAGCTTTCCAAATAGAGTAATAGACGAATGGAACAAATTACCAGAGGAAGTGGTGTGTCAAAAACATACATAACTTTAAAGAAAAATATGATAATTGTGATTTAAAATACCGGACATTACGAGCTTGACTCAATCCTGTAAAGATACAAATAGGTAAGAACAAATACTTAAGAATATATATATATATATATATATATATATATATATATATATATATATATATATATATATATATATATATATATATATATATATATGACCTCGCAGCTACGGCGCCTAATATTGATCAATCAATCAACCTCTACATATTGAGAACCAAAATGCGATCAACAACATAATATCAGCCGTAGTTTTTCAAATCATATAATTTGGCTATAAGTGATAAGGGAGAGAGGCCTATGTCATTAAAACTTTTTAAGAACGAATGAGAAGGTGAAAGATATGAGAAAGAAAAGATAAACGGTAGGTAAGAAAGGAGGGAAGGGCAAGCGAGAGAGGGAAAAGACAGTAGGAAGGATGTGTAAGGTTTCCAGTTACTTGAGAGATACTGTAATATATATAGCCTATGCATAAATTTAGACCAAGTTTATTGAAAACACCATATAGCGGTGCCTATTTAAGTTAAGTTTAACATCGATTATTTTTAAGGAAATTAATAGTTTAATGAATTTGTTGACAAATATGATTATTAAAAAGTTAGAAAATTAAACCGTCTTCTGCCGAAAAAACAAAAACAAAACAAAAACAGCTGGGCTTGAGAGATGGTGATAAATAGGGTCGACTACAGGCACGAGGGATTTGATTGATATTATGTGGCGCAACAGCGATTTCATATAGCACCAGGAAAAGGTGATAGAAAGGTGTGACATTGGTGATTCGATACCGTTCACAGTTTATGTTTCATTCATTCCTCCTGACACACGTCTTCTCTACCTGATCATTCGTTACCCTCCTATATTACCTCCTATATAGCTCCGCCCACATTTCTCTCCCCCTCTCCCAGTAACATCCCCCCTCCCTCCACCTGCAACTGTTGCTAGATCCGACAAGGCCCATACCAAGTCGCTGATGGATGGGGTGTGGACCCTTGATCTGTCCGGAGCTGTACATCTTGAGAGTGACTTGGTTGTGGGAGATGTGAAGGTGGGATTGGTTGATACCTTACCATTAATTTAATGATGTAAGCTTTATTCTAGGTAATGACTTAGCAGGTGGATTAGTGGTACCCAATGTTTTGGTCCGAAGCACTCCACTGAACATCTCTCCGACTACTGCTCTCGACAAGGAACAACCTGATTTATTTCCGGTATGTGTGGTAACTTGTTCTCAGGCACGAGCTGAAGACTACTGTGATAAGACAAGTGATAGTTCTCTAGTTGATTTTGGTTCGATATCCCAGTCAAAAGTAAATCTAATCACAGCACAGACTCAGGATGAGACTTTCAAATTTTGCCGTATGTTCCGGTTAAACCTACATTTAAGAGGCTACTTATAAATAATCACTTATACTCACTTACAATAGTGAGTCACACATCGCATGATGCCGTGAAACTGCTAGCGTAGGCTTGGATACAAACCCTAGCTCACTCTGGGAACCATTAACACGTTAGCAGATAGTGACGTCATAAGTCAAGTGACCTACCAAGCGACGCCCTGTTCCCGCTCCTTCAGCCTCAGTTAGCTATTGATAACCATACACTCAACAGGATTACCTTAGCATATAATCTCTCTCTATAAAGTTAGCTCAAGTCTAACCTAACCCCAAACATAATTGTGAAACTGTACTCACTCGGGTTATCAATAAATTGTGTAAACTACAGAAGCTTGCTAAGTCTCCTACACCATATAGTTATCGAAAACCATATAATTAAAATCAAACTCCGAAGAGACGCCAAAGACTAATAATACTACAAAGACTAATAAAAAGACAAAGACCACGAACCAGTCGCCAGCTACCACATTCACCAATCATCACGTGTCTGGAGTAAGTAAGGTCTTTCTTGCCCCAGAACATTTGGTGAACAGCGGTGTGGATACGAAATAAATGGTGTAAAACAAAGGAGAAATACAACAGTTAAAAAAAAAAGCAAGTGATAACCGAGAAAGAAACACAAAATAATAAAAGAGTTAAAAAAGAGAAACGATAGAGAAGTGAAGATTAAGTGAAGTTCAGTGAAGACGAGTGAAGAGAGAAGCAGCGAGAGAGAGGGAGAGGAGAGGAAAGTGTCTGAGCAGCATACTCAGCATTTCACAACTCAAAGCAAAACTCTAGACTCTCCCGAGCTCACTGTAGCAGACAGTGGTGACGTCATCGAACTTACCACCTCACACACGGAGGGGTTATTACGTCACAGCTCTACTCATCACTCATCACCAGCTACCCCATACCACACTCCAGTCACAAGGAAGGACGTGGGCGTGGTCTTGTACGACATCACTACACCACCACTATACCTTCTATACTCAATTATGCAGTATAGCTGAGGAAAGTGATTAACTTCAAACTTCATCTAGACGGGATCATTAAAAACTCAACGAAGTGCAACCATACGACTCGGAAGGACGTTGGCTTGGTAAATGGTACCACATCGTGACTACACGTAGTACTGGAATACAATCCAATTAATTATCAACGCCACAACAACGATCCATGGTCAGTAGCTAGGTACACATATAATTATATATTACAAATATATAACACAATCCTAACATCATCACATTAGGATATAATATATGTAAACGTATTAACAATATATTTCCTCATTACACATTCTATGTATTCATAATTGTCAGGCTGAAAGACGTTGTTAAAACTCCTGGATTTTATTATGAGGACGGCGTATTAATACGCCTTTATAGATCACCTTGCTTGTCTTCAGCTGATGTCTGGGCAAATATCACGCAGGTAGTTGTTACTTGCACTTTATAGTGGAGCAAATTACTGAAATAATATTTCACTTGGTGGTACAAGCACCAAATTTGGTATACATGTGCTGCAGGACCCATTCTCTCAGAAAAGTACGTTACCCACGTTGAGAAAAAAAATGGCGGCCATTTTCTCAAGATGGCCACCATTTGAAGTGATATTAATCTGTGTTTGAGCTAAATTTTGATGGAATAATGCTATTTTAATGTTCTATGCATAGAAATATATGTTTTTGAATTAGAAAAATCCATTTCTGCATTTACAAAATCGTAATTATTGAAAGCTAAGAAGATATGGCAGGAATTAAATGACGGCAGGCTCTTTTAGCGCTACATTTTCTAAAATGAAAATAATGAAGAAGAATATAACAGAAAATTATTTTCCTTTTGTAGTCCTCACATTTGCATGCACATAACTGTGTACACTTGAGACTGAAGCGATAGCATTTGCATCGCCCTCTGCATTCCGTCTTGCAGCCACATTTTGTTAACTGCTGACAACTCTGGGCAATGGGTGGAAGGGTCGTCGAAAAGATTTGCCAGAACTCACCATCTTTCTGCCATCCCCAGTTAGCAGGGCTTCCAGTTTGCATTTTGCACACTGTTGCCTGGCCACATATGCAGCCTGCTTGGTAGACAGACCGTTTCACATGCTATGTGAGAGCTGCGCTTGTCGGTGGAATGCCATCATAAGGCCTTTGATTCCGAGCGAACAAGTCCAGTCTCCGGAGCAATACTGATGCAACCTCAACCCGATGGAATTCTTCACCCTGTCTGCTACCACTCGTCTCAACTGAAGCCACATCAACGCTCCTATAGTACGGTCGAGAAGGAATTGTTGGGAATCATCAATGCACTCCAGAAGTTTCATTGTTACCTGTATGGAGTGGAACCCTTGCCCGTCTACACTGACCACAATCCCCTAGTATTCCTCCATAGGGTACGACACACCAACCAACGCCTTCTACGATGGTCCCTCTTCCTTCAACAATATCCAATTGAAATCCGGCACATCAAGGGTACCGACAACATCCTGGCTGACACCTTGTCTCGAGTTCGCCCATCTACAACCTCTCCATAAGTCTTCTACCCAGAAGCCTATCTTTTGGGGGGAAGTGTCACGGCCCTGTAACCGACGACCAGAACCACTCCGACAACTAGGCGCCAGCTGTTGCCCTTAACTATCTAGTTTGCATAGCAGTTGGGCATCCCAACCAATCAGGAACCTATTGGTATCTCTAGACTGACCAATCAACTGACAGTACGGGGGTATAAATACTCCTCCATTCGGCTTACTGAGTCAGTGAAGACTCAGGCTTCACTCTGTCACTACATACCAGCTCTGCTCTATTTTGCTCTACTCTACTCTAATTGTGTTCTATTATTTGGTGTTCTAACTGGTGTCATTCTGTGTCTCTTCACGTCATATTATGTTTTTCTTATTGTAAAATATTGCAATTATAAATGGAATAATGGGTTAACTTTTGGTGATGGTAATAATATACATATTAAATTCATTCGTCGTTTGTTTTCATTACTATTTTCTGGGTAAACATCCATTGAGGGATTGGAGTGAGGCTCCCTTTACCATTTCATTAGTTGTAACTCCACTGACTACAGTAACATACCTACCAGAGTTATAACTCAAGCTTGTTCACAACTTCGGATCTTCTCCTAAACATAACAAGCCATAACTGGGGTTGTAACATCATCAATGCCCTTCTCCTCCATAGCCTTCCTGACCCGGAAGCCAAAGGGCCATGGTGTGCTAGGATGTGAAAGGTAGTGCTGAGACGTGATATCAGATGATACCGCCAAGCAGGGATGGGAGTCAGGAAGTCGATGTAATCGATGCCAACAACGAACCACCAACTGGCGACGGAGATCAAGAGGTGGCTCATCAGCGTCGACCAGGAGGCTTGGGATTGGGGACGACCTAAAGGCTCCGGTTGCCAGACATACCCCAGCATGATGAACAGGGTCTAAGACTCTGAGACGAGCATCCATGGCAGAGGAGTACACCTCACACCCATAGTCGGTTTTTGACCTAATAAGAGGATAACATAGGTGGAGGAGGATGGCCCGATTAGCCCCCCAGGACGTATGGCCCAGGACCCTCAATAGGTTAAGAGCCTGAACCTGGAGGCAAGAGACCTTAAGTGAATGGGGAACCCAAGTCAAACGTTTCTCAAAAAGAAGACCCAAATAGCGAGTCTCTTCATCACAACGTATCCAATGACCATACATGAATAAGTCCGGATCAGGGTGGACGCCTCGGATGCAGCAGAAATGCATAGCAACTGCCGTGGCAGGAGAAAAGCGGAACCCATGAGAACCAGCCCAACACGAGACCCTGTCGGGGGCAAGCTGCATGCGACGATCCGCAACTGACATAGAGGAAGATGCAAACCAGACCGGCAGGTCGTCAATGTACATCGAATTGACTATAACGTCCAGAAGGGATGAGGCAATGGCATTAATTGCTACTGCAAACAACCTGACACTGAGGAAGCATCCCTGGGAGAGGCCCTCCTCCTGTGATATGGATGCTGAGAGGGCTGTACCAACCCTCACAGAAAAACTGCAACCACTGAGAAACTCCTTAAGCAAGCGTGGAAGGCGACCCCGCAGGCCAAATGCATGGAGTTGCTGCAGGATGCCATATATATATATATTTTTTTTTTGGCCCAAGTCAACTGCTACTCACGACTTCCGAACTGGTACCTAGCCACAAAGGGAGGAAAGTGAGGGTAATTCCCAAACACTGCAGCTGTTATGGTACCAGCGAGGGTGTTTTATGACGTTCGGTGGTCTTATAGTTAGTGCCTCAAACTCAAATCGGAAGAGTAAATATTCTCAGGCCCTCACCTGAGAGGATCGATCTCCCGACCTCCAGGTTACGAGTCCAGAACACTAACCACTCGGCCACCTCCCCTATGTAGTGTCATAGGCTTTCACTAAATCAAAGAATACACAGACCAAGTGTTGATGTAGTGCAAAAGCCTCACATGCAGCAGCTTCCAACCTGCTAGAGCATCTGTAGTGGAACGGTGTTTACGAAAGCCAGACTGGGACAGACTGAAAACCACCGTTCCAGGAAGTATACCAGTCTGACATTCACTATCTTTTCAAATAGTTTACAAATATATGAGGTCAAGGCGATAGGTTGGTAATTGAGGGCAACAATAGAGTCTTTGCCCGGAGAAAGGAAGGTTGGTAGCAACCCTCCACCCAGAAGGGAAGAGACTCTCCAGCCTGATTCTGTCATATAAAGCTAAAAGAAATTAGATTGCCTCCTCACCCAAATGTTGCAACATTGCATATGTGATGTTGTCTGGCCCAGGAGAAGCGTCGCCACTGAGAGAGAGAGCAGAGTGCAGGTCTCTCAGGGTGAAAATATGGCAGAACTGTTAGCTAGTACTGGCAGCTTATTACATGGGAACCATTTAGTCTGGTCTTTCACTGGCGACCTTTCTAGCATGGGAAGCCCTCTCTCCCCGAAATCGGGTCAGATCAGGGGCCGGAGCCACCTCTAGTCTAGCTCGCCAAGTCTCAGAGACACGCAAGCCCCCTCACCACAACATGGAAGCTCCCTTTGTGATGAGGAAAAAAAATAAATCGAAGATATGAGTACCTAAGGAAGGATAGAGACCGAATGAAATTTGGAAATTAAAGCTTTGTACCAGACTATATAAATATTTGATATGTCAAGGGCAACAGTAAATGTTTCACTGGAAATCCGTATAGAGGGCAACCATGAATCAAAAAGGAGGGACAATAGATCGCCAGTAAAGTGCCCCTGACGGAAACCATATTTACATTCTGAAAGATAATTTGGGAGTTAAGAATGATTTTGAAGACTATAGATAGACAAGGGGTCAAAGCATTGGTTTGGTAGTTAGAGGTTAGGGAACGGTTAAGGAACCTTTCTTCGGAACAGGTAGGATCAGAGCAAACTTCCAGGAAGAAGGAAAAGTATTAGTAGGCAGACAAAGACGGAACAGTTTGCCTAGGCAGCACGGAAGCACAGTTATTGAAAACGGCAGAAGGAATCACATCAGGACCATTCGCCCTCCTGAGTGTTAAGGCCGGGGAGGGCAAAATGTAAGTCAGATGAGTCGGGGATGGAGGAACAGAGCCAGAATAGTCCCGAGTGGAGTTCGAGGCAAAGGTTTGAGGGAAGATTTCAGCTTTATCGGGTGAAGAAATGGCAACATTTCCATCAGGATGGATGAGCGGAGGGAAAGAGGAAGAGGTAAAGTTGATAGAGATATTTTTGGCTAGATACCAGAAAGAACGAAAGGAGGAAGAGTTGGACAGAACTAGTCGAAAAACAGATTTGGCACGATTCTGGGCAGAATACACAGAGCACGAGATTCATTAGTTTGACAGCGATGGTACCATCTGAAAGTTTCCTGCTTGTTGTTGACAGCAGCAGATCAAGCGTGATTAAACCATGAGTTTTTTGTATTTGAGAGAAGGAAAGAATATGGATTGTATAACTCCATGCCCCAGAGGATTACGTCTATGATGGGCGCAATACACTAATAGGGACCCTAATCACAGAAGCAAGGAGCATTCCATGTTATATGTTGAAAGTACTGTACTTCCTTAGATTCTCCAAGTTGCCAGTGCTGTAGTGCCACAGTGATCAATTCCTGTGAGGGTTCAAATGTCTTATTGGAGCGATACGACAGAACACAGAAATAACAATGTATCGGAGGAGTCACAGAAATTGTGCAGATCTCCAAGGCAGCCAGGAATAGGGTGCTGAATTAGCTGCTCTAGGTCACTAAGGATAGAAAAGATAAAGGCTTGTTCACCAGGTGGATCAATTAAGGGTAATGAAAGCGGTGGTGAACATTGAAATCCCCTAAAATGGAGAATTGAGAATGGGATATGATGTGTTTCATTTTTGGGGTAGGATAGTCAAAGAATTTTGGAAAGTTAGAAGAGGGAAAAATAGTTCAGATGTATTTAGTCTGAGAGTAACAATTAAGCCAAAGCCAGAAAGTTTAGCGAAAAAGAGATGGTGGAAAACAGAAGTGAAGTCGGAGGAAAGGCCACGCATGTTGCGAAAATACATGGTCCAGGGCATCTCGGGGGGGGGGGGGGGTTGTCAACAGAGAGTCTGGGCCGAAGGTAGATTATTGGCCCATCCCCTGGGGCCTTCGAGACTTTGTTGTGAATTATCATGACTTTGAGTTTTTTTTTTTTTTTTTTTTTTTTTACATCGGGATGTGGTGTGGATTGTGTTTGTTTTGTGAAAGTAGGAAGAGAATGACGTCTTCGATAGTATGTTGGACTACTCTCAGTGAATGTGATAGACGAAAAAGATCAGCAAAGGTGGACAGACAAGTGAAACAGGAGTTCCAACCCTCTCTATCTCCAGTCCAGCAACCACCCCAGGAGTACTTTCCTGTTTTGCTGGTGTCTTCAGTCTCCTCCTGAAATGAACCATGAACGGTTATAGCAGTACTGCTGCCAGCAACCAATTTAATCTTAACCATAACAAACAAAAGAGCTAACAAAGAGATTTACAAAATTATACATGACTTGATGAGCATCCAAGAGGGAAGGGTATAGTCTGGGAAACCAATATGAAGACATACGCTATGGTTGAAGTGTTATACCCGTAAATCATAAAAAAAATAAATTTATTGGTAGAAACAAATAGTGTCATGCTAGCCACATCAAATTCTTCAATAGGGTCTGGCACAAAGCCTTATTTCCAAACTGCCCTTATTCGGCTTCTGTCCTTCCCTTTCCACCTTTATCTCTGGTTTCCTTTATAGCTGCTGTTGTAGATGGTAACTGTTCTTCCTTGAGTCTAAGACTCTCAAAAGAGATGTTCCTAAGGGCTTGTACTATCACCGACTGTCATTCTCCCTTTCATCAATGAATTTCTTTGCTGTACTTCCTCCCCTATCCACTTTTATGCCAATGATTCCACCCTGCATGTATTACTTTAAAGATTTGACAAGTTCCCCACACTCCAGCTTTTACCTACATCACGTGATGAAGCAGTGGCAGATAAGCTTAGTGACAGACTTTATCAAATAAATGATTCACCGAAGATCAAAATGGAAAATGACCTTGAATCAGAAAGGAAGGATAAAAGGTTGCCAGTTGAGGGTCTCTGACTGAGACGGTAGGGATGATCAGAAAGAAAGTTGTGACGAGTAAGGTCCTTTTGTATAATACAGTTAATTAAGATTCGAAGACTTTCGATAGCCAAGAGATTAGAGCAATAGGGCGATTGTTGAAGAGGTGGCAGTAGTCACCCTTTATTTGATCAGTGCAAACATTTAGCAAGAAAAAAATTGCTAGACGACAGACAAAAACGGATAAGTTTGCCTATGTTGTAGTGACTGGACCAGACATGAGAGATCAAGGCAATTCTCGAATACTGGACCAGTGGGGTACCCTTATGGCTCATTGGTAGAGTTAAGGCCTGATGTCGGTCTGGTACCGGGTTTGATTCCCCGTGGATACACCCTGGGATTATTAAGAGATCAATTTCTGGGTACCACAAATGGTGGCTACAGCAGTGGAATGGTTAGTGTGTGGTAACTATGATGGAGTGAAGTTGGGGCTTGGCTTGGCTGGTGTGTCCTCTGCATGGTCATCACTGCCGCACACTACCAACCTACCCTCGCCAGCGTTGTTGCTCTGTCACCCACGCTACCACGTTGAGGGCTTTCAAATAGAGCCCATAAATTGATCTACCCGGAGAAGAAAGGGATGTAGTGACCGGACCAGACATGAGAGGTTAGGCAATTCTCGAATACTGAACCAGTGGGGTACCCTTATGGCTCATTGGTAGAGTTAAGGCCTGATGTCGGTCTGGTACCGGGTTTGATTCCCCGTGGATACACCCTGGGATTTTTAAAAGATCAATTTCTGGGTACCACAATGTTGGGAGTCAGCACGGAGTCAGTTCTGTAGGACACCAGGAGGTATCCCAACAGGTCTCTACGTCTTCCGAGTGTCAAGCCCAGAGAGGGTAGAAACTACATCCTTTGAAGAATTTCTTATGGGTAGCATAAGGAAGTCTATGAGGGGCATTGATTGAGGAATAGTGTCAGAATCGTCCATAGTTCAAGGCCTACATTTCAGAGAAGACGTCATCTTGTTTAGATGAAGAGATTACAACATTTCCATCAGGAAGGATAAGAGGATTCGTTTGAAGGCGATGGTGTCATCTGCAAGTTTCCTTCTTGTTGTAAACATAAGTAGGACAAGTGTGATTAAACAAAGAATTAACGGAAGTATTTCCCTGTAGCACATGTGGGAGATACTGTATTTAATTTTCGGTTTAATATTTGTGATCTGGGTTGAATTTCTACAACTAGGTTATAGGTCTTACCTTGTGCAACTCTCATATAAGGGAAATATTTGCATGTTCTTAACTTGCAGAAATATCTTATTTTAACATTAGGTCCTAGTAGTTTGTCCTGGTAAAGTCCTGGTAGTGTTCACTAATAAGGACCATGTAGTCTGCCCTGGTTAGGTCTTGGTAGTTTGCTCATGTAACTATGGTCTCGGGAGTCAACCCTGGTTAGTTTCCGGTAGTTTGCAGCGGTTAGGTCCCGGTAGTTTGCCTTGGTCCAAAAGAGATTATATTAGGTCAAGTCAAATTGGGTAATATCCAAACTTGGTGTGGGTTCTAAAATTTTCCTTTTCTTTTATTTCATATTTTAATTTTAATAATAGGCTTGGGTTCTTAATTTTCTGCATATCTGTAATTATACATTTATTAAATGCTGCTGATATCATCCCATTATATGCTTTCCCTTTCCCAAAACCACAAATACTTAGGCTCTCCTACAAGATTGTTGAGGTGATGTGCTATGACCACAACAGGAAATATCCACAATAAATGGATGTTAAAATCGTAATAATTACTCAAAAAACAGTAGGACTAAATATGCATTCTCTGAAAATCTTGTACAATTGTACCTTGGAAAATTAATCGAATTGTAATTGAAAGAGAGAAATAATATGGAATTTTTGCCTCAATGCCTGAGGGGTCATCTCCGTGATAGCACAGCACTTTCAGATCCTCCCAGTTGGTGGTACTGTAATGCCACAGATAATTATTGAATTTGGGTAGTCACTAGTGTCGTGGTAGAGATAAAAATAGTTCTGGGATTTCGCTCCCCACATATTTTTACTTTTACTACAAGTCACAGAAAAATGGATGTGGGAAGTGACCATCCTATCCCTGTCCCTCTTGAGAAACAATTTTTTATCAAGGATACTATCCACTGTGCCTGATATATGTTTGTATGTATGTATGTATTACTGCATTGCTCCACTCTTTTTCAATTCGCCAAACTTGTTTCCATTCATTTCCTCATATATTATAAATAGCTTCAGTAACCTTTGATCGATTCTGTACACATACTTCCTACTGTAGGGACTGCCAGCAAAAGCCGAATTACTCCCTTGCCTATACCTTTTAATAGATTCTTTTTTTTTTTTTTTTTACCTTATCCTCGGGACTGTAGGCTGTCAGTAGCTTGTGACTCTTGCGAGGCCCCAAAATTATTGGGTGTTTTACCAGATGAGACAGTGGAGCTTCGTGGTGATGTTGGTACCGAAGCTTCTCTTCTGTCCCACTAAATGACCACACCTTATTTATACATATCACTATCAGTCTCTTCTCCTTTAAAGTACTATTTTTTTTTTTCAAAAGGTTGTCTTATTTTCTTTTCAAGATTAAGGAAGGCAGGGAGTAAAGTCTGTTGTGGTGAGTTAAGTTCTGATTTATTGGTTGTTCTTGTTGATTTGGCTTAATTAATGTTCATCACCATTTTTTGTGCATTAAGGCAGCTTCTATCTCTTTATTCTATCTCTTTTTCCTTGTCAATGATCTTATTGTTGGCGTGGTCCACGCTTCTCGGACCTGGAAGATTTCGGGGACATGGTGATGGGAGATGTGTTGTTGAAAGAGGTCGAGGCGAGGCGCGGTGGTCACCCAAAAATCCACAGTGACAGTGGGTGGTGGATTGGTAGGTGGACTGTCTGTCCTCCTCGTCCTCTTTCTCTTCTTTATCGTTTGCCACCCCCCTTCATCCTCCAGGTTTATGTTGTTGTCGTTGAGGTTGAGCTGGAACTGGTATCAATGTCCTGATGGTCCTCCTCAGTCTTGGGGTCTTGTTGAGAAGGCCCAGGTGGTGGTGATGGTGGTTCCTTCCCACAATTCCCCCGGTTGTGTGGACGAAGCAGCAGTACCTGGCGACGAGGATGGACTGGAGGCGAGGTCGGTGACACATCCGCTCTGCTCCTCTCCCGTCGTGCCATCTTGCTGCCACGTTTCTTGGTGGTGGTGGTGGTGGGTGGTTGTAGAATATGTCTTGAATTCCCCCGGTTGTGTGGACGAAGCAGCAGTACCTGGCGACGAGGATGGACTGGAGGCGAGGTCGGTGACACATCTGCTCTGCTCCTCTCCCGTCGTGCCATCTTGCTGCCACGTTTCTTGGTGGTGGTGGTGGTGGGTGGTTGTAGAATATGTCTTGTAGGAGGTCAAAGAAACGATCTAGTCCTTCTGCAGCTAAGGCAACAGCAGTCTTTGTGCAGACGGTGATGATGTCTGCCTGCTGCTGCCGTCGCGGCGGTGGTTGGGCGTCGGCCGTTCTCCTCCCACGGGCGTGGAGTGACCCTAGGACCTGCCCACAATCAGGTCCGGCTAGGTTGGTAGCCTCCATGCTCTTCATTCCTTCGTCCACAGTGAAGGACACCTCCTCTATGTTCCTCAGTGATTGATGGTGGTTAGGTGGTGGCAGCAGAGGTGGTGGACAAAGTAGTCTCGTTTGTTGCAGGTGATGAAGCCATAGCCATTCAAATGGTTAACCTACTTCACCCTGCCAACAGGACGGTCTGCAGGGGAAGTGGTGGTGTTAGCTGTTGGTGTTGACTTGACCATGGCTTCCTGTAGAAAGATTTATTGGAAGAAGATTTTGGGCTTTATGCCTATCGACTCATGGTGTTGGTTATGAAGGCAGTTAGTCTTGCTACATCAACACATCATCCCCCAGCCCACAAGGTTATGATCTTCGCTCATACAGCCAGGTACCTACTTACTGCTAGGTGAACAGGGACATTGGGGGTGGGAAAATTGTCCAACAATTCCACTGACTCGGGAATCGAACCAGAGATCACTCGCTTGCGAGGCGAACATGATAACCATTACAACATCAGCATCCCCCATTTATTGGAAGAAGATTTTAGGCTTTATTCCTATCGATTCATGGTGTTGATCAATAAGGCATTTAGTCTTATTACATCAACACATTTTCCCCCAGCCAACAAGATTGCAATCCTTGCTCTTACAGCCAGGTACCTACTTACTGTTAGGTGAACAAGGACATAGGGAGCTGGGAAAATTGTCCAACAATTCCACACGGATGTGAAGATTTTAACTAAATTAACTGTCATTCCCATACTATCTGCAAAAACTACCTATTGCCTTGATTTTGTATCTTAATTAAAGTCCCATATATAAAGTGTCGATCTTTTCCATCATATAATCGATAAACACTTTGGCAAATTCCCATTTTCCCCCCTCATGAAAATTACTTAATCCATTTAGGTTATAACATCAAAGAAGCCCTTGCGTTACTACCCGGGTGAACAGACTCTAGAATACACGGTAATAGTTTATTGGTAGGTACAGAGGTTATGCATATAAGTATACAGAGAAGGCAAGCCTGCCATGTAGCATCGTGAAAGAGCTGTCGTTACTGCAGGAGTTGTGTAGGACTGGAACGCACTCGTGTGATCAAGGCGGGAACACGGTGGAAGGCTTGGTGCAGGTAGCGGCAGGAACGATGGCAGGGGCTTGTGCTTCTTGGTCGAGAACTAGTTTGGAAGTGGATGAGTGCTGGCGGTGCGGCCCTTTTATTCAGTTGGGCCGCGGCGTCGTCACGCGATCGTACGATCCCTGATGCAGTCCGGGAGCGGCTTAGTGCAGGTGGCGCACTGGGGTTGACAAAGGTGGGAACATAGGAGCGGCCGTGTATGGTGCCGGGACAAACAAAGGAGGGGATATAGATGCGGTCTGGGATTGGATTAGTTCAGGTGCCTCTCTAGGGCGGGAGAGGAGTCTGCATCCAGCCATGGCCCTGTCAACACCTACTGCTGACCACACCACTTCTCCTGCCGACCGTCTTGTTGGCAGGGTGAAGTGGTTTAACCATTTGAAGGGCTATGGCTTTATAACTTCAGACTTGCAAGATTATTTCGTCCACAGGACACCACCTCACCACCATCACTGGGGGACGGAGAGGAGGTGTTCTTCACTGTGGAGGAAGGGAGGAAGTGCGTGGAGGCTAGCAACGTAGCCGGACCTGATAGTGGGCAGGTCCGAGGCTCACTCCATGCCCGTGGGAGGAGGACGGCTGACGCCCAACCACCGCAGCGACGGCAGCAGCAGGCAGACGTCGTCACAGTCTGCACCTAGACTGCTGTTGCCTTAGCTACAGAAGGGCTAGGTCGTCTCTCTGACCTCCTCCTGGACATCTTCAGGAGAAATGGCTTACCACCAATAGCCATTTCTCCTGATTTGCAACCACCCACTACTACTACAGCCACCAACAAGAAACGAGGCAACAAGCCAGCACGACGGGGGAGGAGTGGAATGGATGCGCCACCACCACCCCCTCTGGCCCACCCCCGTCGCCGGTTGATGTTGCCTCGCCCACTCAACCGGGCGAACAGCATGAAGGCACCACCACTAATCACCACCACCTGAGCCTTCCGAACTGGACTCTGCGACGGAGGAGGATACTCAGGTCCCTGACACCAGTTCCTGCTCTGCCTCCTCCACCACCACCACGAGAGAGGACACAACTGACAACATGGACCTGGAAGATTGAGGGGAATGGCAGACTGTTAAGAAGAGGAAGAGGAGGAGGAGGAATGACAGCCCACCAACCAACCCACCACCCACAGTCACCGTGGACTGGTGGATGTCTGCCTCTCGTCGCCTCGACCTCTTTCACCAGCACATCCCCAGTTGCCAAGACCCCGACATCTTCCAGATCAGGGAAGTCTGGACCAGCAGCAGGTTGACATCACGGGCCAGCTTTGCCAAATCTAAACCAATTGTCTCCAGTAGCAATGACTTCGAAAAGAAAGGAAGAAGTAAAAAGAGAAAGAAAAAATAAAACACTGCCTTAATGCCCACAACTATGGGTGATAGGAAAAAAAAAAAAAAAAAAAAAAGCTTCTCTAGGGTTGACAAAGGAGGGAACAAGGTGAGGCCACGTATAGCATCGGGGCAACAAAGGAGGGAATAAAGGAGCGGCCATGTATGGCGCCGCTACAAGGTCACCAATTAGTATGGTGTATACAGTTCTCTCCTTCTCCTAATTGGCCTAAATTAAAAAAATTATGTAACTCAAATACTAAGTAGAAATATGCTCTCGGTGGGGGAGAGATTATTTGTATTGACTGCATTCAACAATCACTTCCACCACTACACCATATAAAACATCCTAAGAACGTGCGCTATTTCTTTTTTATTAGTTAACACTATTATAACACTATTATCACACTCTCTTCCAAGAAAAAAGCCCCTCAATATATTACTACGATATACAATATAGCGAATTCATGTTCCTGTAAATCAGGACCTATGTATAAACCAGAATATAATATCACTTAGTTCATGGGTATTTTTCCCCTACTCACAGATACACAACACACAGATACACAAATGTGACCAATACACGAATAATACTATAGTTGTCTTACCTTGTTGAAGCAAGATACGGAGACAACTAAAAGCTACTGCAAGGTGTTTAACTTCTTTCAGTTGGATGGGAACGTATGAATTAATTAACACAATTGCAACAAACACCATCAGCAGACACCCCAGCACAGCTGCCCACAGCAGAGGGGGGAACGGGTACAGGAAGCTCCAGGGGTCCACTTCGGGAAGTTTTCTTGCTCCAAGAATTTTGTATGAAGTGGCGTAGTAATACGAGGTATAGTCCATATATTTATTTCTGGTTTCGTCAAAAAAGTAGGGCACCGCTGCTAGAAGAGCTTCCTGCAGTATTAAACAGTAAATAATTAGAACACGACATTGCCTTCAGAATTTTTTTTCATGAGAATACAGTTTTTAGATTCATCAGGTGTTTAAGTATGAATTTTTTTTTTCCAACCATGGCTTGATTTTGCACATAGTTAACATCCAGTTACAGAAAAATAACTTTAATCTTCACAGCCACCTGCACCAATAGCGAACGCAATTTTGTTTTACTAAGTCTACCAACAGCACTTAAAAAAAAAAACAAATAATAATAATAATATTAAGATTTGTCTCATCCCTTACTCGCTGACCTCCCCATTCCAGTTCCCAGACGATTGGGTTAAAACAAACGGACGTTAAGAAACTGACCTATAACAGCACTAGCAACCTCGACAGAGTAATTTATTTATCATACTACCATAGCTAACTCTATACCTGGATTTGACACAGGCCGGGAAAGCCGTCTAGTCACTACTGTAGCGGTCCTAAAAGTATAGGCCACGTGAAATGCAAGCTCTCACCCTCCAAATTTAGCACACACACACATTTCAGGCTCAGTACCAGGTAGGGGACGGTTCTTACAGTCTCTCCCAGGTGCTCGAGAAAGAGGCTTGTAGTGTGGTAGGGAGCACCCTCTCCTTTGTGACAAGTTGTGAATTTTATTATTTCTATGGCTACTCTTTTATTAGATAGTTCAATGTTTCTTTCGTTTTTGTATTGATCCTTTTATATTTTCTACCTAATCAGGTTATTTTAGTAAAATGTGAGTTTTAGATTATATTGTAGTGAATACCAAGCACCTTGCCACATCTGCCATCTCACCTGGCTGACGCCACGCATCCTAGACTTCACCTGTCCTACCTGTACGGGCGCGCGCATCCGCACCTGGCCGCTCCTCCTTAGCTGCGACGCCTCTGTCGTCCATTCTGGCTCCCGCTCTCGGCCTGGAAGGTTCACTTCTCCTTGCACCTGCCGTGACTACACACAACCTGCCCTCCTCAAGACACCACGTGCATCTTTACACCAACTACCTAGCTCTCTACACAACGCTCCCATGCACACTGGACGACAATTTGCTCACCGGTGACGCTACTCTTATTATATTCAGTTTCCTGCAGTATTACAGATACAGCAATTAATTAATACAGGTAGCACACATAAAAAAGGAAAGAAGGATAGATGAGGCAGAACGGGGAAATGAGGGTGAGATTAAGACGATTTTAGATTTAGATGTATATGTAAGGCAAGAGAAGGGGAGAGGATTGACAGTGGTTAGGAGGAATGGGAAATTGTCGTTGGAAGAGATAGGAAAATAAAGAGAGGGAAAGATGAAGAGGAAATTAAAAATTGTTGTAGGGGTAAGGAAAAGAGAGAGGGAGATATTTGGAAAGGAAAGGGAGGGAGAGAAAAGGAGAAGGAAGGGGGATTAGATTAGTGTATAAATAAGGTGTCGTCATCTAGTGGGACAGAAGAGGAGCTACGGTACCAACATCCTGATTTGCAACCACCCACTACTACTACAGCCACCAACAAGAAACGAGGCAACAAGCCAGCACGACGGGGGAGGAGTGGAATGGATTCGCCACCACCACCCCCTCTGGCCCACCCCCGTCGCCGGTTGATGTTGCCTCGCCCACTCAACCGGGCGAACAGCGTGAAGGCACCACCACTAATCACCACCACCTGAGCCTTCCGAACTGGACTCTGCGACGGAGGAGGATACTCAGGTCCCTGACACCAGTTCCTGCTCTGCCTCCTCCACCACCACCACGAGAGAGGACACAACTGACAACATGGACCTGGAAGATTGAGGGGAATGGCAGACTGTTAAGAAGAGGAAGAGGAGGAGGAGGAATGACAGCCCACCAACCAACCCACCACCCACAGTCACCGTGGACTGGTGGATGCCTGCCTCTCGTCGCCTCGACCTCTTTCACCAGCACATCCCCAGTTGCCAAGACCCCGACATCTTCCAGATCAGGGAAGTCTGGACCAGCGGCAGGTTGACATCACGGGCCAGCTTTGCCAAATCTAAACCAATTGTCTCCAGTAGCAATGACTTCGAAAAGAAAGGAAGAAGTAAAAAGAGAAAGAAAAAATAAAACACTGCCTTAATGCCCACAACTATGGGTGATAGGAAAAAAAAAAAAAAAAAAAAAAAAAGCTTCTCTAGGGTTGACAAAGGAGGGAACAAGGTGAGGCCACGTATAGCATCGGGGCAACAAAGGAGGGGGATTAGATTAGTGTATAAATAAGGTGTCGTCATCTAGTGGGACAGAAGAGGAGCTACGGTACCAACATCACCACGAAGCTCCACTGTCTCATCTAGTGCGACACCCAATAATCTCGGGGCCTCGCAAGAGTCACGGGCTACTGATAGCCTACAGCCCCGAGGTTGAGGTATAGAGAAAAAAAAAAAAAAAAAAAAAAAAAAAAAAAAAAAAAACACACACACACTCATGACAATGCAGTGGCGCACCTGACGTCTGATCTTTCCCTCATATTTGTTTGGACAGTGATAACCTTGTGGTTTGTAATGCTATTTAAACATGGTTCCTTCATCTTTAACTCGCTTTAATCTTACAAATGACTATCTCCTCTTCTTCAATGGTACACAACTTATTTCTCTACTTTCCGTAATATTATTGAGGTTTGTATCTCTTACAATCTCTCTTGGAGGGATCATATTGTCTTTATACAGATGTATCTTCCGTTCCCGCATTGAGTACAGCTCTTATGTATGGGGACCTACCTTCACAACACTCTTAGGCAAGATGGAATCAAAGGTCTTTCGTCTCATCCACTCGCCCCTTCTTCATAAATCATTACAACCTCCCTTTCACTGTAATGTTGCATCACTCCCCAGGCTACTCACATTTACAATGTTTATATTCCTGATACAAGAAGAAACTGGTTTTCTCAACCTTTCATGTACACAAAAAGGTGAACTCTAAACCACTCTGTATTAATTAATACTTCCCCTTTACTACTTGAGCTCCATTATATGCTATGCATTTAGGACTTCTCTCCATTTTGGACCTCTCTCCATTTTATTGCTTCAAAGGCTTCAATGAACGGGCATTTTGCCGTTGGTGCTCACATTCCTTTGTATATAAAAGAAAGGTAAGCAATGATTAATTTTACCACTATCATATTTGTTATCCTGAATGAAGCTATGGGCTGTAGCTGCTAATGTATTGGCCGTGTACTCTGGTATGGAAGAATAATTTGACCTTGATAATACCTCGTTGATAACTAGACGCAGCATGCCAGTCCAAGATCCGTTTCGCAGCATGGTGCCCCAACTTTTGTCTGGCGACCTTATGTATGAATACCTGAGGGAGAAAACTGCATTAAAGTAATTTCTGTACAAATTAGACACACATCGCAAAGTTGTGTTCCCGTGACTCCTAAGGCATCACATATTTTTCGTGAGAAAAAGGTTCCTACCAAGCACTTTCCACAGAATACTGGAGTGTCCTCTCCCATACAATTGGTTTAAATTTTATCCAGGAAAAGTATTATGTTTTCAAATAAGAAGCACAAAGGAATCACATCAAATATCATCTATCATATGGTTTAAACAAACTCCTTACCCATTTGTGATAAAGGTGTTATGTAAAACATTACAAAAATTACGTTACAAAACATTACGAGTTGATATAGGAACATATAGTACAAGATTATCCTTTTAAATTTTTTCGAGGCAGTACTTTGTGTGTATGTGTGTGTGCGTCTGTGTTACAATGAGTTGATCAACATAACTCAAAAACATCACTCGTCTTCTATTTACACAATACAAACAAATGCAGTATACACGATACTTTTCCATTTTTTTGTTTATATTTCAAAAGTAAACATAATATTATAAAGTCGATGATCTCTATAAATCATGGGATGCCCCAATGGATGGATTATAAACTCCCCTAGGCTGGAAGCTTAGGTGATGACCCCTCAAGATGCCCTGGATTTTTGCCTAACTCACAATTCATCAATTTCTGCAACATTTATGGCCTCACTCATTTCTCATCTGCTTACCAGCACTTCTTCTCTGCTAAACAACATCTTCTTTTCCTCACCGAGATTCAGGTATCTGCAGTAATTGACAACTATCTTTTCTACTCATACTTTCTCTGTCCTCAGCTTCGTGACAAAAGCGGTTGAAGCATATCAATAGGCAATTTAACTTCTGACTTTCCAATATTCTTATATTATCTTCACTCCAAATCTGAACCCATTTTATCCCATTCTCCTCCCCGCCAGAGGGAACCGCCTTGTCCTGGTGGGGGGGCTTGCGTGTCTCTGAGAACTGAAAAGCTAGACTAGAGGGGGCTTCGGTCCCTGCTCTGCCCCGATTTCGGGGAGAGAGGGCTTCACATGCTTGAACGGTCGCCAGTGAGAGACCAGACTAAATGGTTCCCATGCAATAGGATGCCAGTACGAACCAATAGTGTTGTCCGCCAGAGGGACCGCCCGCTAGGTCTGGACTGGGGAATGTTGGGGAAGGGTGTCTCAGGACCGTCATGGGCAATCTTTCGACCCATTGGGATTGTTTTTAAAACGAGTGGCCCCTTGGGGGACGAGGTACTCCGCCTACAGCAACCAGCGCTCGGTAAACTCATCTGCCCGGTTGGCAGTAGCTCTTGGCTCCTGGGGCCATTCCAATAATGATAATGTTATATTGATAACGATAAGCCTCTTTCTCTTCCTCGAGCGGTGGTCGACCAGGCCCTAGAGACGTCACTCTCTGGTCGTGGTGTTATTCAGAATGCTGGCGCTAGTTCTCCTCATGTAATATCTGCCAACAAGAGAACACCCAGCAAGTCGGCCTTTGTGTCAACGAACCCTGCTAGCAGTTTGGATACTTTAATGTTGACCAATTTATTTTCAGCCATTTCCTATGGCGCTATCCACTCCATTTTTAAACGTTTTGGGGTGGTTCTACGTATCTGTCTCACCTATGACAGTGACTGCCGATCCAATCGGTGCTATATTACTTTTATTACAAATGCTGCTGCCCAAGCAGCATTTGAGGCTGAAGATTTTCTGTCTGTAGGGGATACTCACGGTACGCTTCTTATGATGCGGTCGACAAATGTAGTTGACAGTGACAATGGCTACTGCCATAACATCTTTGATGACTCTTAAGAGCAAGCACCTAAGGAGCGCCGAGTTCCTACACCCTTTTGGATTGTGACTTACTACTGGGAGGGGCCTGATAAACTCATCCATGCTTCTAGATATCTAGAAAAAAGAAATTGGATTGCTACCAATGGGTCACATTAAAAAGTATCATAAGGGTGTTTTAGTATGAGCTAATGATCTTATACAGGCCATGATGCATGTTTGAATCCATCAAACCTCATCGATCATTTAATTATAGCAAGGGGGTTATACAATGAGGACCTGTATCAATTCTCAGAAGAGGACATGCTTGCTAGGTGCCCAGATAGTGTCCAACGAGTAACAAAGATGAAAGGCAGAAACAAATATGATCATCCGCACTTTCTATTTCTCACATATCCCAGATCGCATTAACAACAACCCCACCTCTTCAGTTGTGAAGCCTTTTGTTGAGGTTCCTTTACAGTGTTTTTGCTGTTATGAGTTTGGCCATGGGAGGAGGAATTGCACAAACCGTTCCCTGTGTGGTAATTGCTCTTGACTCACATCCTACTTCTGAGTGTCAGTCAGAGTTTCTGCTTTTACTGCAGGAATGCTCACCCCCTACGTTCTCGCCAATGTAAGATGTACCTCCTCGACCAGGATATCCTCCACTTGGCTAACTCCCAATTAATCAGCATTGGTAGTGCCAGACGGAAACTCAACTTCAGGGAACAGAAGGATGGTAGTGTGAGGGCATATGCCTCCTCCCTTCGCCCTCATCATTCCAAGTCGACAACATCTAATTCGGTTGAAGCAACCTCTCAACTCTCTAGAAACAGCTGCTTCTTACTCCGGTGAGAATATTTCTCCGGTTTCACTATAATTATAATACCTTCTCTGTCATGGTAACTGTAACATATACTCATTTTGGTGAAACTTCCTCTGATGAGAATTCTCACGCTTAAAATAAAGGTGTGCATGTGGTAAAGGTTCACGCTGCCACACACTCTCCAAAAATAAAATCAAAGTCATCTAAATTGCAACAGAGGTCTCATCGTGGTTCCTCTGAGACACTTGACTTACAATACAAACGTCTCTGTGGACTCAGCCATATTTCCCTCTCAATCCCACCGGATGCAATCTCGTGGCTCTGATGAGTCTCTTGATTCAATAGATATTTTCCCTCGCAAGCTTCCTTTGGGAACAACGAATGTGGATACCTCGGTTGATGTGACTTCAAAAGATATGGTTTCTCTTCCGTTCTAGCAGCGGAGTGAATCTTCCACCTGCATTATGGATGTAGATGCCTCTGCCTGTGTCAGTGATACCACTACTGTACAGGACAATAGCAATGTGGCTGTTTCAAAGAATATTCCTGCTCATCTCCCTTCACCTCCTTCTAACATATCAGGTGCTTCAAGGATTCGTGTACAGGTCTCAATACTGGCTCCAGTACTACTCCTCGGGTTCGCTCTTCTTCTAGTGGCCCAGGATTAGAGAAAGCTTGTCGTTTGAGTAAAACATCTGGTCATGTGGTAGTGGGAAGCCCCTCCGTGAGGCTTCCCAAAAATCAGTACTAAAGTAACACTGTTCAAGGTCCTACAGTGGAATTACCGTGGCTTGCATGCCTTTTTGGAGGAACTGCGTGTTCTGACGAGGCTGTAACATATTTCACTGATATGCTCCACTCTGCTGCTATAAACTCGGTCCCTAAAACTTCTGTCCACTTTCCCAAACGCCCTATTCCTTGGTGGTCATCAGTATGCACCACTACTGTGCGGGCGATGTATGCTGCTTTCTTTCACCTTCGCTGTAATCGTGAGGACCCAATTCTTTTAGAGCACTTCTGACGGGCAAGGGCTCGGGCTAGACGAGTTTTAAAAGAGGCACGACGTGCATCTTAGAAGGCATATGTGTCTTCATTTAATAATAAAACCCCACTCACCCAAGAGTTCAGGAGAGGCCGTAGGATGGTGGGGATGTTTTCTTCTAGTCCTCCACCTGTCCTTAACGTCATTGGAATTAAGACCATGGATGGTTTAACAGTGGCCAACATTATGTCTGAGGCTTTTGCAAGAGTCTCCAGCGGTGGCTCTCGACCTCTGGCCGTCAGTCATGAGTTGGGAGCCCAGGAGCGCAGTGCCCTGGATTTCTCGGGGAACGAGAATGAATGTTATAACCACATATTCACCCTGAGAGACCTGCACTCTGCTCTCTCTCTCTCTCTGCGGCGACACTTCTTCTGGGCCAGACAACATCCCGTATGCAATATTGCGACACTTGGGTGAGGAGGCAATCTCATTTCTTCTAGCTTTATATAACAGAATCTGGCCGGAGAGTGTCTTCCCTTTTGGCTGGAGGGTTGCTACCATCCGTCCTATCCACAAGCCAGGCAAGGACTCTAGTGTTGCCCTCAATTTCCGACCTATTGCCTTGACGTCTTGTGTCTGCAAACTATTTGAGAGGATGGTGAATGTCAGACTGGTGTACTACCTGGAACGGAGTGGTTTTCTGTCTCCGTCCCAGTCTGGCTTTTGTAAACACCGTTCCACAACAGACTCTCTGGTCAGGTTGGAAGCCTCTGCATGTGAGGCTTTTCTAAGACTTTAACACCTGGTCTGTGTATTCTTTGATTTAGAGAAAGCCGATGACACTACATGACAATATGGCATCCTGCAGCAACTCCATGCATTTTGCCTTTCATAAGGAGTTTCTCAGTGGTCGCAGTTTTTCTGTGACGGTTGGTACAGCCTTTCTGCACCCGTAACACAGGAAGAGAGCGTCTTCCAGGGAAGCGTCCTCAGTGTCACGTTAATTAATTCTGTTAATACTTTGTTACACCTAAAATGTCCATAGCTCATGTTAACATTTTTATCGTATGCACCAGAAATTAGATTCGATTACATTTCTCTCATAGAAGCATTTTGATTTGTTCCTGTTTCCTTTCTCCTGTGGATATTTTACATATATATATATATATATATATATATATATATTCCTGGATCATGTGCCTCAAGTGATTCATTTGCATATATATATATATATATATATATATATATATATATATATATATATATATATATATATATATATATATATATATATATATATATATATATATATATGCAATTGAATCACTTGAGGCACGTGATTCAGGAATATGCGTAAGTCCAAAAGGAAAGAAAGAAACGCGTAGTCCTAAGCGCTTTCGTGTATTCACATCTTCAGGGGAAATACAGAGTGGAAGAGTTGTTGCTGAGAGACATCTTATATACCGGTACATTTAATAACTAACTGGCAACCTGAAGGTGTTGCCACTAAGAGTTCAAAGCAATACACACCCATATGGGCTCTATGGATGACCCTGATAATCCATGCCAATTTTATTGCATTCTATCAAAAAATATATTTTTTATGATTTTTTTGTATTATACGATACTTGAAATACGCTCATGTTCGTGATGTATCTACTCTCTAGATATTAGGACTTTTGCCATGAAATTTTTTTTGAGAGATATACTACTTATGTACATATGATCCAAGCAAATTTATTGTACTGGGTTCCATGGTTATGTTGTGGTAATATTGCAAATATGCCTGTTTGACATGTTTTGCCTCAATTTTTCATAAATATTGCCTAAAAATCAGATATTCAAGTTAGAGCTGCTTACTTATTTAGAAAAAAGTGTCAGCTTTCAAATAATAACCAAAATTATTTATTCCAGCAAGAATTGCCAGAGTAGATACAACTTTTGTTCTGAAAAATTGACAAAAATAAAATTACGTAAAATGAGCGTCAAAGTTGTAGTTACATTTTCAGTGCCAGTGTGTACATAAAATGAAGGTAATAAGTAGGCTATGCACAATTACTGATAAATGCATTGTTGTACAAGGAAAATAATGGTTTCCTGGTGATGTTTTATGTTCCTTATGACTATTATTTGGCCTTTACCAGTCCCTAAGGAACTTCACCCCTGGAGTATTTTGATAACTGTACGTTATCAGGTAGTGGTTTTATTTTGCCAGTAGTGTTTTTGTTTTACTAGTAGTGTTTTTAGCCAGGACCTAACTAACTTAAAACTCTCCTGCAGCATATTGCTGGTCTGCTTCAATCTTTCTTTTCTTGATTCTCGGCTTTTATTCTCTCTGCTTCTCACGTTCCTTGTCCATGTCCTTCAATACACAAGCATACCGTACTCTTCAACACTTTTTCATCACTTTCTATACTTCCACTCTCTGTCTCTGTCTCTGTCTCAAACAACCTTTTCCTTTTCTTAGCACTAGAGAATGTAGAGCTGGAGTAGGGTGAAGAACCTGGTGTAGGGCTAAACTGGTGTAGAGCTGGAATGGGGGGCTGGAATTGGTGCAGTGCTGGTGTCCTGCTGGTGTTGTGTAACGAGCTCTGTGAGCTGCTTGGCTTCTTACTGATTTAGCAAGAGCCCTTTTCCCTTTTTTTGGCATCTTGATAATTCAACTCAGCAAAAAACACAGCCAAAAACAGAGCACCCTCAGCTTATTAAGCCACAGAAAATGGAAAATACTCATAGAAAACGGTAGGTGGGTAACTCAAGTAATCTAACATTTATAAAATATAATGAAACAACCAAGAATAATAAAGGCACAAGGGAATTGTGACATATAACCACGTAATGTGCATACCACGTGTAAACAAACCCTTGTTAGTATTTAATTAAAAAACTAAAAAAAAAGACACCAGGGAATTAGCAAATTGTACCAATATTTCGGGGGATTGTAGAGAAGGATTTGGGCTATGTTTCTGGAGATTTTCAAAATTTTGATGGAAAAAAAAAATCGACCCTACAAACGTACTGGCGTCCTTAACAATCTTGTCTATGATAAAACTATCTAACTTGTACATACCATTGTTTAAGTTCATATTAATATTTTCAGTGTGTTTGATCAAACTTGACTCTATGATGTTTCTATTTATGGATAAATTACACGACATGATTGACGAAGCTTTACACCAGTCAATACGATGATTATTGTCTCTCACATGAACAAATAAAGCATTAGATTCTTGTCCAGTCCTAACACTATATTTATGCTGTTTGACCCTGGTAGTTTCAAAGGTCTTTTCCAGTTTGTCCTATATAGAACATATTACATACTTTACAAGGTACTTTGTAGATACACCCACATGAGGAATTGGGTGAATTTTTTATAAAAAAATTCTTGACTGTATTATCATTGCAGAAGGCACATTTTGTAACTTGGACAAATACAGTGACTTAACGAGTGATGAAGTTAATCTGTGCAAAGGAGTTGTATATTCTTCATTATCAAAACAGTCAATTCCAAATTGCCAAAAAAGATTTACCACTGCACTTAAAGCTTTGAAAAAAAAAACCAGTGAAATGCACATTACGAAAGCTGACAAATCGAATGCCGTAGTCATCATGAAAAAAGAAAATCACATACTCAAAATGAAAGATTTATTAAGTGACGATGTAACGTACTCGAAGCTAAGGAAGAATCCCATTGAAACGGTGAATTCTCAGTTTAATAAGAAAATGAAAACTGTGTTGAAGGGTAATGATGAACTTATTAAACAGTTCTCCTCTCGTTCTCCTTCCCTGCCCTACATGTATGGACTCATTAAAACTCACAAGCCCAATAATCCACCCAGATCCATACTTAGTTCTGTGGGATCCGTCACTTATAAATTTTCAAAGTGGTTAACTTCCTTGCTAAGCCCTTCAGTTGGCACAATTTTGGACTTCAATATAAAAAATAATGTTGACTTAGTAGAAAAACTTAACAGTTTACAGGTAACTGGTACATTTAAGCTTGTGAGTTTCGATGTTAAATCTTGTTGATGATCTTTTGGTTTATCTTGATGAAATGCTTGATAATATCCCTCTCCCTGTCACCAAGATTGTTATCTTGGAATTGATGAAGCTGTGTATTAAAGACTAAATTTCTATTTCAAGGAGAATATTTTGAGCAGAAATTTGGTATGGCAATGGGCAATCCACTCTTCCCAGTTTTGAGTAATCTTTACATGGAGTTTTTTGAGAAGAAACAGCTTAATAACATTTTACCCAGTAATGCTATATGGTACAGGTACGTAGATGACGTACTTTGCCTCTGGCCATGTATTGAATATCTAGATAATTTCCTGCCATTGCTTAACAACTTATCCCCATCCATTAATTTTACCACTGAAGTTAAAGAGGATGGAAAATTGCCATTTTTGGATTGCCTGATTCACAGGGTAGACAACACCTTTAAGTTTAGCATATAAAGGAACCCAACCAACGTTTTATCATATATCATTATTACTCTGCACACCACGATAAAGTCAAACTGTCTGTTTTCTATGTATTTACGTTCTCTACGTGCATGTAGTCCTGAATTCATGGATGTGAAATTTGGATTTATCTCTGACATTGAAACAAAATTAAAATACAGCAAACGATTTTTGGATAAAACCTTAATATTGGCAAGAACATAATTTTATAGGGTTGAACCTCCCCTACCTTGTGCCAAAAATACTGACTGATATTACCCATCAGTAATAAATTTGCCCAAATCCCTCATCTTCTAATAACATGGAATGTTAATGTTGCCTTCTGCAATGATAATAGAGTCAAGAAAATATTTATACAAAATTCACCCAATTCTTCATGTGGGTGTATATACAAAGTACCTTGTAAAGAATGTAATATGTTCTATATAGGACAGACTGGAAAAGACCTTTCTACCAGGGTCAAACAGCATATATATATTTAGTGTTAGGACTGAACAAGAATCTAATGCTTTATTTGTTCATATGAGAGACAATAATCATCGTATTGACTGGTGTAATACTTCGTCAATCATGTCATGTAATTCATCCAAAAATAAAAACATCATAGAGTCATGTTTGATCAATCACACTGAAAATATTAATATGGTATGTACAAGTTAGATAGTTTCATCATAGACAAGATTGATAAAAAGATAAGTCCAATTGCTATTCCTTAATGACTGATGATATCTTGGGTTTAGAGGTCATGTCACGTCAGGTCAGGTTTGGTCAGGTATATCCTTTGTAAGCACCATTTGGGTGTGTATTGCTTTGAACTCTTAGTGGCAACACCTTTAGGTTGCCAGTTAGTTATTAAATGTACCGGTATATAAGTTGTCTCTCAGCAACAACTTTTCCCAGGGTTGGGCCCGCCGAGCAGGCAAAAGGCTCAAGCAGAGGAAGCCAACCTCTGCAATCTAAAAAAGAAAAAAAAAAAAAAAAAAAAACACCTTCCACTGAAGATGTAAATAAACGAAAACTCTTGGGACTCCGTGTTTCATTCTCTCTTTGTGGACTTACGTATATATATATATACTAGCTGCTCCGCCGCCCTTCGGGCGGCTAGGAGCCGCTAGCTCCTGTGGAGGGCTGGCGGCCTGCGGCCGCCCTTCCACCGCCCTTCGGGCGGTTTGGAGCAGATCGGGCGGTGGGTGGATAGAAGGAAGGGAAGGAGGGAAGGAAGGGGGAGAGGGAGGGATGGTTTAGTGGTTAGATAAAATAAATGGATGGATGGATGAATAGTAATAGAGATGGGTGGGTGAATAATTGGAGGTATTAGTCGTTTTTAAATGTTTATTATATCAATCTTTCTCCCTCATTCAATAACTCCATCATTCTAATATTAGCATAATTAATAATATTTCCTTCTTCTTCTATTAATTGCATCACTAAGCATTTTACTGAAGTGCCTCCTGGTAAACGACATTTTTCACGCGTCCGGTTGACGACAATAAATATGGCAATAATGAAAATCAATTTGACAAAAGTGAAACTCTATAGGACAATAATGAGAATCAATATGACAATGGTGTTTGATACTGGAGCAGGAATCAAGAGCTCAAGAAAATATTGTACAAAATATTGGTATTTATTGAAAGAATTACCGTTTTCCCGGTAGTTTGCCCAGGTTAGGTCCCGGTAGTCTGATGCGGTCTAGGTTAGGTTAGGTAAGGTCAGGCTAATTTCAAAATGCCCCATTTGAATATGCCCTATCTTGGCAATAATGAAAATCAATTAGACAAAACTGAAACTCAATAGGGCAATACTGAGAATTAATATGACAATGGTGTTTGATACCGTAGCAGGAATCAAGACGTCAAGAAAATAAGTTACAAAAATATTCTACCAATCAGAAAATAAATATGGCAATAATGAAAATCAATTTGACAAAACTGAAACTCTATAGGACAATACTGAGAATCAATATGACAATGGTGTTTGATACTGGATTACAAAAATATTCTACCAATCTGAAAATAAATATGGCAATAATGAAAATCAATTTGACAAAAGTGAAACTCTATAGGACAATAATGAGAATCAATATGACAATGGTGTTTGATACTTACTGAGAATCAATATGACAATGGTGTTTGATACTGGATTACAAAAATATTCTACCAATCTGAAAATAAATATGGCAATAATGAAAATCAATTTGACAAAAGTGAAACTCTATAGGACAATAATGAGAATCAATATGACAATGGTGTTTGATACTGGAGCAGGAATCAAGAGCTCAAGAAAATAATGTACAAAAATATTGGTATTTATTGAAAGAATTACCGTTTTCCTGGTAGTTTGCCCAGGTTAGGTCCCGGTAGTTTGCCCAGGTTAGGTCCCGGTAGTCTGATGTGGTCTAGGTTAGGTTAGGTAAGGTCAGGTAAGGTCAGGCTAATTTCAAAATGCCCCATTTGAATATGCCCTATCTTGGAAATGGGGCATTTGCGGAGGAAATGCCATAGAAGAAAATAGTCTTAGAATGGTCTAAATAAGTGGGTAATGAAGGTAGAAAAACGGTATGCAATAACGGTAATTCATTCAATATTTACCAAAATATTATACCAATATGGTAGAAATCAATCATAAAAATGGATAAAATGTAATAATATAGGTAAAATAAATCGTGAACGACAATATACTTACTGAGATAACGCATAAACAAATCGAATAATATCCGTGCTGTAGCCTAAAATATGTTCATGAGCTGTTGATTTCTGGACCAGTATCCGACACTATTTTGCTTCCCCCCCCCCCCATGTATTTTCTTATCTATATTATTATTTCGCTTCCACGTGTCGTTATTTG
The DNA here is from genome assembly GCA_033782935.1 of Petrolisthes cinctipes. Classification (NCBI taxonomy): domain Eukaryota; kingdom Metazoa; phylum Arthropoda; class Malacostraca; order Decapoda; family Porcellanidae; genus Petrolisthes; species Petrolisthes cinctipes. The sequence continues at coordinate 847,953 of JAWQEG010000033.1, forward strand.
TGGTTTCGTTGTATGTGAAAATAAATATGGCAATAATGAAAATCAATTTGACAAAAGTAAAAGAAATCGTGAACATAATTTAATAATAGGTAAAAGAAATCGTGAACGACAATATACTACGCTCGCTCACGTGTTCTCATTTTTAGGGGTAACTACTTTATTACTCATGGCGCTGCTGTACGCAAACCAGTGGACCTAGGAAACTTTAGTTTACAGATTCTGGTGTGTAAAAGCAAGCTTTACAATTCTGTAAGAAAAAATTTACCAAAATAAAACTTTTAACATGACCCTGTTTTTCCGGTTCATGCGGGAAGGCTGAAATGTGGTATGGTGATTCCGTAGATTTTTTCCCCTGTATTTTATTATTATTTCGCTTCCACGTTTCGTTATATGTGGTTTCGTTGTATGACCCCCCCTAAACCTGAAGGGGATCAAGACTCACCTACATGCAAATTTTGAGGACACAAAGTTGGACGGTTTAGGCGTGCATCGCGGACACACACACACACACACACACACACAGACAGAATCTTGGCTTTATGTATATAGATATATATATCCCAGTATTTGCAGTTACTTTCTAGGCAAGTGAGTAGCCTAATAATTCACACGATACTCGTGTGTTTGTTCATGCGTGCGTTCACAGACTTTGTGTCGCCGAGGGGAGAGTTCGCCACGAGCCTTCAACCCCTCTTCCCTCTCCTATATCCTACCCCAACCCAGGGGGTGGGTAACCCAGTGTATATAAGGGGGGAGGAGCGTCTTTTTCAGTAGACATTAGTTGGAATCTGAAAGGAGAAACATGTAATAAGCTAAGAGAAGAGGAAGCCGGTTCAAGCATAACAATGTATTGTGTTTATTATTATTATTGCCGTATGTATTACGTGTGTGTGGTTGACTCATTGGGCTAGTGATGGTGTCTTTGGTTTCCTAGCTACGTCCCTCGAGTGTTGATTATATTTATTAATTCTTGTGATACAGAGTGAGCTTCATGTGTGATATTGATCTTGTAGTTAAAGTAATTATTCTATTGTCTTAACGTGTTAAAGTAAGTCATCGTAGAGTAGTAATAACTTGTGATATTCGTATATTCATTTCTTCATTGTTGTTTGTCGGGTATTCTGTCGAATTCTGTTGTATAATAATTTCTTGCCACCTAGTTGATTCATTTTCATTAAAATTTTTATTGTTAAGTTTAAACCAGTGTGTTTAACTTTCCCATTTACATAGAACAATGGATATGTTCGGTTGTTAGAGGGTATTGTTGATTTTTCCGTAAGTAAGGTTAATCAAAAGGGACTCTGTTTCCCTGTTGTAGTCTGTTGGAGTAACAGCAGATTATCTTGGTGTGTGGCCCTCTAGCGCATCCGTAACATAAATAATTGGCGACCTCACCAGGATTCGCCAGGATACCCGATTTCATACTGTGAATTAATTAATTGCTTTCAGGTATTATTGTGTGATTATTGTAACAGTGAATTTTTCTTGTACCATATATTTTGTATTTCTTGTATCGCAATGGCTGAGTGTGTTACAACCCCTCTTCACATTATTTCTCAGAGTGATGTCACAAATTTCTTGTCTTCAAAGCCTACTCGTGCTGAAGTAGAGAAGTTACAGAAGTCTGAATTATTGTTAGTGGCTTGTGAATTAGGTTTGGAGAGGGAGAGTGATAACGTATTTCCTTTGGTGAATGTTATTTGTAGTTATTTGTTTGGTACATCAGAGTATGAATTTGCTGATAAATTAATGAATACCGAAACTGTCTCCGAGAGCAGATGGGATTCTCGTGACTATGTGAACAAGCGAACAGTTATTGAGAGTCATGGTTTTGTGGATAATGAACAAGCTAAGCATGACCATGAATTCCGTATGTTGCAGCTTCAGTTAAGTAACAGAGAGGCTGAGCGTGAGAGAGAGCGAGAGGCTGAGGCTTGAAGGGAAGAGGCTCGAAAGGAAATGGAGTTGGCTAAAATTTCTTTGGAACGTCACAAGGTTGATAAAGGCGTACATGTACCTTCTGCTCCCTCTGTTGTACCTCGTTCTTTCAACCCTGCTAAGTTAGTACCTGTGTTTGAAGAAAACCAAGTAGCAGAATTCTTTAACCGTTTTGAGAAAATTGCAACTGGGAATAAGTGGCCTAGGGATGAATGGTCTACGTACGCTCAAACTGCATTCACTGGTAAAGCTCTCAGGGCATTTGACTCACTTTCATTTGATGAATCTCAAAACTATGAGATTTTGAGAGATGCTGTTCTACGTTGTTACGAGTTGCGACCAGAAGCCTATCGGCAGAAGTTTCGGTATTGTAGGAAGCGACCACATGAAACTCACTCTGAATTCTGTCGTGTGTTGACAGAACAATTTAGTGTTTGGATGAATAGTGAACGTGTGGGAAGTGATTATGATAAGTTGAAGGAGCTAGTCATACTTGAGAATGTTGTGAGTAAACTTGATACAGATTTGCAATTATTCCTGGCTGATAAACGTGTAAAAACAGTTTCAGAAGCTGCCATTTGTGCAGATGATTATTATCTCATTCGTAATCAGTCTAAACCCAAAGGCAAGGAAGTCCCTAAAGATACTACTTCACTTAATTCGAATACCTCTCAGCAGTTAAAGAAATTTAATAACTCCTCAAATTCCACTAATGTCTCGCATAATAACACAACCTCTAAACACACACATAATTCTCCTAAAACCCAAGTCGCCCATTTGTTTGTGTATACTGTGGGAAAACTGGTCATACTGTAGATAGGTGTTGGAAGAAAGCGGGTGTGGTCCGGCCGAACATGTTTGTTTCTAATGATACTCCTGTTGTTACTGTTTCTGCAGAGTCCCAGAATAATTGTAAGGGCTCCTCTGTTAATAATTTGTCCCCTACCCAGGCTAGGAATGTCCCGGGAGGTGGAATTTGTGGTGACAATGATGTTGCCTTGGAGTGCACTGTTTCAGGAGGTATGGTGCAGGCGGTGACGAGTGATGTTGCGCCTGGTGTGTGTTACGCCTCATACCTGTTTGATGGAGAAGTTCAGCTGGAGGGTGTGAAGTACCCAGCCCGTATCCTGCGAGACACCGGTTCATCTATTTCGTTATGGGTGAGACCAGACCATGTTGACGTTGGTAGTGATGATTTTGGGTTGATTAAGGGGGTCACCGGATCAATGACCGTGCCCTTATTACAGTGTGTTGTGGAGTGTGATTTGTTTTGTGGTCAGGCACGTGTTAGGGTTGTGGATAATTTGCCCGAGGAAGGTGTGGATCTTATCCTTTGTAATGATTTGGTTAAAGGTGATCATGTGGATGTCCCTGTGTTAACCAAAATACCTGTGCTTGAAAATGATGTTGATACTGTAGATGTTGAGGTGTTCCCGACGTGTGCCGTGACAAGGTCCATGTCTCGGGAGGAGGCGAGTCTTGCGGATGCTGATGATTCTGCCCCCATGCCACCTACTGACGTGACTGGAGAGTGTGTTCCTCCAGACAACGATGTTGTGCTAAGTGACACATTTATGGCAAACGTTGATGATTTGCCTGAGAATGAATGTGTTACTATTGATAATATTGATGTAAATAAGCTGATTGAGTTGCAGGCTCATGATGAAGAGGTTCAGAAGTTGAAGAACCTGGCAGTAGATAGTGTTGAGGGTGAAAAGGGTACTTGTTTTTATGTTAAGAATAATGTTTTGTGGAGAAGATGGAGACCATCTCTTGTCAATGTTGATGACGGAATGTGGGATTACCATCATATTGTAGTTCCTAAAGTGTGTAGGCAAGAATTGTTGACTCTTGCACATTCTAATGTTTTTGCAGGTCATATGGGAGTAAGAAAGACTCGAGAGAGGCTTCGTGCTGAGTTTTTCTGGTCTACCATGGTGGCGGATGTTGCCCGGTTTGTGAAGTGTTGCCATACGTGCCAAGTGGTGGGTCAGCCAAACCAGCCCCCTCCAAAGTCGCCATTAATTCCTATTCCTGTCACCCAACCTCCATTTTCTAGACTCATTATTGACATTGTTGGCACATTACCTCCCACTTCTACCGGATGCCAGTATTTGTTAACTATTATGGATCCTGTCACTAGGTATCCTGAGGCATTTCCACTTCCTACGATCAAGGCAAGGAATGTTGTTAATGCCTTGATGGGATTTTTCACTAAGTGAGTAGCCTAATAATTCACACGATACTCGTGTGTTTGTTCGTGCGTGCGTTCACAGACTTTGTGTCGCCGAGGGGAGAGTTCGCCACGAGCCTTCAACCCCCCTTCCCTCTCCTATATCCTACCCCAACCCAGGGGGTGGGTGACCCAGTGTATATAAGGGGGGAGGAGCGTCTTTTTCAGTAGACATTAGTTGGAATCTGAAAAGATAAGCATGTAATAAGCTGAGAGAAGAGGAAGCCGGTTTGAGTTCTTGGTTTGCTAGAGGTATTTTGTATATATATTGTTCTTCCCGTACATTCACACTTTAACTTTTTGTTCTATATTCATTCAAGCATAACAATGTATTGTGTTTATTATTATTATTGCCGTATGTATTACGTGTGTGTGGTTGACTCATTGGGCTAGTGAAGGTGTCTTTGGTTTCCTAGCTACGTCCCTCGAGTGTTGATTATATTTATTAATTCTTGTGATACAGAGTGAGCTTCATGTGTGATATTGATCTTGTAGTTAAAGTAATTATTCTATTGTCTTAACGTGTTAAAGTAAGTCATCGTAGAGTAGTAATAACTTATGATATTCGTATATTCATTTCTTCATTGTTGTTTGTCGGGTATTCTGTCGAATTTTGTTGTATAATAATTTCTTGTCACGTAGTTGATTCATTTTCATTAAATATTTTATTGTTAAGTTTAAACCAATGTGTTTAACTTTCCCATTTACATAGAACTCTGGATATGTTCGGTTGTTAGAGGGTATTGTTTATTTTTCCGTAAGTATGGTTAATCAAAAGGGGCTCTGTTTCCCTGTTGTAGTCTGTTGAAGTAACAGCAGATTATCTTGGTGTGGCCCTCTATCGCATCCGTAACAATATATATATATATATATATATATATATATATATATATATATATATATATATATATCACAATTTGGTGGCCCTAAGAGAGTGACAAGCTCCAACATTGTCCAAAAACAAGTAAGAGCCATCGAATGCCTGCAAGAAATTTATATATCTGTCTGTCTATATAAACTATTCTCAAACCTGCATGCCTTACGTGAAATTCATTTTTCTGGCTAGTGTATTCACTAAATTGTCTGACGCCCCAACAATGGTGAGGCGTTTACCCCCAGGTGCCTCAGGATCGTCCACCATCAATGCCACCTGGGTCGGGAACTCATCTGCAGTTACCACCACGTGAGGCCGGTGTGAAAACCTAAGGGAGTATAATATATATATATATATATATATATATATATATATATGGTATATATATATGGTATATATATATTTATATATATATGGTATATATATGTATATATATATATGGTATATATATATATGGTATATATATATCGTATATATATATATGTATATATATATGGTATATATATATAGATATATATATAGATATACGTATGGTATATATATATATATATATATATATATATATATATATATATATATATATACTAGAATAATAGGTAGGAACAGTGTATGGTATAGATATGTCGATGATGTCCTTGTAGTAGTACCGAATAATACCAATATAGACAATAAATTGAGGATGTTAAATAACGTACAGAGGGATATCCAGTTTACTGTTGAGGAAGAAAAAGAGAACATGCTACCGTTTCTAGACACTATAATAAGGAAAACGGAACAAGGTGTAAAATTCTCGGTGTACACGAAACCCACTAACAAAGATGACTTTATTCACTATCTATCTGCTCACAATGCTAGGATTAAGTCTGGAGTGGTGATAGGATTTTTTCTAAGGGCTTACAGGATATGTAGTAATGACAGCTTGGACGATGAAATTAAGTATATAATAGAGGCATTTAAGAAATTGAAATACCCTGCAGGTTTGCTGATTAAGCTTAGAAACAAAGCACTTAAAATAATCGAACGAAAGAAAGATGAAACTAATAACAGCGAGAAAAATGAGAAAAGATTTGTATGTGTACCTAATTCTATTATTGGCTCGATATTAGACATATGAACAAGGTTGGCTTAAAAATTGCAACACCATCTGGAAAGAGAATCGGCGAACTAACCCAGGCAAACAAGAACAAGTGTGTGAATAATAACATCGTGATATATACTATTCCATGTAATGGGTGTGACAAGATGTATATAGGAGAAACAGGAAGAGGTATAAAGAAAAGATTATATGAACATAAAGCTGACGTAAGGAAGCACAACACAGCTAATTCATTGGTACTGCATATTGAAGAATGTAATCATTTACCAAGATGGGAGGATTCATCAATCATTCATAGTGGTTTGGATAAGAAAATGAGGAAAGCATTGGAAGCAGCATGAATTTGTACAAAAAAATTTCATTATCATAGAGAAGGGTTTATGAAGTGGTGTAGATACTCAGCCAGTATAGCCCTGGAGTATAACAGAAAGGATGGGGTGAGGTGAGGTGAGGTCAGGTGAAATTAAGGAGTGGCATGTGCAATGTAGGCCACCACCGGTATATATATCTCGGGGTACCCTCTTCTCTAAGTCATTTCTCTCTGAAGATGGACTCTGTGTAGTCCGAAACGTAAGAGTAATAAAATAACTTAAAGCTCTCTATCCTGTGTTTACCTCCCACCCACACAATATATATATATATATATATATATATATATATATATATACACGGTGTCCCGGAAGTACGTGCCGAAAATCAGGGGATGTATTCCTGGCACCTAGATGAAGGAACATTACTTGATGACCATATTGGCAATTCTCAGTGGTTTTCGAGTAACAACGCCATAAAGATCTGACATGAATGCGGTGAAATCTAGGGAATTATCACAAAATGTTTGAGACAACTCGCAATTTATTAAACAACTATAAGTCATACAATGATACGACACAAAACTACCATTTCTTGACACGATGGTTGTAAGGTGTAGTGATGAAGTTAAATTCACTGTTTACAGAAAACCCACCAATAGAGATGATTTCATTCACTATTTCTCAGCACACAGTGACAAAACCAAGTCCGGGGTCTTGATAGGTTTCTTTCTCAGAGCATTAAGAATTTGTAGTGCAGAATATCTGGAAGGCAAATGCTGTGGCTGGGAAAAACACTCATTCTAAATAATTTATATATCTTTCCTCATAAATCTCTAGTTGTTTTCTAAATTCTCTACATATTGACCCCGTAGGGAGGTATAGCCTACATTAGTGATGTGGGCAATACTTTAAGGGTTTGGGCGCCCCTTCGGCCCCAGCCACTAGCTTTTAGTTCTTCAACTATCCCTCTTTTCTTTCTATTTCCTTCCTGCTTGCTGTCTCACCTCTCTATCACCGTTTTCTGGCGCTATATGACCTCGCTGTTGCGGCGCCTAATATCAATCAACCTCTACATTTTGAGAACCAAAATACGATCAACAACATAATCTCAGCCGCAGTTTTTCGAATCAAATAATTGGACTATAAGTGATAAGGGAGAAAGGCCTATGTCATTAAATTTTTTTAAGAACGAATGAGAAGGTTACAAATATGAAAAAGAAAAGATAAACGGTAAGAAAGGAGGGAAGGACAAGCGAGAGAGGGATTAGACAGTAGGGAGGATGTGTAAGGTTGCCAGTTACTTGAGAGATACTGTAATATATATAGCCGATGAATACAATTAGACCAAGTTTATTGAAAACGCCATATAGCGGCGCCTGTTCAAGTTTAACATTGATTATTTTTACGGAAATGCATATTTAGAAGAAAAAATCCTGGTAAATAGCTTAATGAATTTGTTGACAAATATGATTATTAAAAAAGTTAGAAAATTAAACCGTCTTCTGCAAAAAAAAAAAAAGGAGCTGGGCTTGGGAGAAGGTGATAAATAGGATGGACTACAAGCACGAGGGATTTGATTGATATTAGGTGGCGCAACAGCGAGGTCAAATAGCACCAGGAAAAGGTGATAGAGAGGTGTGACAGCAAGCAAGAAGGAAATAGGAAGATAGGAGGGACAGTTGAAGAAATGTAAGCTATAGTCAACCACAAGGAAACTGGCGGCTGAAGGTGGGGCAGCCGCCCCAAGCAGCGCTGCCACATCTGGTCTGTCAGAATGGGATTACCCAGGGCCCACAGGGCAGTAGATTAGCAGTCCTTCACCTGTATCTCCTCCCTCCCCCCCTTAGCCTACTCCTTCTTCATCTGTATTTTATGTGTCTGTCTGTCCCAGTGCATAGTAATGTGCTTCTGAATTATTATCCATTTTTTTATTATTATTTTTACGTCTGTTTACTATTTGTACATTTATTCATAATTTGTACATACCCCTTCCTTTTGCCTCCCTTGTGTGTGTGTTGGGGGAGGGGAGGGAGGGCGCCTGGTAGGGTGAGGTCAGGACTCCGTTGAGGTAAGGATTAATGGCAGGTGTAAGTAGTGAAGGGCTATGACTTGTGTGTGTGTGTGTGTAGAAGGAAGACTTGATAGGATTTTGTAAGTGGTGAACATTTTCTTCTACAAAGTACGAATTTACGTAGAAAATGATTTCCTTCTCACGACTATGGAGCCAGTGTGGGTGGTGGGCAGGGGTACGTGTTCTTCCTTCCATTGTGGAGTCTAAAGGAGAAGTGACCTGACTGACCTCATTAATTTCCTGACCTCGCTCTCACCATTTAAAGACTATATTTATAGAATCAGTGCACCACTGTACGAAAACGTTGCCATTTTGGTGTGATTTTTGATAGAGTGATGTGGGTTGGAAAGCCAAATGTGGCAGCACTGCTTGGGGGGAAATCCCCGATTCGGCCCCACCTAAACCGCCAGTTTCCTAGTGGTTGACTATAGTGGCTAGGGCCGAAGGGGCGCCAAAACCCTTAAAGTATTGCCCACATCATTACAGGCAATACTCCCCTACGGGATAAGCACGAGGGATAAAAGGAATATAGGGATAGCTGTCTAATATCCAAAGGATAATATATATTCAGTAGTCTATCCCACTACGATGGTGAACAAAAGACAGTGCCTTTATTTAAAGGATATAATGTAACAGATATTCTAATTATATTTGCTTGTTATTACTTTTCAACTAATCACCTTCATTTGTCTTACCCTCTTCCCCCTCACCCTCGCCTCAAATCATCACATTTCTTCTCTTCTATATCCACTTACGTTAATGCAGTATGCACTTCTTTAAACCAGGGTTCTTCAAATTACGGGTCCCGAATTCCTCCAAACTGCGTCGCAGGCTCACAAAAATAAATACATGAATAAAATAGAATAATAATATTCGTGACAATAAAATAAATATTAAGTTCATAATCGAATATTCATATATTTAATTATAAATAAAACAAAATCATTGCACAAATATTAGCCTTCTTGAATGAGTGTGTGAGAGAGAGAGGGAGGATAGGTGAGGCAGTGTTTATAATTCTGGTTAGAATGCCTTTTAATCATAAATATTATGTTTCATCGTCTGGCCTTGTATTTTCTTAGGTTGATAATTCTGATCATTTCTAAATTATCTTTCTGTATGGGTCGCGAGAATGATGTCATAGTAAAAACTGGGTCACGACTGAAAAAGATTGAAGAACCCCGCTTTAAACTGTTGGTGATTCGATACCGTTCACAGTGTATGCTTCATTCATTCCTCCTGACACACGTCTCTCTACCTGATCATTCGTTACCCTCCTATATAGCTCCGCCCACATTTCTCTCCTCCTCTCTCACTAACATCCCCCCCTCCCTCCACCTGCAACTGTTACCAGATCAGATGAGGCCCAAACCAAGTCGCTGGTGGAAGAAGTGTGGACCCTTGATCTGTCCGGAGCTGTACCAACACACACCACGGACACTCATGTGTGTGTTGTCATTAATAGTTTTGGTGAGCCGTTATTCAGAAAAACCACAGGCCTTCTCTCAGGTTCGAAAGAGGGGGTAGACTTTTCATGGTCTGCGATTGTACAGTACAGTTGCGGAAGCATATTCTGCCCCACATTTGTTTGGCATATAGAGATATCTGGCAACTCTGTCAGGTCACAAATCATATTCAGTAATTTTCATTGATATCACACACTCTCTTTGTGACTGGAGTTCATTGGGGTTCGTATGAACTGCTGTCTATTCAGAGAAAGTTGCCAGATATCTCCACATGCCAAACAAATTTGGGGCAGAATATGCTTCCGCAACTGTACCTACGACGAAGGTCCCCATGGCAGAGGAACTCCACAAGATGATGCTGCATAGTCAGTCAAGGTGACTAGACAATCATTACAATAGGGAGGGGGAGCGCTCTCCAATAAAAATCCATGAGTCAAACATCGAAACAGGCTGTTGTAGCACCAGAAACCCAGGCGTTGGCGAATGCCAGGGAGCTTGTTAGCCCCGATGGCGTCTCATCTGTCCTGCAAGCAGGAACGAATGGCAGCATTAATGGAGGGTCGAAAGTCTACAGCAGGTACGTGATGATGTCTAGTAGGAGGCTGCTAGCCCTTAGCCCGGGAGCCAGCCCACTTATTCCCATCGACACCCACATGGGCCGGGACGCATATTCTTGAACTGTATACGTGGTGGTCTTAATACCCAAGCCAGCCAATCAGCAGCCAGGAGTTCCAGCCAATCACGGCGCTTCCAGCACTGGGTAATGATGTCATGAAGGGAGTTTCCATTAAACACAATAAATCCATATGAAATACATTATTACTCGCGTATTACGTACAAAGTACATCCAAAGATTGTAAATAATGTTTAACGTAAATAATAAGGAGAGGTAAGTGTTCTTTACAATGTGCGTTACAACACAATCGTGATAAATTTTGATACATATTGGCATATGGGTAACTCAAGCTACCAAATCTTATGCGCAAGTCATATTCTTTATCAGTGTTGCCACTCATTAAATTGGTAAAGACCCAGATGTTACCTTAAAAATATCCCAGATTGAACAAAAAACAACTGTAACTTAAATGCAGTTAACGAGACATGTTTTTCATACTGTTCGTAAAATTAACTAAACACAGAATCGCATTTCACCTTTAAAACATGATTTAATTGTAAAAAAAAAAGGCTGGAGATCATCAATACCTGTCATTTATTGCCCGTCGTATGAAAGGAAATATAAAGAAAAAACCCTAGATTGTTATACTCCACACCAGGTGGAGTCAGAAAACCCCAGATCTAGCTGGAAAAAAGTAGCAGTGGGATCACTGATATTTATAGTGTTTCCTATAGATACTCATAGCCCTGGTTTCTTTCTTTAAATTTTGCTGTCAATTCCTTTCCCTACCTCGTTTGGCCTCTTTTTAGCATCCCTCACAGCTCTATGGCTCTTCTTATGACTCCCATAATTGTGATGCTTCATCTCTGTGCACCCCAATGTTCATTATATAAGTTTTCAGAATGCAGTGAGGGTAGTACAGTGTGAGAACAGCACCATGTTCACATTTGGATAAAAGGAGAAAGTCGATTAAATACTTGTGTATTTTTGTCTTGCTTTATTGATTTATGTCATCATCATGCAGATTATATAGACAGTTGAAGGAGGACCAGCCCCCTTAGTACCTGTTACTGTATAAAACAATATATATTCAGTATAAAATATAAAATACCGGTAATCAAAATCATATTAGAGCTGTACAGCATCTTTTCATAGATTGTTCTCAGTATCCTACCGCCTGACAGCGGGCTTTCTCACCTCTTTCCTCCATTGAGTAAAATTCCTCCTTCACAGATCTCCATAATGGGTCTCTCATGTTCTCTGTCCAGTAGGCTACATGACAAAAATGTTATCAGGTAGCCTAGAAACTTCGTTTGATCACAACATTTTAACGGTATATCAATTCCAAATAATATGAGAGATAAACGAAGAGCTGTTAACCAGGTTTGATTTCAATACAGTATATTTCATATACATATATTGTGTTACATAGAAACTCCCTTCATCGTAATTCAACGTAAGTAATAGGAGAGTAACAATAGAGTATATTTTATATTTCATTGGTGGTGTGTTATGGAAACTCCCTTCATGACGTCATTATCCCTCGCTGGATGCGTCGTGATTGGCTGCAACTCCTGGCTGCTGATTGGCTGGCTTGGGTATTAAGACCACCACGTATACAGTTCAAGAATATGCGGCCGGGACCCAACAAAAGGTTACTCTGCTGCCACATCCCAGGATGACAAGCCTCTCAAGAATGGCCAACACCAGGGGATGGAAAGAGTTAAAATTGCCCAAGGCCTGGAAGGCACTAGAGGAATCACGAAAAATAGCAAAAGAAGGATGCAGGAGACTAAAAATCACTTGTAGGGTATATAAATAGCCGAGAGCTCGGCAGTAAAAATAGACATGTCAGAAGGGAGCCTGTCGCCACGACAAAAGTCAGGAAAGACAGCCCCCAAACCAACTCCAGCATCAGACTTTGACCCATTCGTGTACACATGCAGAAAAGGACTCCCTGTGAGAGGAGCATGTTCTAAAAAGAGAGAGTGAGCCACTTGAGGCGGAAAAAATTACTTCTTATACTGCTGAAACCAAGACCATCTTCGAAACCCACCCATCTCTGTTCGGGAGCAGGTTTGGTGAGATTAGTGAGATATTTTGAAAAATTGAAAATGGCTGCTAGTAAGGACAAGTATAAAATATAGTAAAATATGAAATGATGTACTACTGCGGAAAATAATTTCTTTCCACCTAAAGCTGACGTTAGTAAACATTTGACTGCTTTTCTCTAACAATGAGGTGTATAATATTCCTACATAAATTTAGAAGCAGCTTCTACAGTACATAAATCAAAGGAACAATATCATAGAGTACATGAAAACAGCGGTCAGATAACAGTTTGAGTCACCCCTAAGTGGAAAGAAATTCCTGTCCGCAATAGTACAAGTAAGCGAAAGGTGCAAGTAGCCAAAAATGATAAAAAGTTCAGCACAAAAAAGCATTTCATGTTATGTACATACAGTTCACCATGCTGATACTTCATTCCAAAATGTTATACCATGAAAGCAGAAATGTGAACAACAAAAATTACCGTAATTTACACCTACTGTATTTTGTGTCCTATAATTATCAAAATCGCTGACAGTTTCTGTGAAGATACATTGCAGTAGATGATTAACTATATTACACTATACAGACTGTAAAGTTTACATAATTAATGGAAATTATTAACCGTCGTTCTGCATGGACTATTAACAATAGCCATAAGAAAAAGTGGGGGTTCATGTGAGGAGGCCTCGTATAGTGGGGTGGCTTTGCGACCAAATTTTTGTTGTTAGTGCAAAATTGGATAATAACATGAAATTTGGCACAGGCATTGCTAAAAGGTTACTATTTTTTTTTCTAGAATGGTAGCCCTATTGGGTTTAGTGTGGTTTGCCTTGTGGAGATCAAAATCCAACATGGCCTCTAATCATGCATATGGAAATATGGTAAGAAGTGTATTTGTTATACAGTACCACATATGACACCATTAATCAGTTATAAGAGGTCAGAACAGACAAGTATAAAGAGGAAAAATATATTGTTGATAAACATCTTCATATCACGTGTGCATATGATGGTATGAAATACCATGAGATTCTATTTTACACTATTACACATGGCATATTTTTATATTTAAGACCGTTTTTACTTTTTGTCACTACATTTATAAAGTGGTGTGCAGTTCAAGTTTGCCTTTCCACACTTACAAGGAAAACAATCACCTTTGCAGTTGCAATTGATTAATTGTTGGCAAGCACATGACAACTTAGGAATGGTGATCCATACTGGCAATCACTTATGATCATTCTTTTTCCATCCATAAGCTTGAGGGGATGGCTCATCCACCTGGGCTTGGTCACTTAGTGACTATATTCCAGCTTGAAACACTGCTCTTCTTGCGTGTTGAAGGAGTCCATGGACGGACGAGGTGGAAGTGGTTGAGCTAGGATTATGATCTAGAATTCTAGATTATCTAACGCACCCACAGTTAAGAGTCATTTTCGAAGGCAAGCAGGAGGAACTACACCATCTTCTTTGAAACATTCACACACAGATGTGGCCAACCAGTCCTCTAGTGACATAATTCTATCATACGAAATTGTACTGCCCATTTTATACAGCATCTGGATGAGCTTCTTGCTCCGTGCTGCTGCATGAATATTCAGCCCAAGGCAGATAGGAAGAGGAGGCTCACGTAACAGCTCTTCTCTTTGTATTGAAAAACATGGTATATGCTATTGTAAGACAGGGTTGGGATACATGTCTGTCCTGGATATCCAGACCTGTACCATTCAGGATAATTAAAACAAGTGATTTGAGACTAGCTGGTACAGAATCTTCCTGGCAGTTTAGTGTGAAACTGCCTGTAAATTTGAATCCCTCATGGTCGAAAATATCTTTACTGATGATTTTTGCAGCCTTTGCCAGAATATTGGCATCTTCAGAGAAATCCTGCTGTTTCAGTGCTTCTCTTCACATGTTACTCATGCTCTTTTTGTTAAATAATGACTACATTTGTCCGTTCTTGCTGCTCCTGTACCTCAGGAAAATGTTCGAGGGTGGTAAGTTTGAACCTACTCCAGTGCATATATTTTCTGGTACCAAGATTCAGGAGACGGTCTACATACATGGCATATAACTCTTTGAATGTAAACATTAAATTTCCATGGAAGGACGAGGTGGAAGTACTCGAGCTATGATTATGATCTAGAATTTTAGATTATCTAACGCATCCACAGTGAAGAGTCATTTTCGAAGGCAAGCAGGAGGAACTACACCATCTTCTTTGAAACATTCACACACAGATCTAGCCAACCAGTCCTCTAGTGACATAATTCTATCATATGAAATTGTAATGCCCATTTTATACAGCATCTGGATGAGCTTCTTGCTCCGTGCTGCTGCATGAATATTCAGCCCATGGCAGATAGGAAGAGGAGGCTCACGTAACAGTTCTTCTCTTTGTATTGAAAAACATGGTATGTGCTATGGTAAGACAGGGTTGGGATACATGTCTGTCCTGGATATCCAGACCTGTACCATTCATGATAATTGAAACAAGTAATTTGACACTAGCTAGCTGGTTCAGAATCTTTATTAGTTCTACAAAGATAATTGATTTTATCATTTTTCCTCTGTAATCGGCAAAATCTTTCTGGATTTCCTTTTGAAAGAACGATATTTATATCTCAGTCCGACTAAGCACTTCAAATAATATTTTGCTTCTATTGCAATCATGTCTCCTCCAGCAAATATTGAAGGAAGCTTAGTGTTTTTTTTTTAATTCTGTAGCAATGGTACGACCATTCTCATTAGCATCAAATGTGCAGAAATTGTGTACTTCACCTTCTTTTGCGCTCTCCCCTGGGCTTTTTCTGAGGGGATTCATCTGGGTCAGGTTGCCTTCTCCTCTTTGCGGCAAATTGTTGGGCACTTTTTAGCATTGAGTTATTAACCCTCAGGTGATATGATCCATACCAAGATGCATAATGATCAGCTAAACTGTCTGCTGTTTCATCGCCATCATCACTTGTGCCAGACGTACTCCTCATGGGACACTCCAATGTTTCTGAACTGTTTATCTGGCAAATAATACACAGTTTCCATATTGCTGTATTGGTATATTACCTGAAAGCAGAAAAAAAAGAGACAAAAAAGATGAGGTAGCAATGTATTCACATGTATTATAATTAGATTAATAAATAAGACTTGATAAGATGCAAGTGATTATAATAGGATACAACTACTCTTCTGCCCATAATTGGATGTAAACGAAGCTAGTTTAGCATTAGGTCACCTCATGATACATTTTGCAAAGTAACTCATAATTTACTTCATATAAAACACATATATTACAAATTTCAATTTTCGATGATTAATTATTCAAAATGGTGGTACATCTTGAAAATAATTAACTCTACTGTTTTCTATCCATAAAAATTGAATTTATTGACCCCAAAAAACCAAGAATTCATGTGTAACACATACATATTAAGGAAAAATGTCATGTAGACTGAATTTTGGTCTGTTGCTAACTGTTAATTCCAGATGGAGACCATGTTTTGTGTCACAGACATATTTTAAGATGGTTACCCTTCATAATTCATTTAGTACGTTAGGCGGAAGTTGCATGCCAAATTTCATGCTTTTATCCGGATGTGCACTAAAATTCATTTAGGACACCCCACTAGTAGGGAAGTATTGCCTGCAGTGATGTTGTTAATATTATTAAGATATTGACGCCCCTTCGGCTCCAACCACTCCCTTTTAGTTCTTCAACTGTCCCTTTATTCTTTCTATTTTATTCCTGCTTGTTGTCTCACCTACCTATCACCTTCTGGCGCTAAATGACCTCGCTGTTACGACGCCTCATATTAATCAATCATTTATGTGACGAGGGATGGTGTGTTGTGAGGGCTATAGGCTATACTAAACACGTTTATAGTATGGAACATGCAATGGAAAATATTCAGTTAACCATTAAATCCAGCAATCAACAGCAAATCCTCATAATCAAAGTCCATCTTGAACTTCTACGCTTGTTTACCAACACAAGAACGACGGCGGACGGGATGCATCTCATCTCTTCCGTTTTCCTTAGCCTCCGAACAGAGACATAATTACTGACGTCATTTTAACGGAGATGTACGGATACGGAATCCGTCAATACGGACTAGTGTGAGGAGAAATATTACAAACAATTACTGTGAGATAACTCTCTGGATAATGAAAGACAATATCTTCTACAGGGTTAAAGAAGTTAAGGAATTAGTTGGATATAATGAGGCAACATTTCAGGGTCCCATATTATTAGGTAATATGAAAAATACAAAAACATAAGCTGCTTTGCATTCAGCATTAGTGACCTTTGGTAAGTAATATGGAGTAAGTAATTGCCATCAGAAAAAGGGCAAAATTATTGGAGTACAACCCACTGCCATAGCCAGATGGAAAAGTGCTCTTGGAGAACGGATAACCATTGGAGTTGGACGGCCATTAAAATGAACATTTGATGAAAAAATTTACCCAAACCTCCAAGTCCCAAAAAGGAGACCTAAGGCACCCCATTCTTTGAATGTTTGTGTATAACAAATATATCCTTATGCAAAACTCATTCAACCATAGTGTAAGAACATAAAAGGTGTATTAATTTAATAATATTATCGGCATACAGTATTTTGTTACTAAAAATGCCAATAATTTGGCGAGTTTAGTTACACGTTTAACCCCTTGGCTTCGGAGGGCAGGATATCCCTTTTTCGCGCCAAACACGCTACAGCATGCGTCACACAGTTGCTACACTACCACTGTGGTGACTAGGCCTTGAGGCAATTTTTCCGATGTGTCCGTTTCTGTGCCCCTCCCCCATCGTACCAAGAGCCGTCTCCGGACAGGCCTCTATAGCTCCACAAACCCATGGAGCTTGTAAGCCTTGACTGTGTCCCATCTGTCCTGCCAGCAGGGATTTATGGCAGCATCTATGTAGGGTCGAAGGTCGACAGCAGGTACTGGATGATGCCGGGCAGGAGGACTGGCACTGGAGGCCGCAGCCTTAGCCAGGGTGTCTGCCTACTCATTCCTATTGACACCCACGTGGGCCGGGTGTGACGGGAAAGTTTGGATGTTATTATGAAGATTTAAAATTATTTCAGGTAATTCTTACCTTATCTCTGACTTCTTCTGGACATTCGTTGTGTTGGCTCAACGATCGTCAGTAGAGATTTAATCTATCCCCTTTTATTCCAACTTCCTTCAACATATAATTTATTTATAGGGTTTGTTTTCGTTATGTAGGCATTATGATAGTACGTAGTAGCAGAATTGTAAGGTTTACGAAAACAACCAGTTTACAATTACTTTACTATATTTATTAATTTCAGTTAAACACCAACAATAATTAATTAAACAAATAATAATTAATTTCCACACGCATACATTTTTTTACAAGAATTGAATGCTAGCTAGCTAATATCGCAATAAATCGAGAATTACGGTACTCGTTTTTCTTCAACGGTCTCGTAACGGTCTTCGCTGTCCTCGCTTAACCTCCTCGAATGTTCTCCTGCGATTTTCTTTCGATTTTCTTACGGAATTCTTTCGATAATCCTATCTTATGTTAATTCAATGATTAACCAAGACCAACACTGTGATTAATTATTATTAGGTGCTATTTCAAGACCTTCCTACTCAAATACCTTAATTAATATTCAAATTCAAACTAACACTGAGACGTGTTCGGAAGATCTAAAACTTAAAAGTTAGCTACATAGACTTTTTAGTTACAGAATGTCCTCAAACCTGTTGCAATTTTCAATGTCAATACACACCGTATCACTCGCAATCCTTACCTTAGGTACGAGATAGACTCTAAGGCAAGCCTTCTACCGATCTCGACGGGAGACCGGCTCCTCTCCTATCTTATTTACCAACCAATTATCTGTTGCAATCAGTTAATAATAACCTCGAAACCTTGTGAATACTGGTAGTTTACCGAGCTTATTCGACTTCTGCTTATCTCTTCGTCACGAGAGACAAAGGCGAGATAAGAGAGAAAGATCAAGGACGAGCAAAACGTATGTATTCACTCGCGGAGATGTGAGGCCTAACTGAGGTTACTGAGCTCTCTCTCTGACTGTCAGGGCTCTCAGTTTCTGCTCAAGGAATTTCTTCACAAATCTGAGGAAATTTCTTTAAATCGTATAAAATTTCTCTAGATGACAACTTCTATAAATACAGGTATAATGCAACTGTTTGTGAAATTGCAAACTAATCATTAATGACATATTTTATTGACAATCTGCATGATGTTATAATCAACCTGTAAATAAATTAACATTTTACATTAAAATTTTACATTTGTTTACCTTTTTATCTTTGGGCCTTCCATTTCATAATATTTTGGTTAGTTTTAATGGTTTTAAAAGTTTCTTCAGCTTAGTGGGGAGGTTTAACAAAATAAAAGGCTGCCGGCAATTTCAGTTAATAATTTTTCCTATCACATCATCACATTTTTTTTTTTTCTAGCTGCATAAAATCTGATTATACCTGAAATAGAGCTGGCGCTAAACCCACCACTGAAAAGGTTAAGAGAACAAATCATAATACATCTTTCTATGAAACATAAAAATGCATTCATCTGGCAAGCTGAGCTGGCAATATAAGAAAAACGAAAAAAATAAAACTCTAAAACATACACCACTTTCACTCCATCTTTCCATCCCTTTCTTGGTCTTCCCCTCAAACACTCCAACACGTTTTTTATATCTGGCAGTCAGGGATCACATAATTCTCTCTTGAATTTCTCATATAGAATTTGCTTGCACTCTTCATCAGTAGCATCAACTTTCATATCCCGTAGTGAAAAGATCAAATTTTCATTTAGTAACAGTTTATGTGCTGATATTCCTGCCAGCTTTAAACCAGTCATCCAAACACAATACACAACGGAACAAGTGTAAACTATTTGAGGCGGGGACAGTGACGGACGGCAACACAGGAGTTAGAACCAAGACCAATAGAATACTTATAGAGAGGTCTTCCCATCAGATCCCCGGGGGCATTTTCCCGAACTTTAACTGGATATGTGCCATAGGAGAAATTAGAGCCAATCCCAGCCCGAGTATACTTCTCGGTGGGCCAGACGTACGGCGAAATTTAAACAAACCCTCGCTTCCCCACTCATGAGAGAGAGAGAGAGTGTGTAGGACGAGATGAGAGAGAAGATAGAAAGATAGATAGATATATTATAAAAGAGAGGATAGGGAATTAATTACTACTATGGTACATGTACTTAATATTGCTAAAATGACCAGATAGTTGCATTCTGAACCAGTTTTTATTCCACCAACCTACGTTATTTACCATACGAGAACTAAATCTGTCATCTCTGTATTAAAATTGTATTACAATATCACTATAGCTAATACATACGCAGGTGGAAATGAAGCGAATTTATGCTGCCGACTGTACAAACGTACTAAAAAGAACGTAGAGCCCCTCATGAGAGAGAGAGAGAGAGAGAGAGAGCGTTCGTTCTACCAGGACGAGTCTCCTTGTACAGTATTTTCAGAAAAATGCATACGAACCAAATACAGTAATTTACCATCATGACACTCACGGACCAAATGATTTATTTGCATTATGATAAACACACACGCCCGCACAAGAAAAGAGGAAGAAGCCATGGAGTATTTTATAATAATTTTCAATAGAGAAAGAAATAGGAACGAGCTAGGGGATTGCTTGATTCGTCGTTTGATTGGCTACCCAAAGAAACTATACACTCAGGTGGATTGGTTCTAATTTCTCCTATGAAGCATTTCATGAAAGTATGTTTGGGTATATTTCATATGAGAAATTAGATTATAAGATAATAAAGGAATGGACGTGGTGTAAAATGAAGATGTTTATTAATATGGTAAAATGGAAGCACTGCAATGCCATTTCGCCTTTACATCAGCTAGCACCACTTTGGTGTCATAAAAATTGTTTTCTTCTGCGTTGTTTTTAGTAGTAATGCTCTATTCTCTTTTCCTATGTATAGTAGTAATGCTCTATCCTCTCTTTTATAATATATCTATCTATCTATCTTTCTATCTTCACTCTCTCTCTCTCTCATGAGTGGGGAAGCGGGGGTTTGTTTAAATTTCGCCGTACGTCTGGCACACCGAGAAGTCAACTCGGGCTGTGATTGGCTCTAATTTCTCCTATGGCACATACACAGTTAAACTTCGGGAAAATGCTCCCCGGGGAGTTTCTCTCTCAAAAGCAGCGTGATTGCTGGGACAAATTGCATGGATTACCATGATAATAAACGAAAACTTACGTGCTTGACTGCATCTAATAAATCAAAATCAAAATAATTTTCTCCAGAATTGATAAAAAATCTTCAGATATTTTAGACGATTCTCATTAGATTTCTCTAGATTTTCTCTGAAATGCCCTTATCTCTAAAAGTTCTTCAGATAACCTCAAATTTCTCAATCTAGAAAAATTTCTCTAAAACTGAGAGTCCTGGTGGCTGTGCGTCTAGCTGGGTGGCGTTACGTAGCATGGCGCCGCAGCTAGCGGCATGTCTGGCGAGCGATGCACGGCGCCACAATGTTCGAATGCGTTACTCTGACTATCTTAACATCCTATATTATTATACAATTATTATTTCAATTCACGAATCATATATAAATTCCCACAAATCTCCACTTCATGATAGGTATGTACAGTCGGCGGCAGAAGTCCTGTCGCCTTACCTGCTTCACCGAGACGCACAGTGTTCATGGACTCGAGAAATACGCATGTTTTCTACACCTAATAATCTCGAGTCTATGAACATTGCGTGTCTCGATGAAGCAAGTGAGGCGACAGGAGTTTCGCCGCCGACTGTACAAGCACGCAATCAACCTGTTTCTGGTACAATTATTTCCCTCTTTAACAATATCACCAGGCGTACGAACAATTCGACAGTTGAGGGACGCTAGCTAACGTACCAGTGGAATTTTCCACCCTGCCTGGTTTAACTAGGCCCTACTTCCCCGATACAGTACAGCTAACTACCTAACATAACCAGTGGAAAATACGACGCCGTCTGGCTTAATTAAGCCCTATTCTCTATGCTACGACATTATTATTATGCCACGAGCATCGACTCGTGACACCGGGACCCATTTACAGAATTAGCAGAGCGTTCAAGCAGCTGACGAGGTGTTTGTCTACACAGCCCGTACTAGCACTGGCTAACCTTGAGTACGAGTTCCTACTTCGGACAGACGGATCCAACAAGGGATTGGGTGCAGTACTTCTCCAGGAGCAGGACGGGGTGAAGCGGCCAATTGCATACGCCAGCAGGAAGCTCTTACCACGCGAACAACGATATTCAGTAATTGAAAAGGAATGCTTAGGTTTAGTTTGGGGAATCAAGATATTTTCATGTTATTTATATGGTAGACCATTTATCCTAGAAACAGACCATAAACCTCTAGCATTTTTACGCTCTGCTAATTCTGTAAAGAATTACTATATGAACATAAGAGCAATTAAAGGCTCTCAAAATGTTGGAGCCGATTACCTAAGTAGAATGTAAAGATGAAAAGAAAATGGGAATTTCTTCTAAAGTAGGGAGGTTTGTCAAGAAACATATTGTATGTGGTTCAGTAGCTTGTTTATTATGTGATAGAGTGAAACGAAGCAGAGTAGGGTTCAAATGCTGCTCGCCTATTGGTTGATGTATACTGCCCAAGTTTACATCTGTTTTCCAAAGTGGAGCAGATTAGGCTCAGTCGGGAGACTCGGGACTCGCAGCGGAGGTGTCCGTGACCAAGGATGAGAGACAGTAAGGATAGTTCACTGAGCACTTGTTTTACCCACAATGCACCGCACCATGCAGCCGTGACGTCACTGGAGACCCAAACACGGACGCACAGAGGAGTTTTGCCTTGGCTTTGCTTGTATCTCAGTGACTCCAGCTTTTTTCTCTATAAGAACAATGACAAGGTGTGCTGTTTACGGGTGCAATAGCAATAACAGGAGCAAGAAACAAGAAAATTGCCATTTTTATCGATTTCCAAGGACAAAATCAGTGTTAAAACAGTGGAATAATTCATGCTATCGGGCAGATAAACTAAACCCAGAGACTGCCAGAGTTTGCTCCCGTCATTTTAAGGCAGCAGATTACAAACAGAATTACAGCATCAAGAGGAAGCTCCTGAACAAGTCTCCACAGGCAACGAGATCATTGAAGGCAGATGCTGTACCTTCGCTGTTTCTCCCAAAACAGGAGGATGATTCAGGTAGGCAATATGGACTCATCTGTTACTGCCAATACTTTCGGTATAAAACTTATTGTGCAAAACTTACTAAATATCATCTTTCATTTGCAATTAGTAGGAGCTGACAAATATTTATTGATGGTGCTTGTTAACAGGTTAAAATAAGTCTTGTGCATAGATATGGGCTGCCCCTAATCTTTATTGAAAGTAAGGTTTATATGAGCCATACTATTGAAATGTGACAAGACAGCCAATCAGGTAAGATAGGCCAATTTTATGAAAGTTTTATAGGTTATTTGGTTTTATTGTACATTGTGTAGGGTTGGTTTATACTAACGTTAGGTGGCAGGTAGATTGGGACCATTTCTTAATATTTTCAGTTTTTATAAATGACTAGTTTGGTAGGGAGGTGGGAAACATATCCATACCAAAAGAGCAGAAAGGTTTTCCATCTTGATCATACAAATAAATTGCACGACCAGATTGTCTGATTTAATTAGTTTCCTTTTTGCAGAAAGTGCAAAACACCGTGGGTGCAGAGCTGAGGAAAAACAGAGGCGCCAGCTTTTGCAAGATTTGCTCAGTGTTTCTGGTAGGAAGAATTTTATGATTTTGTAAAATTGATTTTTATTAAAATTTTTACTGTCTTGCTGAAATATAACATCTCAATCAGTGAGTTACATATGGTATATAGGGTATATTATATATTCCTTTAGTTGAAAATATATATACAGTACAGTGAATATTTTCTGTATTCTCTGCAAGACAAGTTCTCTTTCACTCAACAGACATCAGTGAGTTACATATGGTATATATTATTATATATTCCTTTAGTTGAAAATATAGGTAAATTTACTGTTTCGGACAGAATAGGATTCTTTGGACAATGATATATTTTACTAGTGCTTTTTTATGTATTTTCAAAGATTTTGATATTCATTTCCGTCGCATTTTTTTTTTTCTTTTTTTTTTAGCCACACCTAACCTGACCTAACCTAATCTGGACCGCGGCACACTACCGGGACTTAACCGGGGCAGACTACCGGGACCTAACCAGGGCAGGCTACCTGGATCTAACCAGGGCAGATTACTGGGAAAATAGAAATAGCCGACATGGATGGATGTAGAGCACAGTTTACACTTGAAATCTAATCCCGGTAGTCTGCCCCGGTAAGGTCCCGGTAGTCTGCCCTGGTTAGGTCCTGGTAGTGTGCCCCAGTTAGGTCCTGGTAGTGTGCCGCAGTCCAGATTAGGTTTGGCTAAAAAAAAAAAAAAAAAAAAAAAAAATTGCGACGGAAATGAATTTAAAAATCATTGAAAACACATAAAAAAACACTAGTAAAATATATTATTGTCCAAAGAATCCTATTCTGTCCAAAACAGTAAATTTACCAAAATGGATATACATTACAGTGAATGTTTTCTGTATTCTCTTCAAGACAAGTTCTCTTTCACTCAACAGACACAATCATCCTAAGAAGATTCAGCCCCTATTGAAACTGCTGTTGCTGGAGGAACTCAACAACCTGAACTTTATTGTTCCAGTAAGAGAAATGCTGATTCATTATTATCTTTCTTCATTTATAAATTCTACTCTAATTGTGTCATATTTTTAATTTACTAGTTATTTGAATTTCATTTAATCTAACTCTAGAATCATGAATTATACTGATCTGTCATAAATTATATGTATAATTATTTATATACATATATTTATCTATGATATTTCTTGATGGAGTATTTTACATTGCCCAGATTGCGGCATTGTCACTTCGGATTCCTCCGAGCAAGCCTTCATGCTGACTTCCTTCCCAACTCACCACCTTCGCCAAGATGTTTTGAAACCTTAGAAACCTTTGCTTAAGATATTGGGATAGGTGGCTCAGGGGTTTTAGTTTTATTGCATAACAACTCTAGCATGTACAGTTGGCCTGATGAATTCTTATACACCACTGTGACATCAAGGGTTCGTAACAACTAGAAAATGTAGTTAATTTCCTAACACCAAGCTTATCTAGTAATGTTATTTGGTTGATACTTAAATCAGTCAACAACATTAGAGAAAATTATCAAGGGTAGTACAGTATTTGGGAGCACTTACATAAGTACATTGGGGTGTAGAATAGGTTGATCTTGTCCTACAAACTTGTTAGAAATTCTAAAGTACAGTACAGTACTGTAGACAATAGTGATAGACTAAGGACCTCTCATTACTTTCTCCATCCCACCTGGTATTGGGAAGGGTAAGTTAACATTATAGTAGTATATATTATACAGTATACTGTACTGTATTTGTCAAGAAATAGTCATTAATGATAGCTTTACAGGATGCTTTTTCTCTAGGCCTTTGTGTTAAGTAACCTTTCACTTTACAGAATTGGCACCTGACTCTTATGAAGCTCCTACCCAAACCTCTGCTGTTGGAGAGACTCTATTAACACCAAGAGTTAGAAACAACTAAAGAAGGTAGCTCTGCTTCATCAGGTGGACATAATCTGGCAGTTTGTTGGTCCTGTTGTGGTTTCCTACATTCTGGGAATAATAATGTGTATGCCCTACAACAGCAGCTGTCTGAGGTGTCTCTAAAATTGGAGAAAGTAACAAAAATTAAAAGACAGTTAGAACTAACTTTAGAGGAATTACGAGCAAAGGAAGGAAGTTTAGAACAAAGATTAATAGAGCTTGTTGGAGAAAATGGTGACATCAATAAGAAATTGTTAAAACAATCCTTAGACAATGATATTCTGCTTAAGGAAAATACAGAGTACAAAAATTTGGTATTAGAGTACAACCTTGAAAAAGCAAAACAAACTTATGCCAATAAACCTATTATATCAGCATCTATGACTATATGTATCCTCACGGCCTTGTTATGCTTCTGTTTTGTTCTATGTGCTAGTTCCCCCTTTATTAGTCTGTTTCCTTATACCATCTGTGTAGTAAATGTCCTCTGAGGCCTAGTACTGTACTAGTTTAAGTATTGTTGGATTATGGTACTAAATCATATTCCAGTTGTGTGAACACTTTATGTGCTTGAATTTTTAAAAACTTCAGAGTTATCATTGCAAGGGAAGAATAGTTAGATGCAAATGAGCATGAGAGGGTAAGATGCAGAATATAAATAATGTCTGTAGCACTCAGTACATGGTTGAATGTCATACTTGATAATCATGGTTCCTGGCTTGTACAACAGCCTTAAAATGTACAGTTTATTATAGTAGTTGTATTTTTGTAGGAAGAACTGTTCCATGCTGACTTTTTACACTATAGGTGAGAGGTTACAGACTTTTGATTAATTCAGATTTGCTCACTTTTTATCACTCGCCTCTGTATTTAATACTGTACTTTAGAGTTCAAGGAAATAAATTACTCGTGTCTACTTTTATGTTCTTACCTATTTGTATTTCTGTACATCTTTGTTTCCTCTTCTTTTAATTAATTTCTTACTGTGACCTCTAATTGTAGGTATTCCCTGTTGACACAAGTTTTCTATATCCTTACTATTCCATACTACTGCAGCATATTCCAAGGTAGGCCTTATAAAGGATGTAATTATTTTCTTGACCATTTCTTCATCTATTTAAGTGAAGGCCACTCTCAAGTTTGCTAACAATGTATACATGTTTCTCACTTTTTCATTTATATGATCATCTGGTGTCAATTTCTTATTTATCGTTACCCCTAAATCTCTTTCTTTCTCTGCTTTATTTAATATTTTATTTCCAAGCTTGTACTGCCAATTTGGTCTTCTCTCACTTCTACCAAATTTAATAATAATTTGTTTAATATCTTCAGTTTCCAGAACTAAAGTAGTTAAAGGAAGTACATTAGTGTTTTGTACTTATGCCAAGATAACTCAAACACAAAAATGTTTTGCACACTGGCAAAGTAAATAGTAATTAAGAGTAAACAGAAAAAATTAACAAACTTCTCGGAATAGCAAAATGACTGCACAGACTACTAGATATACAAAACTACAGAAGGGCAACAGCCTGTAAAGAAACGTTCTTTTTCATGCAAGTAATGAAAGGTCACATTTGAAAGTAAATCATGTACAAAAAGAAGCGAAATTGTGGGTGAAGTTAGAGTTAATGTGGGGAGAAAGATGGGTGAGACATGATATGCATGTAATACAACATAAAGAAATATTAACGAATCTCTAGGAAATTCAGTCAATAATCCCAATTTTCTATGTTTGTGACTCATCTATATTTAATCATAATAAATTAATATCACGGGTTTTTGCTAGCTAGAATCGGCGTGAGCGAGCCTCTATCAGCTTGTAAATACAACAGTGCTATAGCCTTCAATATAGCATACACTAGTCTACTATTCATGAAAACTATATCCACAACTATCAATTAACTCTTTTAGAGAACACCACACACGTATGATGTATAAATCATGTATTAAAACCGAGAATAAGGAGAGATTATTTAAGTTTGAACGAGATTCCTGCATGCGAGGGTCTCCAGTGAGCGTCATCACTTTGACGTCACGGAGCGCGTGACGTCACGGCTGAATTGATGACGTTTCACTGAACTATCCTTACTGTCTCTCATCCTTGTCCGTGACCTGTACCGCTAACCCTGTTGCAGAGTAGCAGAAATACATACTACTCGTCTAAGTTATTGTGCCAGGAATTTACTGCGGGTAGTGAGCAAGTGATGGTGACCAAGTCGGGTGTAAGGAAAGTCCTGTGAAGTATTAATACGTGTTACTGTGGTGGTTGTCTCTGGCCGGTGTTGTGGAGACTTAGATCGGTAACATACGGGGAGTGGTGCAGTGTCCGGACTCTACCTCGTTGCGAGTGTCGTCTGTTTAGATTATTCATCATTTTAGTATGTAATTAGGTTAAGATTGTTTATATAACTGTTATTGTTTGTTTAAATAAGTTTAATATAATGTAGATGTGTTGAAACGGGTGCATACTGTTTGGGGTTAAAGTCACTGTGTGGGTTATGGTATAGACATGTTAATTAAAGTGTTGTGATGTTCGCTGGTACATTTTTTTTTTTTTTTTAATCTTATCGATAATTTGAGTCGCATTAATCTGATGCATCTGAGTGGTAAAAGAACCGGAAGTACATACACTAACGTATGACCTGTGACAACTACAGGAATCGCTAAAAATAGTAAAAGAAGGCTGTGGGAGAGTAAAAATTACTTAGAAAGCATATAAAATAACCGAGAGATCGGCAGAAAAAATAGATATGACAGAAGGGAGCTTGCTGCCACAACTTCTGACCGCTACTGTACATCTCCACAAGAGCTTCGTCTCCTAGTTTTATAATCTCCTGATGTGAAAGGTCAGGTAATGTTACGAGTTTCAGCTATTTTTGTGAGAAATGGTTTCTGTTTGAATTTTTTCAGGGATTTCCCTTTTCTAACTCCAAAAGGTTGCGATGTACTATCACAACCCAGGATGGCATGGGCAAACAGGAGCATGTTATTAAGATTAGTTCCCAGAACCAATTGGGACCTTCCCTCTCCCTTTATTTTATTGGGTGAATTTAATGGTCGTCATCCTGTATGGGGCGACAGTTCGGTCAATCCCAGAGGTGTTCTTTTATTGAGGATGAGGGATTAGGGGTTTTAAATGTGACGCATTTTCACAGCCCTACTGGGACTTTTACCGCCATTGACAATTCCCTCTGCTCACCCAGCGCACTGTTGGATTTCACTTGGAGTGTGTTGCCCGATTTATATGGTAGTGACACTAGGATTCATAGAGTTTTTGTATGAATCCTGGTGACCACTTCCCTATACTCCTAGAAATAACAGGTACGAACCGCAGTTTCGTCTTCCTCAGTGGAGATATAGAAGGCTGACTGGCAGGTTTTTAAAGAGCTTACTTCTCATGTATCTTCTGTTGCAGATTTTCGTAGCTCTGAAGAGTATGTGACCGATTTCATTGTTATGCTCCACTCTGCTGTTTTCAACCCTGTCCCTAAAACCTCTGGCCACTATCCCAAACGTGCTGCAGTCTCTCGCCTTCGTCGTAATCGTGACAACTCTATTCTTTTAGATGACTTCCGACAGGCACGAGCTCGAGCTAGGCGAGCTTTAAAAGAGTCACGACGTGCATCTTGGAAGGCTTACATGTCTTGAAGTTATGCTAAAACCTAACTCACCCAGGTGTTCAAGAGAGTCCGTAAGATGGTGGTGAAGTTTTCTCCTAGTCCTCCACCGGTCCTTAAGGTCAATGGAGTTAATTTTTTTTCTATTATTATTATTATTGATTAATTGATGTCACTAAGCATCTGGAGGCACAGCAGCTAGGGTCATATACCGCCCAACAAAATATTAGATTCTAAGGATTTTAAAATATGGTAATTTACATCATGAATAAAATATATACACAAATTAGGCAGGCTTCATTACCCCAAAAGGGATAGGCAGCATGATTAAAAGGACATATCAACTCACTTTTTTTCTAAAGTAACCTGATTAACTTTAGTAAAATATATAAAATAATCAAAATTAGTAACATTGAACTATCTAAAAAAACAAAAAAAAAACAAAACATAAATTACCATAGCACCTGGGAGAGACTGTAAGAACCGTCCACCACCCGGTAGCATATTTCCCAAGTTTGGACGATTCGAGCCAATACCGCTCTTGGTTAGGATAGATTAGGTTAGGTCAGGTTCATATTAGGTAAAATGAGCTGGGAAAGGCAATGAGACTATTTTAAAGAATAGCCTATGGCTACTATTATCGCTATAATCCGGGCGAAATTTTCCTTCATTTTGGCCCTAAACTTATCGCTGCAGAGACAGACTTTGCAATTATGCCACCCGGTACTCGGAGGGGTGCCTACGAGGAAGGTCCCCAAGGCTGGGACACTCCAAAGATGATGCCGCACTATCAAAGGGACCAGACAATCATCAAAGTAGGGAGGGGGAACCCTCTCCATTAAAAATTCATGAGCCTAACGTGAGTGGCCAATGCGGAGACGGGTATGAGCCGTCTCCCATCAGCGAGACAGGCCGCTGTAGCTCCACAACCCCGGGAACTGGCGGATGCTGCAGAGCTTGTTAGCCCAAACAGCGTCCCACCTGTCCTGCCAGCAGGAACGCGCGTCAGCATCTATGTAGGGTCGAAGGTATGGGATGACTCCTGGCAGGAGGACGCAGCCCTAGCCAGGGTGTCAGCCAGCTCATTCCCAACGATACCCACATGGGCTGGGACCCAACAAAATGTGACTCTTCGTCGACAACGTCCCAGGAGGACAAGCCACTCAAGGATGGCCATCACTAAAGAATGGGAAGAATTAAAATTGCCCAAGCCCGGCAAGGCACTACAGGAATCGCGAAAAATAGTAAAAGAAGGCTGTGGGACAGTAAAATTCCACTGGAGGGCATACAAAATGGCAGAGAGCCTGACAGTAAAAATATACATGACAGAAGGGAGCCTGCCACCACGACAATATTCAGGAAAGACAGCCCCAAAACCAACTCCAACATCAGACTTTGACCCATCAGTGTTCACAGGGAGGGACACTCTATGAGAGGAGGCATGTTCTAAAAAGAGGGAGTGAGCCACTGAAGTAGGAAGAGATTCCTTCTTGTCTGAAAAGCAAGTGCAGGTGTAAACTTCTGGAAGAAGCCATGGAGCCACTCTGGGGACCCGCACAGGACAAATCTGGAAGTCATCAATGCCCAACTCCTCCATTGCCTTCCCGACCCGGAAACCAAAGGGCCATGGTGTGCGAGGATATGAGAGGTAGTAATGAGACATGATATCAGATGACACCACCATGCAGGGAAGGGAATCAGGAAGTCGATATAAGTGATGCCAACAACGAACCATCAAGGACTGGCGACGGAGATCAAGAGGTGGCTCATCAGCGTCCATCAGGAGACTGGTGATTGGGTACGACCTGAAGGCTCTGGTCACAAGATGTACCACAGCACCATGAACCGGGTCTAAGACTCTGAGATAGCATCCGTGGCAGAGGAGTACAACTCACATCCATAGTCGAGTTTCGACCTAATAAGAGCCCAGGACCCTCAACAGGTTGAGAGCCTGGAGGCAAGAGACCTTAAATAGAGGTTAATGGGGAACCCAAGTCAAACTTCTGTTAAAAAGATGACCAAAAAATGAGTCCCCTCGATACAACGGATCCGATGACGATACATAAATAAATCAGGATCGGGGTGGACGCACCGGATTCGGCAGAAGTGCATAACAACCGTCTTGGCAGGAGGGAAGCGAAACCCCATGATAACCAGCCTAATGCGACAACCTGTTGATGGCAAGCTGCATGCGCCACTCCGTCACTGACAAACGGGAAACGGCAAACCACACAGGCAGGTCGTAAACGTACAACGAGTTGACTATACCGTCCGTAAGGGATGATTGTCTAGTCCCTTTGACAGTTCGGCATCTTATTGTGGAGTGTCCCAGCCTTGGGCACCATCATCGTTGCTACATATCCGTGTACCGGGTGGGGGAAGTTTCTTACAGTCTCTCCCAGGTGCTCGAGAAGAAGGCTTATAGAATGGGAGGAAGCACCCTCTACTTTGTTGAGGAGACTAGGCTCCTCCATAAGTTGTGAATTTCATTATTTTTATGGCTTCTATTTTTAGATAGTTCAATGTACGGAATATTTTATTTTTATATATAGTTTACTCAAATTAATCTGATTATTTTAGTAAAATATTTTTAGTTGATGTGTCCTTTTAATCATGCTGATTTTCCTTTTGGGGTAGTGAAACCTGTATAAAATGTGTATATATTTTATAAATGATATTAATGACCATGCATCGAAATCTTTAGAATTTAATATCATGTTGGGCGGTATATGATCCCAGGTGTTGAGCCGCCAGATGCCTAGTGGCATCTATCAATTAATCAATCAACCTCATTTAGTAATTGTAATAAATTGGTACCGTATACAGCATATATCTATCACACACCCACCGTGGCAGATTCTTTGCCTTTTTCAAAATATTTCAGAGCGTCGATAACAAGTAACATACATTCGGACACCTGAAACAAACATTACTATCAAAGCTGTGCCCATTGAGCAGAGTTGCAAGTGTTTGACAATCTCTCATCGCAACACTTGCTGAGGCACATGTTCATTTTTTGCTAAACCCATTATTAAAGACAATTTTCTTTACATACATTCAGAACATGTACGGAGGTAATCCTAATACCACTAATGTATTTCATTTCACTGTGTAGCTGTTACATCACACGTTGGGTGTTTAGAGCAGTCCTGCCAACTCTCTTATGTTACATTTCTATATAGTTATTTATCTTCTTATTTGCGCATTATCAGAAAAAATGGTATTTAATGTTTTAGTATTATTCAAAGTTTGTTGATGCCCTTTAAAAATAACCTGTATAACTGTTTATAAATACCCTTAGAGGAAGACGTTCATCCACCAATTATTCTTTAATACCGCGCTTGATATTATATGTGGCACAATGCGATTATTTTACACAAAAATTATTAATTAAAACATATTTTGAGCCTTTGCTGGTCTAGATAACCCCAGACTACAGTACTGCATGGAGTATTTTCCCCATACTACAAATAAACATTATATGATAATCATGAGAGTAAAATCAATGTTTACTTGATAAATTTTTGTGGGAAGAGGATCGAGGATGCAAAGATCAGTCCTGTGGCAGGAGTCCAAGATGCAACCTGTAGTGGCGGGTCTAGTGGATCACTTAAAGGCAGCATCGTGTACATACTGGCCCTGGTTACAAACTGTATTAATACTATTTTACCATGTACTATCATCCCTTTTATTTAAATGTAACAGTTATGTTCTATATTATCTCATTTGTCATATAATTATATATTGTATGAACTAAATTAGGATTGGTTTCAGGTATGCCCTTTAAACATCATACAAGTTGTAATATGATTATTATCGAGAAAATAATATAATATGATCATAGATCAGTAAATGATTTACATGTTGCCTTATAAGGAGTGTATTATCAAATCCTTTCAAGAGGCTACACATCTACATCATAAGGATTACTCCTGCCTTAATTACTAGTAATGGTCTTTACCTGATATTATATCTATCATACTGGATGGGAATCAGGATGGAATTAGTCCGTGAAAAGGATTTGTGAAAGTGGTGGAGTTTCATGACGTGGTTGTGAGTGAGGCGTGTGAAGACAATCAGCCGACTCGTTTCCACTAGCAGAAGGTGGTTCTTGAAGGAAATCTCAGCAAAAGTAGCGAAAAAGCTTGGATCATCACTCACCAGCACAACTGTCACACACCACAACACCTGACGAAGCTGCCAAAGGCATATAAAGTACTGAATCAGCAACGATTGATTGATTGATTGATGATGCCATGGCATCTGGCGGCGCAACAAACAAGGTCATATTCCGTCAAACATAATATTAAATTTTAAAGATTTTTAAATTATGGTCATTTTTATTATTCATAAGATATATATATATACATATATACCAGGCTCCACTTCCCCAAAAGGGAGCAGATATATATTTAAAACTATATATAATTAAAAACTCATTTTATTAAAATAGCCTGATGCTTTTAAAAATGCCTTCGTTCCCCCATCCCCGAACACATCTCACCGAGGACCACTGCCATCTGATATGAACTATCCACTTCCGAATACTCAGACACATAGCCCCGATGGCGTCCCATCTGTCCTGCCAGCAGGAACAAACGGCAGGTACGGGGTGACGCCTGGCAGGAGGCCGAGCACTGCAGGCCACAGCCATAGCCGCGACGACAGCCCGCTCTTTTCCATTGACACCAACATTACCCGAAACCCAACAAAATGTGACTCTGCGGCCACGACGTCCCAAGAGGACAAGCCACTCAAGAATAGCCAAAACCAGGGTATGGGAGGAGTTAAAACTCTCCAAGGCCTGAAAAGCACTACAGGAATCGCTAAAAATATTAAAAGGAGGCTGCGGGAGAGTAAAAATTACTTGTAGAGCATTTAAAATGGCCCAGAGCTCGGTAGTAAAAATAGGCATGACAGAAGGGAGCCTGCTGCTACAAAAAAGTCAGAAATGACAGCCACAAAACCAACTTCAGCATCTGACTTTGACACAGGGACCCATTGTGTGAGGAGGCATGTTCTTAGAAGAGGGTGCGAGCCACTGGAGGAGGAAGAGATTCCTTCTTCTCTAAAAAAGCAAGTGCACGTGTAAACATCTAGAAGAAGCCATGGAAACAACCTGGGGAACCACACAGACAAATCTGGAAGTCATCATTGCCCAACTCCATAACCTTCCTGACTCGGAGGCCAAAGGGTGTACGAGAATGTGAGAGGTAGTACTGAGATATCATATCAGATGACACTGCCAAGCAGGGAAGGGAGTCAGGAAGTCGATGTGAGTGATGCCAACAACGAACCATCAAGGAGTGGTGACGAGAATCAAGAAGTGGCTCATCAACGTCCACCATGATACTACGGATTGTGGATGACCAGCAGGCTCTGGTCGCCAGATGTACCCAGCATGATGAACAGGGTCTAACACTCTAAGACAAGCAGCCTTAGCAGAGGAGTACACTTTACACCTATTGTCGATTTTCGACCTAATAAAAACACGTTATAGGCGGAAGAGGGTTGCCTGATCAACTCCCCAGGACGTATGGCTCAGGACCTTTAACAGGATAAGTGTCTGGAGACAAGAGACTTTAAGTGATCGGAGATGTCGAACCCAAGTAAACAAGATCACAACGTATCCAATGAAGATTAGTGAATAACTCCAGATCAGGGTGGACACCACGGAGGTGGCAGAAGTGCATAGCAACCGTCTTGGCAGGAGAGAAGCGAAACCCATGAGAACCAGCCTAATGCGACACCCTGTCAAGAGCAAGCTGCATGTGCCGCTTCTCCACTGACATACTGGAAGCAGCAAGCCAGACCTACATTCTCGTGCCCTGAGAAACCATAGACACTGTGCTCCTACTCCTACTCATGACTATCAGCAAGAGGTCCAGAGTCACGTCTGGAGACTCTGCGCAAAAGCCTCCACCATAGTGTTGGCCACTGTTAAACCATCCATGATCTTAACTCCATTGACCTTAAGGACAGGTGGAGGACAAGTAGAAATTTTCACTGCAATCTTACGGACTCTCTTGAATACTTGGGTGAGTGGGGTTATAGTAGTAATCAACCACTTATTCACGTGCATTATCTATCGCGGCAGCTTTCTTACGCGGGCCTCTCCCCTGCAATCGAAGTAACTATGGTACGTAAACAAAACATTTGACGATTAATAGCTTGTAAACCACTCATGCTGCATAAATAAATGATACAGGATATTGATGTACAAACCTCTAGCTGTCTACTGATGATATGACTTGTTAAGACTAAAATGGCAACTGTAGGATGGGAAGCCACCTCACAATAACATCAACTCAAAATTCACTTTTAGCTCTATTTATACTATATTTACATATCTACCCCTCCCCCCCCAAAGGGAGCCACCTTGTTTTGTCTCTGAGACCTGGTAAGCTAGACTAGATGGGGCTTCGACCCCTGCCCTGCCCCGATTTCGGGGAGAGAGGGCTTCCCAAGGTTGATAGTGAGAGACCAGACTAAATTGTTCTCATGTATCAGGCTGCCAGTGCGAGCCAACAGTGCTTCCCACCTGAGGGACCTCCCTCTAGGGGCCGTCCTGTATTGGATGGTTTGGTGTCTGGACCGGGAGATGTTGGGGAAGTGGGTTTCAGCACCATCGTGGGCAGACTTTCGACCCATTGGGGCTGCTTTTTAAAACAAGTGTCCACGTGGGGGAGGGGGTACCCCGCCCACGATGTACCCCGCCACAAGGGCTCAGTCCCCTCATCTGCCCGGTAGATGGTAGCTCTTGGCTCCTGGGGCAATTTTAACAATTAATATGATATATGGATATCGTTAAGCCTCCATCGTTTCTTTGAGCGGTGGTCGACCAGGCTGCAATTTCTGCTAACAAAAGAAGACATAGCATGTCAGGGGTTGTGATGACAAAGCCTGCTAGCTATTTCGATAATGTTATGTTGACCAATGTATATGCAAGTCTTTCCTATGGGGCTATCCACTCCATTTTTAAGCGTTTTGGAGTAGTTCTACGTATCCGTCTCAATCATGACAGTGACTGCAGATCCAATCAGGGTTATATAATTTTTAATACAAAATGCTGCTGCCAAAGCAGCTTTTGAGGCAGATGATTCTCTGTCTGTGGGGGATAATCACTGTACGCTTCATATGATGCGATCAACGAATGTAGTTGACAGTGACAATGACTACTGCCCTAATATCTTTGATGACTCTTCAGAGTACCGTATGTCCCTAAGGAGCGCCGTGTTCCTACATCCTTTTGGTATGTGTCTTACTACAGGGAGGGGCGGGGTAACCTCATCCTTGCTTCTAGGTATTTAGAAAAAGAAATTTGATTACTACCGATGGGCCACATACAAATGTATAGTAAGGATGTTTTAGTCAGAGCCAAAGATCTTACACAGGCCATGATGCTCCTCAATCTCTCCTGCCCTTCTGATGGCATGTTTGAATCAATCAAACTTCATCAAACATTTAATTATAGCAAGGAGCGTTTATAAAATGAGGATCTGTATGAATTATTAGAAGAGGACATTCTTGCTATGTGCCCAGATAGTGTCCACCGAATAACAATGAGGAAAGGCAGTAAAAATATGATCATCCTCACTTTCTATGGCTTGCATATTCCAGATCGCATTAACATCAACCCTACCTCTTTAGAGGTGAAGCATTTTATTGAGCTTCCATTACATTGTTTTTGCTGTTATGAGTTTGGTCATGGAAGGAGGAATTGCACAAACCGTTCCCGATGTGGTAATTGTTCTGCTCTTGACTCACATCCTCCTTTTGATTGTCAGTCAGAGAGTTACTTCTTTTACTGCAGGGATGCTCACCCCCTACGTTGCCAGACGGCAACTTAATTTCAGGATGGTGGTGTGAGGACATATGTCTTCTCCCTTCGCCCTCATCATTCGAAATCGACAGCATCTAATTCAGTTGCAGCACCCTCTCATCACTCCCAAGAAACAGCTGCTTCTTACTCTGACGAGAATGTTTCTCCGGTTTCACTACATAAATTGCTTCTCTGTTTTGGAAAATGTATCAGAGACTCATTCTGGTGACTCTTCCCCTGATGACAATTCTCAGGCCTCAACAAAAGTTGTTCTTGTGGTAGAGGTTCACGCTGCCACATGCTCTCCAAAATGGAAACCCAAGTCAACAAATTGCAGCAGAGGTGTCTTCATGCTTTTCAGAGAAGGAATCTCTTTTTCCTCCAGTGGCTAGTACCCTATTTATAAAACATGCCTCCCCTTACAGGAGTTCCCTCCCTGTGTACACTGATGGATCAAAGTCTGACGCCAGAGTTGGTTTTGG
This sequence comes from Petrolisthes cinctipes, assembly GCA_033782935.1. Classification (NCBI taxonomy): domain Eukaryota; kingdom Metazoa; phylum Arthropoda; class Malacostraca; order Decapoda; family Porcellanidae; genus Petrolisthes; species Petrolisthes cinctipes. The sequence goes on from JAWQEG010000033.1 coordinate 885,190, forward strand.
GGTTTTCTATCCCGACTTTTGTCCCTTCTGTCGTGTCTATTTTTACTCTCGAGGTCTCGGCCAATTTATATGCCTTTCAAGTGAATTTTACTCTCCCACAGACTTCTTTTACTAGTTTTCGTGATTCCTGTAGTGACTTGCAGGCCTTGGACAATTATAACTCCTCTTATCTCCTGGTATTAGCCATTTTTGAGTGGCTTGTCCTCCTGGGACGTTTTGTTTGCAGAGTCATATATTGTTGGGTCCCAGCCCATGTGGGTGTTGATGGGAATGAGGCTGCTATAAACCTTTGACCCTACAAAATTGCTGCCATTCGTTCCTGCTGGCAGTACAGATGGGACTATATAGGGGCTAACAAGCTCCGGCATCCGCCAATGCCTAGGTTTGTTGAACTCCAGCGACCTGTCCCGCCGGTGGAAGATGGCTCTTGCGAGTCTCAGCACTGGCGACTCCCGTTTGACTCATGGATTTTTAATGGAGAGGGCTCACCCTGACTACTGTAATGATTGTCTATCCCCATGACTCTGCAGGATTTTCTTTTGGAGTGTCCCAGTCTTGGGGACCTTTGTCGTAGGTATGGTACCTCTCAGAATACCGGGTGGAGAACGGTTATTACAGGCTCTCCTAAGTTGCGGAAGGAATCTCTATAGTACAGTACAGTACATTTCCTTCATTCTATTTATGTTTGATTTGTCAAAAATGGTTCATAATAATTTCTGAAGTGGTTAATTACTCTGATAGTCCTGTATCACCACCACATTATATAAGTCATGATCTCCTCTGATCAGTTTCATACCTGGCGAGCGACTGAGACTACCTGGGAGACCTGATGGAATGTCATATTGGTGTCCTGTCCATTGGTCACTACCTCATAAATTCCCACACCCCATGGTGCTTGGAATTGCTTCAACACCTGAAACATTAAACATTACAAATCTATGAAAGTACTGTTTATATATTTGTCATTCCTAAGTTGTCATTCAAATAAGAGAGTATTTTTCCAAGTTAGTTAATATTGAGTATATAAAACAAGTATTAGTCAGATATGTAGCCTACACGGCTGCTTGTTAAAGGAAGCATGATCTTGTTGGGGGTCTGTAGGATACTTTTTCTTCTGCCCAGTGTCACCCGTCTTTATTTTAAAGTGTTTCCCTATTTCATTATCCTATTCCTTATTGGCCTATGCTTTGCATCTGACTGTTGTAGCATTTTCTTTTTAATTAATTTCGTTTGAAAATTTCTGCAACCTGTATGGATTTTTCTACTCTTTCCTCTGGAGTGGAAAGGAGGTTAAAACACCTAAAGGAGCATCCTCAGTCTATTTTCTTAATTTATTGTGCAATGGTGTCAAACCATAGATAGGCAACAAAACATAAATATATATAGATATGATCTCTGGGCCCACACATACACACACTCACGCACCCACATAAACACTCATTGAAGTATAACAAAACGAAACACGTGAATACAGACTAAGAATTGCCTTATCATCATCATCATATTCGGTTTAACGTCCGTCTTACATGCTGGCATGCGTTGGACGGTTTTTTAGAAATAGCCTTCCAAGCTAACCTATCTCTGGCCAGCTCTTTACTAACTCCTCTTTCTCTCAAATCTAACCGTGTCACTTCCCCCCATGTTTTCTTTGGCCTTCCTCTACCTACTGAACCTGCTACATCAATTGCTCTACATCTACTAACCTAAGCATTCTCGTCCATTCTCTCAATGTGACCAAACCACCGTAGTCTCCTATTCTGAACACATCTCCCAATACTGTCCAGATTTAATCTTCCCCTGAGTTCTTCTGATCTAAGTCTGTTTTTAAGGCTTACATTACACATCCATCGTATCATTCTCATATAATTTCTCTCCATGCAACACATATCCTCGACCCTTACGGGCCAAGTCTCACTTCCATACATCATCACACTGCGCACACATGCCTGATAGACTCTGCCCTTGGTTAACAGTGGTAACGCTCTGCTGGTTAGTAATGGCAGAAGTTCCCTAAACTTACTCCATCCCCTTCTAACTCTTGCCATCACACCAGCACCAGCTCCTCCTTGTGCTCCAATGGTATCTCCAAGGTAGCAAAACTTTTCAACAACTTCAATTGCCTCACCATCCAAATATACTTTCTCAATGTCTGAGTCGTCAGCCACCGCCATTTTCTTACACCTCTTGCACATGAACCGCTTGTCATCTTTCAGTCTACCAGTAATTCCACTGCATTTCTTGTGTACCCAATGCTTACAAGTACCACAAAATATTGAGTTGCTCCCTACTCCCTTTCCACAAACTGAGCAGGGGAACTTTCCTTTTTCTGGGGGCTTACCGACATTGCAACCACTGATCATCACTTTCGTCTTAGTAACATTCACTCTCAGACCTTTACTTTCCAGAGCTTTCCTCCAAGTCTTTAACTTCACGTTGTTTCACAAGTAAGCGCCAAGTCATCAGCATATAGCATCTCTTCTGGGCAACCTGTTCGAAACTCTCTGGACAATGCTTCCAAAAAGATACAAATAAAAAGCAACGGACTCAGTGCAGATCCCTGATGTACTCCCACTTTCACTTCAAAGCTATCACTGTATGTGCTGTTAATCCTCACACGACTCTGAGCATTCCTGTACATTGCTTGAACAACCTTCACCAACCACTCGCTAGCCTCTAATTTACGCAATGCCCACCAGACAACATCTCTTGGAACTCTGTCAAAGGCTTTCTCCAGATCAACAAAAGCAAAATACAGGTTCTTCTTCTTACCAAGGAACTTCTCTTGCATTTGTCTCAAAATAAAAATAGCATCAGTGGTTCCACGTCCAGGCATAAAACCAAACTGCATTTCATCAATATTTATCTGACTTCTAATTTGCTTTTCAACTATTCTGTCAACCACTTTCAGAACCTGATCCATCAACTTCAAGCCTCTGTAATTATCTCTATCCAAAGCTTCTCCTTTTCCCTTGTAGCAGTTTACAATTGTACTAAGTTCCCAGTCTTCAGGGATAACACCTTCTCTCACAATCTGATTTGTCAAGTTTGTGATCATCTCAATGCCTGTTTCACCTGAAGCTTTCAGCATTTCTGCGGCAACACCAAAGGGCCCCGCCGCCTTACCCCTTTTCATCTTACTTACAGCTTCCCGCACCAATTCTTTCTCAATTCTTATGGCTGGTCCAGCTACTGCTTCTGTGACTTCAAGATTCACTCTGTCCCGTGGGAATTCAGTATTCAACAATCTTTCATAATAGCATTTCCTAGCTTCCTTCTTGTCTTTCTCATTAATTGCTAACACCCCATCATCATTTCTTATGCACTTCTCTCCAACAATATCCTGATTTGTCTTTGCCATCTGTTTAGCTATCCTGAACACTTCATTCTTCTCATCATCTCTTCGTAGTATATCTGCAAACCTAGCTTTCTCAGCCTCTGTCTTTGCTTTGTAGATTGCTCTCCTTGTTGTCCTCTTAGCCACAAGATACATCTTATTCACTAACCCTCTTTTCCAATCACTCCATAACTTCAGCTTCTCTTTGATACTATTCTCAACTTCTTCATTCCACCACCATGTCACTTTATGTCTTGGAGGGCCTTTCGTCCACCCACAAGTCTGTTCGGTTACTGTCAACAGTGTATCCTTCAACTTCTTCCATTGTTCTTCCACACTTCCTGAAGCAGATCTTGGGTTGGTACCCAAAAGCTCATCAACTTGGCCTTTAAACTCGCGTTTCACTTGTTCTTTATTCAATCTCCATATCTTTCTCCTAGGGATAAACTTTCTCTTAACTTGACAGACTTTCTTCACCTTAAAGTCACAAACTACTGGTTTATGTTGTGTCACAATTTCTTCACTGGGTATCACTTTCACATCACTTAAAAGCTTTCTGTCCTTTTTTCTGACCAACAGATAATCTACTTGAGTCTTAGCTGTTCCAGATTCATACGTAACCAAATGGCTTTCCCTTTTCTTAAAAACAGCATTTGCTACCAACATGTCCATGGCAAAACCAAATTCTAAGATTCTTTCTCCTTCTGTATTTCTTTCGCCATATCCATTTCCTCCATGAACTTTCTCAAATCCATCCGAAGTTTTTCCCACGTGGCCATTGAAATTTCCTGCCACAGAAAGTACTTCCTTCTCACTAACCTTACTAGCAACTGCAATAAGCCTGTCATAAAACCCATCTTTCGCTTCCTCACTCAAACCACATAGTGGTGCATAAACTGATATTGCTGTGAAAATAGTCTCACCAACCATCAACTTCACCTGTATGATCCGATCACTTACAGTCTTACACGATTAACCTCAATCACTTTATCCACCCATTTCTCAGCTAAGAAAATACCAACACCACCTGTGCCCTTATCATTTCCGATCCAAAACAGCTTATATCTTTCACTCTTTCCCTCAATCATTCTGGCTAATTTACCTCTCCACCGTTTTTCTTGGACACAGCATACGTCAACACGTCTTCGCTCAAGAAATTCAACAATCTCTCCTAATCTGTCTCGCAAACTTCCAACATTCAGACTACAAAGTCTCAAGCTTATCAAACTTTCATGGGGTTGATGTAGTTGCTTGTTGACGGTCTGACTATGCCTACATCTAACATAAGCCCTACCATGCGCGACACCTTCACTAAGATTAGTTCCAGTCCCGTTTACGCAGTTGCTTGAATTAACTTTAGAAGACATTTCATGAAAAGTGAGGCAGATTTTTATAGGCCGGATGCTCTTCCTGACGCTAACCCAGTGAGGCAAAAACTATTTATAAACTATTTAAATCCACCAAAACGAGAATGGCGCACCAGACGTTCCTCCAAAACATGGTGGTTCATCATGTATCGACAAAGTACATTAATTAAGCGATAATCCCCGGGGTAGCAAGTGTCGGACAGTGGGGCAGGCCAGTCAATAGTGTTCAATAGTGACAGAGCTCGGAGCTCTGAATAAGTGACACTCTGTGAAGGGAGGCTCGCCTTCCATTCAGGCCACCTTCCAAGGTGTACATTTTGTCTCTGAACAATGAGGTCACGGCTGCGATAGGAATACTTGTGACAGCAGACATACTCGTAGTGGGTGATGGAGTATGCTGAAGGGACTCTCTGCAGCCCATTACTACCCTACAGGGAGGAGAGCGGTGGAGCAGACTCTAGGGAGGTAGCAGGTCAAGGAGAGAGGACGTCTATTACCACAAGAACGCAGACGGCAGGCTTCCTTCGCGAGTCTGTCAACTGTAGCATTGTGATGTAAACTGTAATGGGATGGTACCCATAGAATTTGACAGTCAAGTTACAATGACGCATTAAGGCCAAAGACGATAAAATCTGCTAAACAATCCCAGAGTGTGTGGGCTTAACACTGGAGAGAGACTGAACCGTAGGTTTGGAGTCACAAATGATGGCAGTATTTACTCCTTTTTGACAAAGAAGATTAACAGCATCCAGAATGGCATATAGTTCACACAATATGAAGATGGAGTGCTCACGGAGACAAAAGCCAATCCAGCCCTCTGAATGTGACTCTAAATACAAACGCACCACCAGCTGCACCATCCCCTTGCAGTAAGCTGTCAGTATAGAGGATGCAACCCTTGTATCGAAAATAGGACTATAGATCATACAAGAAACAGACCTATGACTAGCACGTCCAGCGGGCAGTATGGAAGGGATGGGGGAGTTTGGACAAAGGGATGATCTTGGCGCCTAGCAGGGAGAACAGCCGAAATATTGATTGGTGCGCCAAGATAGCGGTACTGGAAAGGGGAATCCCAAGCTCACGCAACTGAGAGATTTCCTTCTACTTGTATGTGGAGAAAAAGAGAGTTGTAAAGAGAGTGGTGAGTGAGAGTAAGAAAAGAGTAGATGAGGAATTTGGAAAGAATTTAAGTGAGAAGTGGAGAGAGTGCAAGAAAATGTTCTGGAAGGAGGTTAAGAAAGCGAGGAAAGGGGATTAAGGAGGTAGTACGGTTGTGAAAAACAAGAATGGGCAGAGAAGCGTGGTATAGTTGAGAGGTGGAGAGAGCACTTTGTTGAACTGCTGAATGAAGGAAGGGGAACGCCGGCAAACATAGTTGGATGGGGTATGAGAGAGAGAAGAGAGCTAGTGGAGGAGGAGGTAAAGATCAGAAGGGCAGAAGTGAGTGAAGCCCTGAAGAGGGTAAAATATGGGTAAAGCATCAGGAATAGATGGAGTGTGTGGTGAGATGCTGAAGTGTGGTGGTGAGATAGTGGTTGAGTAGGTGTGGAAAATGTGTGGACTAGCATGGGAAAACGGAAGCGTGCCTGAATATTGGAAATCAGGAATTATAGTGCCTCTATATAAGGGTAAAGGGGAGAGAGGAGTGTGTGGTAATCACAGAGGGTTATGTCTCCTTACTGTAGTAGGGAAGGTATACTGTAGGGTAGTGATCGAGAGAGTGAGAGTGAGAACAGAGAGGTGGGTGGGTGAGAAGCAGGGTGGGTTTAGGAAGGGTAGAGAGTGTGTAGACCATATTTTTTCATTGAGGTGTTGTGGAGAAGTATCTGGAGAAGGGATAGAAGTTGTATGCTGCATTTATGGATTTGGAGAAGGCTTATGACAAAGTAGATAGAGAAGGTCTGTGGAAAGTACTGAGAATATATGGAGTGGTTGGAAAGTTGCTGGAGGCAGTGAAGAGCTTGTATGAGGGCGCAAGAGCGGCAGTCAGGATGGAGAGTGAGCAGAATGAGTTCTTTAACTTGAACGTTGAGTTGAAGCAAGGGTGTGTCATGTCCCCATGGTTGTTCAATGTATTACACGGATGGAGTTATGAAGGAAATACAGGGAAGAGCAGTGGGTGTTTGTGTACCTCTGATAAGGGAGGGGAGTGAGTGGAAGTTGCCTGTGGTGCTGTTTACTGATGATACAGTTCTGTTGAGTAACGATGAGTGGGACTTACTGGGATTGGTGAATATGTTTGGAGATGTGTGCGAGAAACGGAACCTGAAGGTGAATGTAGTGAAGAGCAAAGTTATGGTCTTTGAAAGGGGTAGAGCCACAGGTTGTGAAGTGAGGTTAAATGGACAGGTTATGGAGAATGTCAGCTCATTTAAGTATTTGGGCAGTGTGATGAGTAAAGATGGGAGATTAGAGGATGAGATGCGAGAGAGGGTACAACAGGGGAAGAGGGTTGTAGGAACACTGAAAGCAGTGACAAGGAATAGGGCGATGAGTATGGAAGTGAAGAAAACACTACATGATAGTGTGGTAATCCCGACACTGACATACGGGAGTGAAACGTGGACGATGATGAAAAGACATAAATCAAGAGTTAGAGGGGTGTAAATGAGCTAGCTTAGAAGTGCGTGTGGAGTGACATGGAGTAACAGACTGACGAATGAAGAGGTACGGGAGCAGTGTGGTGTGGGTGTGGCCGTGTTGGAGAGTGTGAAAAGGAACACCTTGAAGTGGCTCGGTCATGTGGAGCGTATGGGAAGCGAGAGGTTGGTTAAGAGAGTGTACGAGAGTGAGGTAGAGGGACGGAGGTAGAGGGGCAGACCGAGAGTGAGGTGGAGGGATGGAGTTGAGAGGTACGTGAGGGTGGGAGGAGGGATGCCAGTTAGCTGGGAATAGGGATTCATAGAGGCGATTCATTTGTGGACACCCCTTCGGGGATTAAAGGCGTCTGGCAATAGATAGATAGATAGACTTCTACTAGGAGTGAGCCTGGGTGAAAAGCTCCAACCCTGTATCTTACTTAGAGGGTATGATGTTATATTTGATCAGGCCTTCAGGGAGAAGGAAAATCAATCTTACGTGATTATGGAGGAGGAGGCTGGAGACACCAGCCAAACAGGGTAGTACTCCTAGGGTGGACGCTGGACTGGTGATAGGGAGGGTTGGAACTCCCGTTTCACCTGTCTGTCCACCTTTGCTGATCTTTTTCGTGTCTCACATACACTGAGAATATTCCAACATACTCCCAAAGACATCAATCTCTTTCTATTTACACAATATATACAAACACGCTACACACCACACCCTTTGTCCAAGTTTTATCCCCCCAAAATTAATAATTATGAATGAAATAAAAAAATCAAGCCTTTGAGGCCCCTGGGGATAGGTCAATAAACTCCCCTCAGTCTGGACCCTTTGTTGACGACCCCCTGAGATGCCCTGGACCATTGTCTGACCCACTCTTTATTAACTTTTGCAACATTCGTGGTCTTTCATCTAACTTCTCTTCTGTTGAACACCACCTCTTCTCCGCTAAGCCTCATCTTCTCTTCCTCACCGAGACCCAGATCTCAGCATCAGCTGACAGCAACCCCTACTCTGTCTCCTCTTACTTTCTCTATCCTCAGTCGTGCTAAAGGCGGATGTTGCGTATATGTACACAACGACCTCACTTGTTCTTATGTTCCCGAACTTGACTCTTCTAAATTCTCAACCCTCTGGCTTCGGCTAACCTGTTACTCTCAAACTAAATACATCTGTGCTGTATATCTCTCCTAACTCTACTGACTATCCAAAATTCTTTGACTATCTTACCTCAAAAGTGGAACACATTCTATCCCATTCTCCTTTCTCAGAAATTTCCATTTTAGGAGATTTCAACATTCACCACCGCCTTTGGCTCTCATCTTTCTTCACTGATCCACCTGGTGAACAAACTTTCACCTTTTCTCTCTTCAACGACCTAGAGCAGTGAATTCAGTACCTTACCCGTATTCCAGACCACCTTGTAGATCAGCCCAATATCCTTGACTTATTCGTAACCTCATCCTTCTGCTTATGCTGTTGAACTTTTCTCTCCTTTGGGCCCCTCCGATCACAATCTTATTTCAGTATCCTGTCCTATCGCTCCTGTAAGACCTTTGGACCCTCCCAGGGAGCGGCGTCTGTGGCACTACAGCGCTGCTAACTGGGATGATCTGAGGCAATACTTTCAAGATTTCCCATCGAATGATTTTTGTTTTCGTGAGTGTGCTGCACGCATCTCGGAGGTGATCTTCTCGGGCATGGAGGCATACATTCCATATTCTCTCCCTCTTACTAATTCATGAAACTCTTGGTTTAATCACGATTGTTCTGCTGCTGTTCACAACAAGGAGGAAGCTTTCAGACGGTACCGACGCCTTCAAACTGATGAATCTCGTGCTCTGTATATCTCGGCCCGGAATCTTGCCAAATCTGTTCTCCGACTAGCTAAAAAATCCTTCATCCGTGCCAAGTGCAATGACCTGTCCATCTCTTCCACCTCTCGTTCTTTCTGGCATCTAGCCAAAAATCTCTCCAGTAACTTTACATCTTCCTCTTTCCCTCCTCACATCCTTCCTGATGGAAATGTTACCATCTCTTCACCTGATAAAGCTTAAATCTACTCTCAAACCTTTGCCTTTAACTCCACACTGGACGATGTTGGCTCTGTTCCTCCATCTCCACCCCTCTCTGACTTACTTATGTCTGTCTGAATCTCTTCAAAGGAAGTATTTTCTGCCCTCTCTGGCCTTAACATTCGGAAGGCGTACTGGCCTGATGGGATTCCTCCTGTTGTTCTCAAAAACTGTGCTTCCGTTCTGACACCCTGCCTAGGCAAACTGTTCCATCTATGTCTATCATCTAACACTTTTCCTTCTAGCTGGAAGTTTGCTCTGATCCAACCTGTTCCGAAGAAAGGAGACCGCTCCCAACACTCAAACTATCGCCCCATTGCTTTGACCTCATGTCTATCTAAAGTCTTCGAATCTATTCTTAACTCCAAAATTTATAAGCACCTTACTTGTCACGACCTTTCAGATCGTCAGTATAGTTTCTGTCAGGGATGCTCTACTGGCGATCTTCTATCCCTCCTTTATTATTCATGGTCATCCTCTTTTCAGAACTTTGGTGAAACTTTTTCTGTTGCCCTCGACATATCCAAAGCTTTTGATAGAGTCTGGAACAAAGCTTTAATCTCCAAACTGCCCTTTTCTATCCCTCTCTCTGCACCTTTATCTCTGATTTCCTCTCTGGCCGTTCTATAGCTGCTGTTGTAGACGGTCACTGTTCTTCTTCCAAGTCCATTAATAGTTGTGTTCCTCAGGGTTCTGTTCTATTACCCACCCTCTTTCTCCTGTTTATTAATGACCTTCTTACCTGTACCTCTTCCCCTATCCACTCCTATGCTGATGATTCCACCCTACACTACTCCACTCACTTTGATAACCGCCCATCCCAGCAGCTCCTCTCCACATCACGTGATGATGCAGTAGCACGCCTGACTTCTGATATTTCCCTCATCTCTAACTGGGGCAGAGAGAACCTTGTTGTTTTTAATGCCTCTAAAACACAGTTCCTTCATCTTTCAACTCATACTAACCTTCCTGGTGACTATCCACTCTCCTTCAACGACACACAACTTGACCTTTCCCCCTCTCTTAATATTCTTGGAGTCTCTTTCTCTCATAATCTCTCTTGGAGAGATCACATTACTTCTCTTGCTAAAACCGCCTCAAAGAAGTTAGGTGTGCTGCGCAGATTCCGTGATTATTTCACCCCCTCACAGTAGCTGTCTCGGTACAGGGGTCTCATCTGCCCCTGTATGGAGTATGGCTCTCATGTGTGGGGGTGTTCAACATTCACAACACTCCTAGACAAGGTGGAATCAAAGGCTTTTCGTCTCATCAACTCTCCTCTTACTTATTCACTACAACCTCTCTCTCTTCGCCGCAATGTTGCATCACTTTCTCTCTTCTATCGCTATTACACTGGACATTGCTCTTCTGAACTCTCTCAATGTATGCTTCCTCCCTTCAGGAGAGCATGCAACACTCGTCAAGCCTCTCGTTTTCACCCCTTTTCTGTCCAACTCCCTAATGCAAGAGTTAACCGGTACTCTCAGTCTTTCATATACACAACTGGTCAACTCTGGAACACTCTACCTTCATCCAGCTTTCCACCTTACTATGACTTATGTTCATCCAAACGCAATATGTCAAGGCATCTCGAACGAAATTGGTCATGATTTTGGACACTCCCACTAAATATTTTGCAGATGAGGATGGCGAGCGGGCCCATGGCCTTTGGTCCTCATCTTTTTTAATATAGAAAAAAAAAAATTATATGTGTGTGTGTGTGTGTGTGTGTGTGTGTGTGTGTGTGTGTGTGTGTGTGTGTGTGTGTGTGTGTGTGTGTGTGCGTGCGTGTGTGTAATTTTGTTTTTTTCTATATTAATAAAGATGAGGACCAAAGGCCATGGGCCCGCTCGCCATCCTCATCTGCAAAATATTTAGTGGGAGTGTCCAAAATCATGGCCAATTTTGTTTCACATGACATAGGTTAAATCCAGCCACTGGGGGGGCAAGCCAGCCCAATTTAGTACTGTTCCTAAGCCCGAATAAATGGGGGAGGTAGCGTCAGGAAGGACATCCGGCTGTAAAATTCTTGCCAGCACTATGATGTGGAGTCGTCAAAATCTAGCCTCGGAAACTGCCAGGGCGTCCCCCGTATACGACGCGCAGCGGCCTCGCCTGACCGCTGTGGAAAATGAGCAAGGGCTACCAGACTGGAAGGGGGAGAGAAGTGGCGGACATGATGGAGAGGAGAAAGATTGGTGTAATGTGTGTACAGGAGACGAGGTGGAAGGGAAGTAAAGCGAGAGAGATGGGAGGAGGATGTACGTTATTTTATAGTGCAGCGAACGGCCAGGGAAGGAACGGTGTAGGGATTGTATTATTGAAAGATCTAAAAGATAACGTAGTGGGTGTCAGTAGGTAGAACGACAGAGCGATGAGCATTAAACTGAGCCTGGAAGAGACGGTTAACATCGTGTGTGCATATGCTCCCCAAGTTGGCTGCGGGGAAGAAGAGAAGGAAGCTTTTTGGGAGCAGTTAGACCAGGAACTCAGTTCGGTGCTGGAGGGAGAGAGAATGATTCTTGGTGACTTGAATGGGCATGTGGGCAGAGGAAGAGAGGAGGTACTTGAGAGAGTGCACGGAGGCTGGGGTGTAGGCGAAAGGAATGAGGAAGGGGAGAGAGTGGTAGATTATGCAATGGCTTTCGACATGGCAATATGCAGCACTTTCTTCCAGAAAAAGGAGAGCCAGTATATGACCTACAAGAGCGGCGGTAGGGAGAGTCAAATTGACTTTCTCATGTGTAGACGGCAACATCTGAAAGAAATAACGAATTGCAAGGTCATAGAAGGGGAAAGTGTAACAACGCAGCATAGAGCAGTGGTGGCCGATTTGGAATTTAGGAGTGGAAAGAAAAGAAAGTTAAGGCGGACCGAACCAAAGATTAAGTGGTGGAGACTAAAAGACCAGGAACTGAAGAGTGAATTTAAGACCAAAGTGATAGAAAGAACAAGACCGTTTGAGGAAGTACAGGAATGGTGGGAAGAGAATAGTAAAGCAATAAGAACAGTAGGAGAAGAGGTGCTAGGTAAAACATCCGGGAAATGCCCTCCAGCTGACAAAGAGACATGGTAGTGGAGTGAGGAAATCCAGGAAGCCGTGAAAGCGAAGAGTGTTGCAAAGAAAAGATGGGAGTTGACTCGATCTCAAGAAAATAAAGTGGTTTTCAAGGAATCGAATAAGAAATCGAAAAAGGAAGTGGCGAAAGCTAAGGCTCTGGCCGTGAGGGAGTTGGAAGAAGAGCTAGAAAGACCTGGAGGAGAAAGGAAACTCCATAGAATAGCAAAGGCTCGAGACAAGGCGTCAAAGGATTTTACTCATATAAGAAGGTGAAAGATGAGAGAGGAAGTGTTTTAAATGGTGATGACAAGATCAAGGAAAGATGGGGAGATTATTTCGAGAAACTGTTGAATGAGGAAAACCCTAGGACGTTCTTTGGGGATGGAGTCCCAAATGAAGGTTTAACACCAGAAATAAGTAGGGAAGGAGTTGCTAAAGCATTGAAGAAAATGAAGAACGGGAAAGAAACAGGGCCAGATAACATCCCATCAGAGGCGTGGAAGAGTTTAGGAGAAGAGGGAATAGATATGCTATGTGATTTGATAAAAAAGATCTACCAGGGAGGGAGAATGCCGAATGAATGGAGGGACAGTGTCATCGTCCCCATCTACAAAGAGAAAGGAGACATTCAGGAGTGAGGAAATTATAGAGGAATAAAACTGTTGTCACATACGATGAAGATCTGGGAAAGAATAATCGAAGGGAGACTCACAGAGGAAACATCGATAGGAGAGGAACAGTTCGGATTTATGCCAGGAAAAGGAACGACGGATGCGGTTTTTGCACTAAGGCAGATGATGGAGAAACATCGGGAGAAGAGAAGAGGCCTTCACTTAGTCTTTATCGACTTGGAGAAGGCATACGACAGAGTGCCGTGACAAGAATTGTGGAGGTGTTTGAGAGTTAAAGGGGTGCCAGAAAAATATATCAAGTTGGTGATGGACATGTACGAAGAGGTTAGAACTAGAGTACGAAGTAGCGTAGGATTAACAAAATGGATCTCCGTACGTGTGGGGCTACACCAGGGGTCCTCGCTGACCCCATATTTGTTCGACCTCATAATGGATGTGTTTGCAGAAGGGGTAAAAGACCAGTCCCCGAGGTGCATGTTGATTGCAGATGACATAGTTCTTTGCTGCACCACTAGAGAAGAGGTAGAACAAAAAGTGGAGTACTGGAGAAGAGTTTTAGAAGACAGAGGGTTAAAGATCAGTAGGGCAAAGACGGAGTACCTTAGTTTTATTGATGACAGTGCGGGGAATGTTACCATACAAGGAAATAATCTAAAGAGAGTGGAAAATTTTAAATATCTTGGATAGACAGTGGCGGAAAACGGACAGCTGGATTCGGAAATTACACATAGAGTACAGGCGGGATGGAAAAATTGGAAACTTATGTCGGGTGTGTTATGTGACAAAAAAATAAACGTTAGAGCGAAAGGTAAGATGTACAAGACGGTGGTGAGACCGGCAATGATGTATGGTGCGGAGACGTGGGCTTCAAAGAAATTGCAAGAAAAGAGACTTGATGTGGCAGAAATGAGCATGTTGAGGTTTATGTGCGGAGTCACAAAGATGGACAAGATCAGGAATGAAAGAATTAGGGGTACAGTAAAAGTGACGGACATTTCGAGGAAGGTGCAAGAGAGAAGATTCCAATGGTATGGACATGTGATGAGGAGGAAAGAGGATTATGTGGGGAGAAGGGTGATGGAGATGGAAGTGCAGGGTAGAAGAAGTAGGGGGAGACCAAAGCGAAGATGGATGGACAGCCTGAGAGACGATCTGAGAGAGAAGGGATTGACGGGAGACTAAGTTCTGGACCGTGCTGGTTGGCGGCTGCTTGTTAAAAACGTCGACCCCGCATAGAAGCGGGATAATAATGACGAGAGAAAGAAGAAGAAGATAGAATATTAGGTTTGATATAATAAAAGCAATGCAAAGCAATACAATGTTACAAATAATATGTACAGTATAAGTTTAGTACTCTCACATATGAGTGATATTATTCCAATGTATTTTCTACTGGAGTTATAATCAATTTTTAATGTCTTTGATATAATTGGATATAAAAGTAAATTTGTTTGTTTACATTATTTTTACTTCAACACTATGTAAAGTTGGCAAGATTGGTGGGACACGGGATGTTTTGTTGTCATTCTCGCTGGCTGCTGGCGCTAGCTGCTAGCCAAAGTCGCTAGCAAGTTATTACCTGTGTGACGGATAGCAAGTTTTTGCTAGCAAAGCGAGTAGCAAATGCAAGTAGCATGCTAGCCAGAATTGCCCAGTGTGCCGCCACCTTTACCTTGATCAATGGTTAGAAAAGGACGAAACACCTAAGACTCTGGAGGGACTAAGAGATCTATTGCTCTGTATGCAATTGGAGAGGTCCTGTCCTCAGGAATTGTTGGCGCAGGTAAAAACCAACAAGGTGAAAAGTCTCAAAGAAATGGTTGAGATGTCGGATGCGCATTTCTCTGCTTACGGGTATCACACACGTAAGCAGGCGAATAAGAAATTTAATCAACAGTCGAATAAGCCTTTCCAGAGCTCTGCTGCTTCGTTTAATCAGTCGAGTAAAAGTCAGTCACAGCAGCAGAGTCAATTACAGCCTCGTCAGCAGTCAAATTATAATAAAACGCAGAAACAAGGTAATTCTCAATATCCGCAGCAGCCATATTACGGAAATTCTCAGTTCCGTTACCAAGCTAAAAGGTAACTGGAAAAATAATAATAATGGAAATAATAATAATAATAAGGATTATTATCAGCAGGCTGCAGCTGCAACGCATAGTTAATCGCAGTATCCACCTGTGATAGCTCCACCTGTGGCGGAACCGTATGTAGAGCTCTGGACAGATCAAGCGTCCACACTTCTTCCACCAGCGACTTGGTTTGGGCCTCCTCGGATCTCGCAACAGTTGCAGGTGGACAGAGGGCGGATGTTAGTGGGAGAGGAGGAGAGAAATGTGGGCGGGGCTATACAGGAGGTAATGTGGGAGGGTAACGAATGATCAGGTAAAAGAGACGTGTGTCAGGAGGAATGAATGAAGCATACACTGTGAACGGTATCGAATCACCAATAGTTTAAAGCAGGGTTCTTCAAACATTTTCAGTCGTGACCCAGTTTTTACTATGACATCATTCTCGCGACCCATACAGAAAGATCTTTTACAAATGACCAGAATTATCAGAAAATACATGGCCAGAAACTGAAACGCAATAATTATGGTAAAAAGGCATTCTAACCGGAATTATAAACATAATTATAAACACTGCCTCACCTACCCCTCCCTCTCTCTCTCTTGTTCTCTCTCAAGAAGGCTAATAATAGATGCTGCCGTTCGTTCCCGCTTGCAGGACAGATGGGATGCCATCGGGGGCTAACAAGTGCCACGGCATCCGCCAGCGCCTTGATTTGTGGAGCTACAGCGGCCTGTCCCGCAGGTGGGAGACTGCTCTTGTCCATCTCCACATTGGCCACACACTATTTTTAATGGAGAGGGCTCACCTTCCCTACTGTGATGATTGTCTGGTGCCTCTGACAGTACGGCATATTGTCGAGTGCCCCAGCCTTGGGGACCTTCGTCGTAGGCACCTCTCCGAGTACAGGGTAGGTGACGGTTCTTACAGTCTCTCCCAGGTCCTCGGGGAGGAGGCTTGTGGTGTGGGAGGGAACATCCTCTTCTATGTGGTGGAGGCTGGCCTCCTCCACAAAAATTGTGAAATTTATGATATTCATGGCTATTCATTTATAAGTAGGTAAAGTTTAATGTTTCTTTCGTTTATATTTTAATTATTTTATATATTGAACTTAAGTAGGTTATTTTATTAAAATATGATTTCTGGAAATGAGGCTTTTATTCATGCTGCTTCTCACTTTCGAGGTAGTGAAAATTATTTAATGTTTATACATATTTTAATAATGATGTAGATGACTATTTTATGTTGGGCGGTATATGACCATTGTTGTTGCGTAACCAGATGCCTAATGGCATCTATAAATAAATCATAATCATTAAGAATGCGTGTTCCGTGGAAGTTTTCACACAGAGTGGTGCAGCTGCGGTAACCAGAGGAATAGCTCATGCAAAGAAAATTACTGTTCCACTCCAAGTGACAATGGCCGCCGACATTGTCAATTGCGATGTAATTGCAGAACAAGCAAGTGACCCTACATTGGCGCTTGTTCGTAAGCACGTACTTGAGGGTGATATAAGAGATTGAAAGGGGATAGTAACAAGTTATGTCAGAAGGAGGAATAGGTTCTACCGCCATACGGTAAATCCCGACGGAAAACTACACCTCTTAAGCCACTACCCTTCATCTCAGTCATTTGAGAGGGTAGCGGTTGATATTGTTGGACCGATAAATCCGAGAGCTACGGACGGTGCCAAGTATATTCTTACCTGTGTGGACTTCGCAACAAGATGGCCAGAAGCAGTGCCTCTTCGTGATATAGAAGCCACTACAGTAGCTGAAGCTATACTGGAAATATTCTGTCATGTCGGAATACCGAAGCAAGTATTGTGTGACCAAGGCAGCCAGTTCACCTCCGCCATGATAGAGGAACTGTGTAGATTACTCTCCGTGAAGGGGTTGAGAACAACCCCCTATCACCCAATGTGTAATGGGTTATGTGAGAGGTTTAATGGTACTCTCAAAAAGATGTTGAGGAGGATGGCAGTGGAGCAGCCTAGGGAATGGCCCAGGTACATTTCGCCTCTACTGTTCGCATATCGCGAAGCCCCTCAGGCATCGTTACAATTTAGTCTATTGGAGTTAGTGTATGGTAAACCTGCTCGAGGACCATTTCAGTTTCTACGTTAACTTTGGGATGATGAGGAATCGGATTCCACAGTTAAAACGACATATTCTTATGTAATCGTTTTGGCAGAACGTCTGCAGCAAACCTGCGAGATTGCAAAACAGGAGTTAGTTAAAGCGAAAGAGTTTCAGAAGTCTTACTACGACAGGAAGACTAAGCTCCGAACTCTGCAGGTAGGTGGAAAGTGCCTCGTTCTGTTACTAACAGCTCACAATAAGTTGTTAGCTCAGTGGAAGGGTCACTTTGATGTAGTTAAAAGGGTAAACGACCTTAACTACATAGTTTAAATCGGAGGTGACCACAAACGATTCCACATTAATATGCTTAAGGAGTACTACACAACCCAACGAGGGTGTACTTCTATCATGACCACAGTTCGTGGGGGGTACCATAACATCACCTCTGAGCAGGGTGATTGTTTAAGTTTAGTCCGTGGACATTTTTCCCCAGCGGTAGACATGATTAGCGCTGCTGTAGGGATTCCCGAAGCAGAAAGGGAATACACTCCACATACGACCGAAGAGTGTCGATGTGAAATTGAGACTGATGTCCTGGTGTCTTGACGTTTGAGACTGAGTAAGAAGGTGCGTAATGCGATACATGGAAGGAAATGCGAACGTTGGAGTAGGTCTTAAGCGAGTAGAGTAATTAGTAGCAAAGTTACCCTCTTCGTACGTAGGAAACAGTCAGGTGATGGAGCTTTCCCTGGTTATTTCACTCGTTAATATTTACCTCTCTGAGTGCAACGAGCACAAACTCTTATCCAAACTCAGATTTGGCGTTTTATCTCGGTCTGATGTTTGGATAATTCGATGATATATGTATTGCATTTTTTTTATAACCTTATCCAAGACTCAGATTTGGCAGTCACCTCTGTCTGAAGCTTGGATAATTCACCAATATATAAATTGCCTTCCAGATACATTTATTGCATTTTTCTTACATACCATGTAACAATTACACAATGTGTTGCATACAACACACTAATATCTTGTTTAAATGTGTACAAATTGTACTGAGCAAAAAATCACCAGGTTGTTCATTCTTGTTACGGAATTTATCCTGAAAATTAAAAGTTAATGTAAATGCTGGAATTTTCCACTCATTGGCAAGTGTGAATATGTACCTGGTGATAGTCATTGACACATACATTAGTGAGTGAAGTGTGGATGAATTTACTAGTGTAAAGTTATACATGCAATGAGACGTACCACTTCACGAGTCTATTAGACATCGCGTGGAGCAATGTCTTTTTGTGTGTGCAAATGTAACGAGTCGACCATCGACTCGTAGCATTATAATAATTATGATAATATCGTAGCATAGGGAATAGGGCTTATTTGATCCAGGCGGAAGGTTCCACTGGTAAGTTAGTTAGCTTTACCGTATGTGGGTGGAGGAGAGTACAAGGCAGTGGGTTTGAAAGCATACTGACCTCAGCGTCCCCTAACTGTCGGTCGCGTCCGTAGGCTTTCGCTCGTATCATTATTGAAGGAATTGATCATGGCAAGACAGCTTGATTGCATAATTGCATATGATAATCGTGAAGTGGGAAATCATAGGGAATTATTTATACATATATTAAAAATGCCTGTATAACTAATTGACGTGGCAGATCATGCAAAATTGCAAAAGAGGAGTTATTTAAAGTGAAAGAGCTTCAAAAGTCCTACTACGATAAGAAGACTAAGCTCCGAACTCTGTAGGAAGGAGGATAGTGCCTCGTTCTGTTACCAACAGCTCATAACAAGATGTTGGCTCAGTGGAAGAGTTCCTTTGAAGTAGTTAAGAAGGTAAACGACCTTAACTACAGAGTATAAATTGGAGGGATGCATTCCACAGACGACCGAAGCTCGCCAAGGTGAAACCGTGGCTGAGGTCTTTGTGTGTCAGAAATTAAGACCAGATCAGCGTGCAAAAGTTAACAAATATTCTAGTGTATTCTCTGACAGGCCTGCTGTTGCAAACGTAGCCTGTCATGAGATTCAGCTCACAAGCGACACGCCAGTGAGGGTGAAACCGTACCCTATTTCTGTGAGACTGGTTGATACAGTACGCAAGGAAATAAACGATATGGAAGCAGCTGGCATCATTGAAAGGTCAGACTCGCCATATACCTATCCTATTGACGTAGTTCAAAAGAAGGACGGTGGCATGCACATATGTGGAGATTATCATCGTGTCAATGCTGTCACCAGGGTCGATGCAGAACCCATGTGTGACCAGCAAGAGATCTTCGCAAGGATATAGTAATTCAAAGATATTTTCTAAGATGGATCTGGCTAAAGTTTTCTTCCAGATACCCCTCGAAAAGCGAAGTCGTCTCATCACAGCGATATCCACACTAAATGGGCTGTACCACTTTATAGTATTACCTTTTGGTCTTACGAACTCTCCCGCAGTCTTTAATCGTGTCATGCGTCAGGTATTACATGGCATCGAAGGACTCAAATTACAGCGATTCTTTCTGGTCTGATGTTTGGATATTTCGATAATATATGTATTGCATTTTTAAATAACCTTATCCAAGACTCAGATTACAGCGACTCATCCTGGTCTGATGTTTGGATAATTTGATATTATATGAAATGCATTTTCTGATGTATTGTATTTTCTTACACACCATGTAACATTTACACAATGTATTACATACACCACAGTAATATCTTGCTTAAATGTGTGCATTTGCACTGAGCAAATCACTAGTCTGTTCACCCTTGCTACGGAGTTTCTCCAAAAAAATTGAGAGTTAACATAAATATTGGAGTTTTCCACTCATTGGCAAGTTGTGAATACACACCTAGTGAGAGTTAATTGCCACATACAGAGTGAGTGAAGTGTGGATGAAATTTTCATTGTAGAGTTATACATGCAATGTGCCGTTCCTCTTCATGATTCTATTAGACATCGTGTAGAGCAATGTCTCCTTGTGTGTGCGAATGTCACGTGTCCATGCTCGTACATAATATAATTAACCAGTCGAAGTTGATTATTCACTGGGTTAATTGGTATGTCACAGCTAGCTTGTCTATATCTACGTGGATACAGTACAAATTTGAAATCACCCACCAGCGCCCTTATCAAAAGGGCATCCCTTTTCAACTGTAAACTGATATATATATATATATATATATATATATATATATATATATATATATATATATATATATATATATATATATATATATATATATATATATATATATATATATATATATATATATATATATATATATATATATATATATATATATATATTTTAATAGTTCAATGTTTTAATTTTTTTTTTCTTTTATATATTTTACAAAGTTAATCAGGTTATTTGAATAAAAATGTGAGTTTTAGCACTGTTGATATGTCATTTAATCATGCTACTTTTCCATTTTGGGGTAAATTCTATTAATGATAGAAATGACCATGTTTAAAAATTCTTAGAATTTCATATATTATATTGGTCCGTATATTTATGACCCTAGCTGTAGCGCCGCCAGATGCCTAGAGGCATCTATTTATCAGTCAATCAATCACATTTTGTTGGGTTCCGCCCCATTTGGGTGTCGATGGGATTAAGTGGGCTGACACTCTTACAATGTTGGGCAGCGGTGGAGTGAAGGCGTGCTTAACAGAGCTCCTACATTTCCTTCATCTGTCCCCGCGATCACTTGTTTGAGCAGCCAGTATTCTTGCTGGCTGCTAGAGGTATGTTTCAACCTTAATCTAAACCAGATAAGCGCCATAATGTGTTGAAATTAATTGAAATGTGATAAAATTCTGGCCTAACAACATACCCACCGTACACCCGCCACCTCAGCACCATCTTCATTTTCTACACTCCAAACAACCATTTCCTCAATTGTCCCAGTGCCCTATTTTCTGCGTTATAATATTATTACAGCAGTGATGGCTC
Organism: Petrolisthes cinctipes; assembly: GCA_033782935.1. Lineage (NCBI taxonomy): Eukaryota > Metazoa > Arthropoda > Malacostraca > Decapoda > Porcellanidae > Petrolisthes > Petrolisthes cinctipes. The sequence goes on from JAWQEG010000033.1 coordinate 906,347, forward strand.
CCGGGAGGAGGAACAAGAAGCCTGAGGAAGCTTCTACTAGTGAAGAAGGCGCCTTATCACAAGACGCAAATGTAATAACAACCATTGGCGGGACCGGTAGACACAACACTACTACCTTAACGACCACCACCACCACCACCACCACGTCAGTGCCTGACGTAACAGAGATAATCAACCAGGAATTATCCAACACCAATCTACCTGGTGATATGCAGGCACTTGTGACAATCTTAGGCAAAGTTATTCAAACACAATTTGACACATATTTCTCCAAGGTCGACAACTTAATCACTGCCAATAACAGACAAATTGACCAGATGCAAACTAAAATTAATGAACTGGAAAATAAAATAATCAATTTAGAAACAACAATAGATGACGTGGATCAGTACGAACGTAGAGACACAGTGATAATTAGTGGCCTCTCATTACCTGATGAATTAACCAATGAAAACCCCTGTGACCTCATAGTGAACACCATCAAACACCACCTCCATGTTAACATGACACATGCAGATATTAATGTTGCACATCGCATTGGCCGTAAAACTCAAGGGAAAACAAGACCAATAATAGTGAAACTACAAAACCGCATCAAAAAATCAGAACTAGTACACGCATGTATAACCGTAAAACCACAACTGTATATTAATGAATCACTGACCCCTAAACGCCGTGAGATATATACTGTAATTCGTAGAATCAGGACACAACACAAACACCTTTTCCAACAATGTCACACTTCTGATGGTAAGATAATAGTGAAACTTAAAAACTCCACAATTAAGCACACCATAACCAATGACCAGTCACTTGCTCTATTCCTTGATAATCATCCAATCTTCAAAAATACAGCTGAAAATATGAACTAACGCTTATTTGGATTCATACGATTGTTGATATTATTAACACTACTATTTGCAATGTGATTACTATCACTGTTAATATTTCTAATGACACCATTAATATTTATGTTACCATATCGTATATATGTATTTTTTTTTCTTTCAAACAGAGCTACTAATATTACTACTACTACCATTACTACTACTTTCTTCTACTACTACTACTTTCTTCTACTACTACTACTTTCTTCTACTACTACTACTTTCTTCTTCTACTACTACTACTACTACTACTACTACTACTACTACTACTACTACCACTAAAACTACTACTACTACTACTACTACTACTACTAACATTACTACTACTACTACTAACATTACTACTACTACTACTACTACTATTACTACTACTACTATTACTGCTATTACCATTACTATTACTACTATTACCATTACTATTACTATTACTATTACTACTACTACTACTACTACTACTACTACTATTACTATTACTATTACTACTATTACTATTACTACTATTACTATTACTACTATTACTACTACTATTACTACTACTATTACTACTACTACTACTATTATTACTATTACTACTATTACTACTATTACTACTACAACCACAACTACTTTTACTATTACTATTAATACGACTATTACTACTACTACTACTACTACTTATACTAGTATTTTTATTCTTTACAATATGTACAATGGTATATTCATAAGCAAATTGTTTCATCTATGGTATATATACTCCTATTTTGTTTTCCCTGGTAAATTTTGTCCGTTTGCTGCTATTACTATATACCATGTATAAACTATTCTACCTGCTAAACTAGGTACAACACATGCATACCCGTTGCAGACTGGTCTTTATCAGTCTCATATATATTTATAAATAAGTTTTTTTTTTCTTTCTTCTTCCTTTATTATTACAGTTTTTGTTGTTATTGATAAATTTACTCCACTCTCTCTCGAATCTCCTCTCTCCCTTCCTCCCCTACCTCTAATCCTCTGACAAACTACAACCTTTAACTTAATATAACTTTCTATTAATGAACATAACAAATAGTAATCTATTTGACACGCTCCTAAAATATGTTGATGATATCCAAGATGAAAACAATGTTGATCTTGAAATTATTAATTTTATATATAACACTTTAAACATCAATGATATATGTAAGTATCATGACTTACAGTCATATAAATTAAGTATTCCATCTAATGTAATTGACTATTTAAGCGTTCTACATGTCAATGCTCGGTCCCTGAACAAGAACTATTATCACCTTACTACTCTTATTCAATCCCTTCCCAAACTTCCTGACTTACTATGCATTAGTGAAACCTGGCTTACCCCAAATACTGCACCATATAATTATATTGCTGGCTTTAATTCTTTCCATACACATAGATCCGGAGGCTACGGGGGTGTTGCTATTTTTGTGAATAGTAACATCTCTTGTACACAATTAAATGATTATTGTATTCATGATGATAACGCTGAAATTTGTACTATTCAAATCAATTTTGATCAAACAAAGTTCATTATATGTACCATCTATCGTCACCATGATAAACACCATAAAGTTAATTAATTCAATTTATTTATGGATGAAATTTTATCTCAAGCCATTTTTACTAATAACCATACTATCATTACTGGTGACCTCAATATCAATTTATTGTAACATGATTCTCATCCACCTACAAATAATTTCTTGACAATGATGCAATCCTATAATTTCTTTCCTCATGTATCACGACCCACAAGATTCTCTGATGATAATTCTAATTCTTCTCCTTCCCTATTAGATCACATATGGACTAACTATAATGTTCCCTCCTCCTCGGGAATCATCCTCTTTCTTATCACCGACCATCTTCCTGTATTCCTTAACATTCCAGTTTTCGACAGACTTAACACTAAACATAAGATTACATTCAGAATTAAATCAAACGAAAATCGTCAGAAATTAAAAGCCAAACTTTCGGAAATTAATTGGGTGTCCTTGTTGAAATATCAAGATACTAAAACTAATTGTAATCTTTTTCTTGATACGATATATAGTTTATACTTTTCATGCTCTCCGCTCATCACTAAACATATATCCTCTAAATGACTGCAAAAACCATGGCTAAACCAAGAAATTGCTAAAGTAATTAAACATAAATTTGCTCTCTATAAATCTTTCAAACTTGGAATTATCACCTTGGATGTTTACAAAACTTACAGAAATCAACTCAATGCTACCATTAAACAGACAAAAAGAAACTATTATCTTAAAAAATTCAGTAATTTCAAAATTAACACCAAACACTTATGGAAAACTATAAATGAATTATCTAATTATTCTGTTAAAAAACATGATACCACTTACTCTATTAGTCACAATAATATAATTAAAAACACTCCTACCGATATCTCCGAAGCATTCAATGAGTATTTTGTAAACATTACTCCTCAACTCGCTGGCAAACTGCCACCTAAAATAAACTTCCATAATATTTATCTCCGTGGTAATTATCCAGACTCTATGGCAATACCTCCAATAATTAGCTACGATACCATGAGGATAATATCAACTTTGAAAGATAAGTAAGTACATCTTGATGAGATCCCACCAAACATTATCAAAGAAAACAAAGATACCCTCTCTATACCACTCTCAATATTGTTTAATCAATCTATAAATACAGGCATCTTCCCAGACAGATTCAAAATCGGAAAAGTAATACCCATCCACAAGGCAGGCAATAAATCTGATATATCAAATTACCGACCAATTTCTCTTCTACCAATGTTTTCCAAAATATTTGAAGCACTTATGAAAAACATTTAATGTCATTCCTGGATAAACATAACATTTTAAATAACAAGCAATTTGGCTTTCAGTCTGGTCGAAGCACTCTTGAGGCTATCAACACATTTACATCACATGTTTACTCTGCTCTTAACAAAACAAATCTATCTTATCAGTTTTCATTGATTTTCGTAAAGCTTTTGACACCATTCAACCCAATATTCTTCTTGACAAAATGTATCACTACGGTATACGAGGGTGTATACATGATTGGTTCAGTTCCTACCTAAATAATAGAAGTCAATATGTAATTCTTATTAAGTGTTCTTCCCCAACTAAATCAGTACACCTTGGAGTTCGACAAGGTAGTATCCTTGGACCGATCTTGTTTCTCTTATACATTAATGGTATTTGTAATATATCTAACACTTTAGAAACCATTTTATTTGCCGATGACTCAACACTTTATATGATAGGAGATCAACCTACTGATTTAATCACCAGCGCAAATCTAGAGCTTGAAAAATTTTCAAATTGGTGCTTGGCTAACCAACTCACAGTAAATACCACAAAAACATATTATATGATATTCAGCATTATTATCTCTAAATACCAACCATTGCCAAATCGAACAATATTAAATGATGATATCCAACAGGTTTACAAAACTAAATTTCTTGGCGTAGTTTTTGACAAAAAAATGACATTCAAGCACCACATTTCTGATCTTTGTTTGAAACTGTCCAGAATGATTCCAGTCCTCCTCAAAGTTAAGCATTAGGCCCCACCAGAAGCTCTCAATTGTATTTATTATGCTCATATATATCCTCATTTAAACTACTGCAATTCAATTTGGTCAAATACTTATTCCACTCATTTATATAACCTCAACATTCTACACAAAAAAATTATCAGGATAATGACTAATAGTGACTTTTGTACACACACACCAACATTATTCAAATCACTAAATATCCTTAACTTAACAGACATCTCTAAACTGAATATTGCATCCTATATGTACAAACAAATAAAATCAAACCTATACAATCTACAACCACTTCACACTTATCATACTCGTAACCATGATTTACTACCTATACTACACTGTTCACACATTCACTGTTATACCTTGGTCCCAAAACATGGAATAATATTCCCAGCAATATTAGTCTATCTGTCAGTCTACAATCCTTTCAAAATAGCTACAAGAAACACCTACTATCCCTGTATTCTTAATTAATACTTTTTCTTTATTCTTCTTGATATAATTCAGTTGCATTTATTTTTATTATTATGATTACTTACATTGTATTTTATTATAATTATTATTACTATTATTACTATCGTTATTATTATTATTATTGTCATTGTCATTATCATTACTTTTATCATTACTAATATTATTGCTTTATATTATTTCATTATATTAACAATATTGTCATGTTTACCTTTAACAGTATTATAAATAATATTGTGGATATTATTATTACTATTATTATTACTACAATTATTATTGTTATTATTATCATTGTTATTATTGTTGTTGTCATTATTATTATTATTATTATTATTATTATTATTATTATTATTATTATTACAACTTTTTTACCATTATTATTATAGTTACTATTATATTATTATTATCATTGTTGTTGTCGTCATTATATTTGTTATTATTACCATTTTCATCAATATTATTATTATTATTAATATTATTATTATTACTATTATTATTATTATCATGATTGTCATTATTGTTATTATTGTTGTATATTATTGTTATTTTCATTATTATTATTATTACAAATTGTTTCAATAGTACTTCTATGTAAATAATCTTAGTCAAGGATTTATACTTTACCATTGCCCAAAAAGCTCATGCTTATAAAGGGCTGTTTGTCACCAAAACAACTCTCCTGTAATGTTACTCATGTATGGCAAACATAATAAATTTAATTGAATTGAAGGTTGTGGCCTCCAGTGCTCGGCCTCCTGTTAGGTGTCATTCCGTACCTGCTGTCGACCTTCGACCCTACATAGATGCTGCGGTTCCTTCCCGCTGGCAAGACAGATGGGACGCCATCGGGGCTAACAAGCTCCGTTACATCTGCCAGCACCTGGGTTTGTGGAGCTAAAGCGTCCTGTCCCGCTGGTGGGGGAAGGATCTTGCTCTTCCCAGCATTGGCCACTCACGTTTGACACATGTGTTTTAATGGAGAGGGCTCCCTCTCCCTGCTGTGATGATTTTCCGGTCCATTTGACAGTGCCCCATCTTCTTGTGGAGTGTCCCAGCCTTTGGGACCTTCGTCGTAGGTACCTCTTCAAGTACCGTGTGGGGGCGGTTCTAACAGTCTCTCCCAGGTACTCAGGGAGGAGGCTTGTCGTGTGGGAGGGAGCACCCTCTCCTTTGTGGAGGCTTCTTCTTCTTTATTTTTTAGATAGTTATAGTTATATATAAGAGTATTGGGTTATTTTTGTAAAATCGTGAGTTTTAGTCGATATGTCCTTTAATCATGCTATTCCTCCCTTTTGGAGTAGTGAAGCCTGGCTAATGTGGGTACGGTATATATTTTATTAATGATATAAGTTACCATATTTTGATATCCTTAGAATTTAATATTACGTTGGGCGGTATATGACTCTAGCTGTTGCACCGCCAGATGCCAGGTGGGTTCTATCAATCAATCAATCAATCAACACAACATTATGAAATATAATGTCTCTGTCATTTGTTACGTACATATATGGTATATTTCAGAAGATCAGTGATGAAAATATGTCCTTCTACCCTAAGTGTTCAAGTTAGACTGACTGGTGGCAGCTGGGTTGGCTAGGGGTGGTCCCTTGGGTCTCACCTTCACTGTTGCCAGCCAGAAAATATCTTGTTAGGAATTGCGCAAATTTGAAAACTTTCTTGTGCAAAATTTCCTACACCCGCGGTTCTCCATACTTTTTGTCTAGTGTTGAAATTGCTCTACACCTGCGAATTAAAGGTTAATCAGGTTATTATAGAAAATGTGAGTTTTAGTTGATATGTCATTTGAACCACTTACCCGCGTGAAACGGGGTGAAAGAATGTTTATTGTTATTATTATTTTATTGGTAATTTTTGTTATTACCTTATCCCGGACACATGTTGGAAATTTAATCTATCCCTTTATCTTACCTCCCTTGTCTACGAATTATATATTTATGTCATAGGTTCCCTCATTATATATGCATTCTTATAGTAGTTCTAGCAGTTACGCTGGTTCACACAAAACCAATTATGTTATTTTTACTATATTTATTATTCTCAGTCACACACCAACAGAATGAATATTAACAACACAATAAATTATTCCACACGCATACACTATAACTCGAATTGAAATTTCTGGCTAGCTAATAATATCGCAAGAAATATATACTTACGGTATTCTTCTCTGTAACGGTTTTCGTAACGGTTTTTCGTAGGTTTTCTTAGTTTTTTTCCTTCAGTTATTCTTACGATAATCGCATCTTACGTTAATTTGCAATAATTAAGCAAGATTACACGGTAATTATTTAACAGGTGCTGTTCCCGGACCTCCTACTCAATTACTTTAATTAATATTCAATTTCAAACTAACACTGGTTCGATTTTATCTTCTGATTCTGTTTCTATGTCTAACAAGATAATTTCTTCACATCTGCTGCTATTGTCAACACAGCTTCACGCCTGTATCACTCGTAATTTCAGTTCTTACCTGCAGAATTCGTTACCTATTCTCTAGATAAGCCTCTAACCAGCTCGTGTGCCAGCTCTCCCTCCCTATGAAGCCTTGTGATTATCTGGTACTTGCCCGAGAATAATCGACCTCAGACTATCATCTTCGTCAATGCGAGACAAAGGAATTAACGAGGTGGTAGGAATTCGAGGACGACGTGATGTGCGTATACACGGGGCAGAAGCGTGATGCGAACTGACTACGATGTGTGGTGGTGGCGTGTCCTGGGGAGGTGTGGTGGTGGTGGTGGCTAGGGTCCATATACTGTATAACTATGAACACCTCGAAAACTCCCCCGGACTTTCATTGGTCAAGAGCCTTACGAACTCCGACGCCATGAGTGGCTAATGGTGACGTCATTACTTTGAATGCCCTGCATCTAGCTAGCTTACATCCTAGCTTTAATACACATTAGTCATACTTACCACTCTAATTTAACGACGTACTTATATAATTTCTATAATTATCCACCTCATGATACGTATGTAATTCAGGGAATCAACTTTGCTCGGTATATTATTAATTTCTTCGTTAATATTATACCCGAGGACATACGGACGAGTTAACAGTTGAAAAGGGACACAACTTTGTTTCACATTCCTTTTGATAGGGGTGCTGGTGTGTGATTTCAAATTTGTACTGTATCCACGTAGATACAGACAAGTTAGCTAAGACATACCAATTAACCCAGTGAATAATCAACTTCGCCTGGTTAATTATATAATTATCTACTAGCATCGACTCGTGACACCACGGCAGCTCCCTCGCCATAGCCTATATCCTGTACTCGCAGTCACTATGTAAACAACATATTTGACGGCTAATAGCTGCATAAATAAATGTTACAGGATATTGAACTATTAACCTTTAGCTGTCTCCTGATGTACTTGTGAAGGCTAAAATGACATCTGTAGGATGAGTGGCCACCTCACAATGACATCCACTCAAAATTTACTTTTATACTCTATTTACACTATATCTACATATCTAAGTATGTTTTAACACTCGAATTTCGTTATAAAATATCTCGGAATCACATTTTTCAATAGAACAATATAAAAGATAATGTCACTGTCGTGTTTGCATATGTATATGGTAATTACAGGAAAAGAGGAGTGATGAAAATATATCCTTCTACCCTCACAGTCGAAAATTTACTACACCCGCGAATTAAGGGTTAATCATGCTGCTTAATATATGTATATATTTTATAAATTATATAAATGACCATATTTTTTATATCCTAAGATTGTCATCGTTAGATGACCCATACTTTAATATTCAATAAGTTACTAAAAATTTTAACATATTATTCATTTCACAACTTCTAGCTCTGTGCATAGTCTTCCTTTACATCCATCCATCCCATCTCTACCCACCCAACTACTAAACCTCATAATTTTAACAGAGTGAGTAATTGATTGATAGATAAATAAATGCCACTAGCCTCTGGCGGCGCAACAGCAAAGATCATATACCGCCCGACATGACATTTAATTCTAAAGATATTAAAATATGGTCATCTATCCCATTAATAAAATATATACACACATTAGGCTGGAATCTTTACCCAAAAAGGGAAAAGAAGCATGATTAAAAGGACATATCAGCTAAAACTCACATTTTTACTAAAAACTACATGATAAACTTAAATAAGCAAAATATATAAAAGAATAAAAATTAAAAAAGAAAAAACAAATAAAAAAATAAATATCATAAAGCCTCCTCCCTGAGCAACTGGGAGAGACTGTAAGAACCGTCCCCCACCCAGTACTCGGAGAGGTGCCTACGACGAAGGTCCCCAAGGCTGGGATACTCCACAGGAAGATGATGTACTGTCAAATGGACCAGACAATCAAAACAGGTGGGAGGGGGAATCCACTCCATTAAAAATCCATGAGCCAAACGCGAGTGGCCAATGCGGAGATGGGCAAGAGCTGTCTCCCACACGCGGGACAGACCGCTGTAGCTCCATAAACCCAGGCTGCTGGCGGATGCCGTGGAACTTGTTATCCCCAATGGCATCCCATCTGTCTTGCTAGCAGGAATGTATGGTCAAAGGTCTAAAGTCGGTACGGGATGACGCCTGGCAGGAGTCCGAGCACTGGAGGCCTCAGCCTTAGCCAGGGCGTCAGCCCGCTCATTCCCATCGACACTCACATGGGCCAGGACCCAACAAAATGTTACTCTGCAGCCACGACGTCCCAGGAGGACAGGATGACCAACACTAGGGGATGGAAAGGATTAAAACTGCCCAAGGCCTGCAAGCTACTATAAGAATCGCTAAAAATAGTAAAAGAAGGCTGCACGTGAGTAAAAATCACTTGGAAGGTATATAAAATGGCGGAGAGGTCGGCAGTAAAAATGGACATGACAGAAGGGAGCCAGCCGCCACGACAAAAGTCAGGGTAGACAGCCCCAAAACCAACTACAGCGTCAGACTTTGACCCATCAGTGTACACAGGGAGGGACTCTCTGTGAGAGGAGGCATGTTCTAACAAGAGGGAGTGAGCCACTAGAGGAGGAAGAGATTCCTTATTGTCTGAAAAGCAAGTGCAGGTGTAAACTTCAGAAAGAAGCAATGGAGAAACCCTGGGGACCTGCACAGGACAAATCTGGAAGTCATCAATGCCCATCTCCTCCATAGCCTTTCTGACCCAGAAGCCAGAGGGCCATTGTGTGCGAGGATGTAAAGGTAGTACTGAGATATGATATCAGATGACACTGCCAAGCAGGGAAGGGAGTCAGGAAAGACAGCCCCAAAACCAACTCCAGCATCAGACTTTGACCCATCAGCTTACACAGGGAAGGACTCTCTGTTAGAGGAGGAACTAGTCCTATGCGACACCCTGACGAGGGCAAGCTGTATGCGCCGCTCCGCCACTGACATACGGGAAGCAGCAAACCACACCGCCAGGTTGTCAACGTACATCGAGTTCGCTCTACTGTCCGGAAGGAATGAGGCAATGGCATGAATAGCTACTGAAACAACGTGAAACTGAGGACGCTTCCCTGGGGGATGCCCACCACCTGTTGTGCAACGGGTGCTGAGAGGGCTGTACCAATCCTCATACAAAAACTGCAACCACTGAGAAACTCCTTAAGAAAGCATGGAAGGCGACCCCGCAGGCCATATGCATGGAGTTGCTGCAAGATGCCATATTGCCATGTAGTGTCATAGGCTTTCTCTGAATCAAAGTATAAACAGACCAAGTGTTGATGTCTTGCAAAAGCCTCACATGCAGCAGCTCCAACCTGACCAGAGCCTCTGTAGAGAAACTGTGTTTACAGAAGCTAGACTGCGATGGAGAAAGAAAACCACCCTGTTCTTGGAAGTATACCATTCTGACATTCACCATCTTTTTAAATAGATTGCAGAGATAGGAGGTCAAGGCAATAGGTAATAAATTTCGGGCATCACTAGAGTCCTTGCCTGGCTTTGGGAAAGGAAGGATTGTAGCAACCCTCAACCCAGAAAGGAAGACACCCTCCAACCAAATTCGTTATATAAAGCCCAAGTGGCACAACATTGCATACGGGATGTTGTCTGACCCAGGAGAAGTGTTGCCGCAGAGAGAGAGAGAGCAAAGTGCAGGTCTCTCAGGGTGAATATATAGTTATAACTTTCATTCTCGTTTCCCAAGAAATCCAGGGCTAGGAGAAAACTTCACCGTCATCTTGCGGATTTACCTGAAGATTTGGGTGAGTGGGGTTTTAGTATTAATTGAAGACACATAGGCCTTCCAAGATGCATGTCGTGCCTCTTTTAAAACTCGTCTAGCCAGAGCCCTTGCCCGTCGGAGATCCTTTAAAAGAAAAGGGTCCCCACAATTGCAATGAAGGTGAGAGAAATCAGCACGCTTCTCTCACAGAGCAGTGGTGTAGACTTGTGACCACCAAGGGACAGGAAGTTTGGGAACGTGGCCAGAAATTTTAGGGCCCGAGTTGAGAGCAGCAGAGTGGAGTTTATCAGTGAAATACGTTACAGCCTCATCACTGCTACTAAAATCTGCAACAGAAGAGACCGGAGAAGTAAAAGCTTTAAAATACTACCTGTTAGCCTTCTTCAATCTCCCCCGAGTAAGACGAGACTGCGGTTCGTATCTGTTATTTTCCAAGAGTATAGGGAAGTGGTCACAACCATATAAATCGGGCAACACACTATAAGTAAAATCCAACAAAACACTGGGTGAACAGAATGAAATGTCAATGGCAGTAAAAGTCCCAGTAGGGCTATTGAAATGTATAACATCTCCCGTATTTAAAACCCCTGATCCCTCATCCTCAATAAAAGAAGCCAATAAAATACCCCTGGGATAGACCGAACTGTCACCCCACAGAGGATGACGACCATTAATTAATATCACCCAATTAAATAAAGGAGAGGGAAGGTCCCGTACAAGACGGTTGAGAGAACCCCTATCAAGTGTAACACTGGGAGGAAGGTATAGACTGCACACAGTGTAGGGGCGGTCTATAATAACCTTAACTGCATCAGCCGGGAGCTGAGTGCCAAGCTCCAGGCTCGTGCATGGACCATCTCGCCGAACTAGGATGGCAGAGCCACCATGGTGACCTTGCCCTTTAAAGGAATTTGAATAAAATGCAGAGTATACAGGAGGAATGGCAGGAATGTAGTTCCCAAGCATTGTCTCTGAGACAAACACATGCAGGGGAGAAGCGAGATAGAAGAACATGCAGTTCCTCAAAGGAGGCACGCAGGCCACGGCAATTCCACTGAAGGACCTTGAACAATGTTACTTTAATACGGATTTTAGGGAAACCTCACGGATGGACTTCCCACTACCACCTTGACCTGAAATTTTACTCAAACGACAGGTTTTCTCTAATCCTGGGCCACTAGAAGAAAAGTGAACCCGAGGAGTAGTACTTGGGGCAGTAATTGTTACCCGTACATGAGTCCCATCTGATATGTTTGAAGAAGGTGAAGGTAGATGAGCAGGGATAATATTTGAAACCACATTGGTATTGTCCAGTAAAGTAGTGGTATCACTGACACAGACTGATACATCAACATCCATAATACAGGTGGAAGAATCACTCCGCTGCTCAAGCGGTAGAGAAACTGTATATTTTGAAGTCACAATATCCAAATCATCCACATTCACTTCACGCCTTTCCGATGTTCCCAAAGGAAGCTTGCGAGGGGGAACATCTGCTGAATCAAGAGATTCATCAGAGCCACTAGAACGTTTGTTGGGGAAATGAAAGGAAAATTTAGATGAGTCTACAGAGACGGTTGCTTTGCAAGGAGGAACGTCCATGGAGTCAAGTGTCTCAGAGGAACCACCAAGATGTCTCTGTTGCAATATAGTTGACTTGGGTTTCCTTTTTGGAAAGCGTGTGGCATCGTGAATCTCTACCACATGGACACCTTTAGTTAAAGCCTAATGATTGTCATCAGTTAAACTGTTAAAGGGTCACCAGAATGAGTGTCTGATATAGTTTCCAAGACAGTAAAGCTATTATGTAGAGTAACCGTAGAAACGTTCTCACTAGAGTAAGAAGTAGCTGCTGCTTGAAAGAGTTGAGAGAGTGCTGCAACCGATTTAGATGTTGTCGACTTGGAATGATGAGGGCGAAGGGAGGAGGCGTAAGTACTAACACCACCAACCTTCTGTCGCCTGAAGTTGAGTTGCCGTCTGGCACTACAAATGCTGATGGATTGGGAGTTAGCCAAGTGGAGGATATCCTGCTCGAGGAGGTACATCTTACACTGGCGAGAACGTAGGTGGTGAGCGTCCCTGCAGAAAAAGCAGTAACTCTCTGACTGACACTCAGAAGTAGGATGCAAATCAAGATCAGAACGATTACCACACTGGGAACAGTTTGTGCAGTTCCTCCTCTCATGACCAAACTCAGAACAGTAATAACACTGAGCAGGACGCTCAACAAAAGGCTTCACCTCAAAAGAGGTGGGGTTGATGTTAATGCGATCTGGGATATGCGAGGCATAGAAAGTGAGGATGATCATATTTTTACTGCCTTTCTTTATTATTACTCGCTGGACTCTATCTGGGCACATAGCAAGGACATCCTCTTCTGAGAATTCAAACTGGTCCTTAATGTATATAAGCTTCTTGCTATAAATAAATGTTCTCTTTCTTGCAAATATTGAGCCCCAGGATTCTGCAATCTACAACGACCAGAGTGTGATGTCTCGAGGACCTGGTCGACCACCACTCTAGGAACAGAAAAAGGCTTATCTTTATCCATATGACATATATTATGGTTAAATGGCCACATGATGCAAGAGCTGCTACCTACCGGGCAGATGAGGGGATCGAGCACTGGTCGCCATGGGTGGGGTACCTCGTCCCCCATGGAGCCACTCGTTTTAAAAAATAGCCCCAATGGCTCGAAAGGTTGCCCACGACGGTGCTGAGATACGCTTCCCCAACATCTCCCGGCCCAGAAACCCAACCATCCAACACAGGACGACGCATAGAAGGCGGTCCCTCGGGCGAGCAGCACTGATGGCTGGTAGCCTATTCCATGGGAAGCATTAAGTCTGGTCTCTCACTGGTGACCTTCCTTGCATGGGAGGCCCACTCACCCCGAAATCGAAGCAGAACATGTCAGTAACAATAATTTAAGAAAGTGTTACAAATACCCATAAATATTCTACTATATAATCTAGTATATATAATCCTGCAACTGTTACCACATTAAAGTGTTACTAAGACCCATAATTAATCGAGTATTCTTTCTAGTATATAAAATACTGCAATTGTTACCACAAAATAAGCATTTTTCTGATGTTTCAGAAATATATCGAGGACGAGCAAATTCGTCGCAGGTGATTGCCGAGCGATGCCAAATTATCGGGATGTGTAGAACCAGAGCATCGGTGTCGAACATTGCACTCAAAGTGGAGGAGATCACCAAGACAATCAAAAGGTGGATCCGCCGGTGGGACCCCCCCAAAGGGAACTGCCTTGACGTGGTGGTGGTGGGGGGGGGGGGGGGTTTGCGTCTCTCTGAGACCTGGCGAGCTAGACTAGAGGGGGCTCTGGCCCCTGCTCTGCCCCGATTTCGGGGAGAGAGGGATTCCCATGCTAGTAAGGTCGCCAGTGAGAGATCAGACTAAATGCTTCCCATGCAATAGGCTGCCAGTACGGGCCAACAGTGCTGCCCTCCAGGGGCCGTCCTGTGTTGGATGGTTGGGTGTCTGGGCCGGGAGATGTTGAGGAACGTGGGGGACGAGGTACCCTACCCATAGCAACCAGCGCTCGGTCCCCTCATCTCCCCGGTAGGTAGTAGCTCTTGGCTCCTGGTGCCTATCTAACAAAATTAAGGTTATATGGATAACGAAAAGCCCTTATCTATTCGTCGATCGGTGGTCGACCAGGCCCTTGAGACGTCACTCTTCGTGGTGGTATGCAGAAGGCTACAAATAAGAGAAGACCTAGCAGATCGTTTGTTGTGTCGACGAACCCTGTTAGCGGTTTGGCCACGTTAATGTTGACGAATGTACATGCATCCCTTTCTTATGGCGCTATCCACTCCATTCTTAAGTGTTTGGGAGTGGTTCTTCATATCCGAATCAATTTGTATTTTCAATACAAATTCTGCTGCCAAAGCAGCTTTTGAAGGAATAGATTCTCTTACAGTGAGGGATACTCACTGTACGGTTCAGATGATGCTCTCCATAATAGTGGTTGACAGTGACAATGACTACTGCCCTAACATCTTCAATGACTCTGTTGAGCATGTCCCGAAGCAGCGTCAGGTTCCTACACCCTTTTCGTTTGTGGCTTACTACAAGGGGGGGGGGGGGAGTGAGGCGTGGTAACCTTATCCATGCATCTAGGTATCTGGAGAAAGAAATTGGATTACTACCGATGGGCCACATAAAAAATACGGTAAGGGTGTTTTAATTAGAGCCATAGATGTACACTTGCGGTCAGAAGTTGTGTCCCGATCACCTGGAACGATGTTTCGCAACCAGGCGAAGTTGGAAGGTTCGAACAACTGTATGTTTTGTGGAGAGAGGTGTAACACGCACCATTGTTCGAACCATCGAACTCGTCTGGTTGCGATTCATCACGTCAGGGAATCGAGACACAACTTCTGACTGCGACTGTACATCCTTGAGCAAAATATCCTCCATCTGGCTAACACCCAATTCATCAGCATTGGTAGTGCCAGATGGCAACTCAACTTCAGGCGACAGAAGGATGGTCGTGTGAACACATACGCATCCTCCCTTCGCAGTAAAACGGTTGCAACACCCTCTCAACTCTTTCAAGAAGCAGCTGCTTCTTACTCTAGTGAGAACGTTTCTAAGGTTTCACTACACAATAGTTTTTCTGTCTTGCAAACTGTATCAGATACTCATTCTGATGACCCTTAAACTGATGACAATTCTCGGACTTTGAACTAATGGTGTCCATCTGGTAGAGGTTCACGCTGCCACACGCTCTCCAACAAGGAAACTTAAGTCAACTTAACTGCAACAGAGAAGTCTTTGTGTTTCCTCTCAGGCACTTGACTCCATAGACTCCTTGCAAAGCAACCGTCTCTGTAGACTCTGTAGCTCCCTCTCAATTTTACCAGAAGCGTTCTCGTGGCTCTGATGAATCTATTGATTCAACAGATGTTCCTTCTCACAAGATTCCTTTGGGAACATCAGAGGGGCGTGAAGTGAACGTGGATACCTCGGATATTGTGACTTCAAAAGATTCAGTTTCTCTTCCGCTTGAGCAGCAGAGTGATTCTTCCATCTGTATTATGGAAGTTGATGTATCTGCCTGTGTCAGTGATACCATTGTTGTACCAATATGAATGTTTCAAAGAATATCCCCGCTCATTTACCTTCACCTTCATCTAACATATCAGATGCTTCAGGGACTCGTTTACGGGTTTCAATTACTGCCCCAAGTACTACTCTTCGGGTTCGCCCTTCTTCTAATGGCCCAGGATTAGACAAAACTCATCGTTTGAGTATAACCTTAGGTCAAAGTAGTAGTGGGAAGTCTCTCTGTGAGGCTTCACAAAAATCCAGACTAAAGTAACACTATTTAAGGTCCTTCAGTGGAATTGCTTGTGTGCCTTGGGAGGAACTGCGTATTCTTCTCTCTAGCTTCTCTCCTGCATGTGTTTCTCTCCAAGAGACAATGCTTGAGGACTACATTCCTGCCAGTCCTCCAGTATACTCTGCATTTTATTCCAGTTCCTTTGAAGGGCAGGGTCACAATGGTGGCTCTGCCATCCTAGTTCGGCACGATGTTCCATGCATGAGCCTGGAGCTTGACACTCATCTACAGGCTGTTGCAGTTAAGGTTTTTATGGACTGCCCCTACACTGTGTTCAGCCTATACCTTCCTCCCAGTGTTACAGTTGAGAGGGGTGATCTTAACTGTACGGGATCTTCCCTCTCCCTTTATTTTATGGGGTGATTTTAATGGTCGTCATCCTCTGTGGGGTGACAGTTCGGTCAACCCCATGGGTGTTTTATTGGCTTTTCATTGAAGATGAGGGATTAGAGGTTTTAAATACGGGAGACGTGACACATTTTAATAGCCCTACTGGAACTTTTACTGCCATTGACATTTCCCTCTGCTCACCCAGTGTATGTTGGATTTTACTTGGAGTGTATTGCCCACTTTATATGATAGTGACGACTTCCCTATACTTTTAGAAAATAACAGGTACGAAACGCAGCCTCATCTTCCTATATGGAGATTAGTGAAGTCTGACTGGCAGTTTTTTAGAGAGATAACTTCTCTGATCTCTTCTGTAACAGTTTTTGGTAGCTCTGACGAGGCTGTAACATATGTTACTGATATGCTCCACTTTGCTGCTCTCAACTCTATCCCTAGAATTTCTGGCCACTTTCCCAAACGTTCTGTCCCATGGTGGTCACCAGTCTGCACCACTGCTGTGCGGAAGTGCGCTGCTTTCTCTCGCCTTCGTCGCAATTGTGGGAACCCAACTCTCTTAGAGGTCTTCTGACGGGCAAGGGCTCGGGCTAGACGAGTTTTAAAAGAGGCACGACAGGCATCTTGGAAGGCCTATGTGTCTTCAATTAATAATAAAACCCCAGTCACCCAAGTTTTCAGAAGAGTCCGTAAGATGGCGGGGAAATTTTCTCCTAATTCTCCACCTGTTCTTAAGGTCAATGGAATTAAGATCATGGATGGTCTACCAATGGCCAACACCATGGCGGAGGCTTTTACAAAAGTCTCCAGCTGTGACTCTCGACCTCTGACTGTCAGGCATGAGTTGGGAGCCCAGGAGCGCACTGTCCTGGATTTCTCGGGGAACGAGAATGAAAGTTATAACCATATATTCACACTGAAAGACCTGCACTCTCTCTCTTTGGCGACACTTCTCCTGGGCCAGACAACATCCCATATGCAATGTTAGGCTTGTGCTAGTGCGAGCGGTGTCACTTACACAAAGTCAATTATTGTCGTCGTGGCTGGCTGTTGTCTCTTCGGAGTATATTTTTAGAATAGGTTATATGATTATTATGGTATGGAGAGTTAGCAAGCCTTATTCTATGTTTAACAAGATTTTATTAATAACCCAAGTAGTAGTACAGATTCACAAAAGGGTTAAGTTAGACTTAGGTGCTAACTTTAAAGAGAGAGAGAGATGGCTATGAGATACCCTGTGTTACGAATGGTAATCTCAAGCATACTGCCGTATAGGAGGTACAGTAAGGAGCTCTCTGTGTGACTTGTGACATCACTAATTGCTGAGACAGCTTAGGTTCCCATGCTAGGGTTGTTTGTCTCGGACCCGTTTATATCTAGGTCAGCTAGTTTGAGCGATCATGTGAGGTACATGGTGTATGACTCATTACCTTACATGTAGGTATATTATATGTAATTTAACCGGTACAATGCTTGGCCACAACCATCCTTCGCCCTCAGAGGAATATTACATACATAAATATTATATTATTGATAATACATGCAGCCTGTTGATAGTTTTATATTATTATTTCTACAGAGAATAAGGATTATAACATGTACAATATATATTAATTAAATACATCCTATCTAAATGTGTAAGAATGTGTAATTAGCCTATACATTTGTATCCTCGTTACCTTCGGTCACTTGTCTCTGTCGTTCACGAGCAGATAATTGTCGGTACCTAGCATACACCTTCCGTATACACCAGCTGAAGACAATTGTACAAACAATTAAAGTGAGTGCAGGAATGATATGGAGAGGAAATACAACTTTTTTTGATAGATGCATAGGTAACAAATCATCTAGTGTGGAGGTAAACTTTGAGTCATTTAAGTATTTGAGGAACTTTTCTTTGTCTGAAACAACAGTTATTTTATCTAAAGCTATATTTACTACAAGGATAATAGACTCTAACTCTGTACCGGTTATAACTACAAAATATATATACACATATAATATACCTACATATACCTAGTGAGTCATACACCATGTACCCTCACATGATAGCTTAAACTAGCTGACCTGACATAAACGGGTCCATGGGAACCAAGCTTCCTCAGCAATAAGTGACGTCACAAGTCACACAGAGAGTTCCTATTGTACCTCCTATACGGTAGTATGCTAGAGATACCCAATCGCTACACAAGGGGTCTCATAGCCATCTCTCTCTCTTTAAAGTTAGCTCCTAAGTCTAACTTAAACCCTCTTGTGAATCTGTACTACCACTTTGGTTATTAATAAAATCTTGTTAAACCAAAACAAGGTGTGCTAACTCTCCATACCATGATAATCATCTTACCTATTCTAAAAATATACTCCGAAGAGAAAAAAAGCCTGCCACACTACAACAACAACGACATCAACAAGACTGATTTGTGTAGTGACCGCTCAACTAGCACATTTTTGGTGAACAACGGTGGTGATACGAACATATATGGTTTAAAAAAGAGAGAAACAAAACAATAAATAGCAAGTGATAACCTAAGAAAAGACACAAAAGTAAAAAGAGAAGAAGTAAAGTGAAGGAGTGATAGAAGAAGGAAGTGAAGGACAGTCCAGTCAGCACATCAAGCTAGCCTTGCTTACTGTCCCGCGCTACTACCACTGGTTGCGTCACTCATCCTACCACACACTGGTTGCGTCATCACTACCACACTACCAGCACCATACTACTACTCTACCACACGAGCCGTACTACCACAACTACTATACTTACACTACAATATATCCTAGTGAGGTGAATACTTCAATTTCAACTACAGTGAGAGACTAAATTAACAGCTCAAATAAACTACAGTGCAGCTACACAGTACTTTAATCAACATATCAACATTCTTCAGTTGACAGTGCTAACATCCAAGAAAGGACGTTGGCTTGGTAATTGGTACGACGTCATACGACTACTGGAATACTATCCAACAAATTATCAAAGCCTACCCTACTATCCATGATCAGTAGCTTAGGTACATATATTTACAAATACATACACATCCTAACATCATTACATTAGGATATATAAATATATAAATGTATTACCAAATATCTCCTCATTACAAATTCTATGTATTCATAATTTAGAGTACTATATGCGTATATCTTCACGTATATAACCAGAAAGAATGTTCTTTGTGAATCTTCACGCAGAGTACAGGTAATGCATGGCAGAAAAATACGGTACGGCATTGTTTTCGCTTCGTAAGCTTAATCATAGTATAGCAATATTTGAAAGTAATGAAAGCTTAGTTGATTCAACAAAAATCACTAATTTAAGTGTGAGTACAATAGAAAGTGTAAGTTCTCCCTTGAGTAAAAATATTCTTGCACTATATTTAGACATAAAAGAAGATAGAGTGACAACTAATACTCCTCCTCTTACTAGATCTGCTTCATTAACTGACGTGTTTACTAGTTTTACCTCTAATATATCACCTAGTAAAACCAGATCAGAACGTACTTACTTTACGGCTTTACATATTGTTACGCGTGCCTGAATTATTATTGATTTGTAAGTATTGCTATCCTATTAATTGACTGTACCTGTGAGTGTGGTAGCGGAGGCTTGCTTCCGGCAGTGCTGTGTCCGCAGATAGCTCATCTATTTCATTCCATTTTCTTTGTGTATTTTTGTCAAAAGGTCGAGAATGTCGTGGCCTGTTATGTTTTCTAGATTCGTACGCATCCCCCCCCCCTCTAGCAGGTGGAGGTGGGGGAAGTTGTCCGTTTTCGTCTCTTGTAACTTCCAATAGTTGTTGATATTGGAGCGTGTGCGTGATGTGTGTCTAAGTCTGTGTTAACGGAACAGTTCGGAGACGCGCCTATGACTTTGTTGTAACACGCTCACTTCTCTTTGTTGAGCCGACTGTATATAAGCGCGGGGGTACAGCTTGTGAGTCAGATGCCTGAAGAGACTGGGACAGCAAACAGTTTGTGTTTTGTAAGTGAGTGAGTGTGGTAAGATTAAGGACGAGACACGCAGACGTATTTGATAAGTATAATTGTGTTTACTTCTAAATTTTTCTCACAGTGAAATAGGGTCACTCTCTTATAAATTAATATTGCTATTATTACTATTATTATATATATTTGTCCATTGATATTTTTATTGTTATATTATTACATGTATGTTGTGATGCATTGATGCTCCATTATTATATATGCTAGTGAAGTGCTAACGTACCATCATTATTGTGTGATTATTCCAGGTCCATTATTTAATCTGGGAACTCGGTCTCATGTTCTCTCATAGTTGGGAATCCTGATTTCATTTATTAATTCTTTCAGTGTTAATTAAACGTTTGTCTTCGTGTTCGTTCATATTGTCAATATATATTATAGAAAGTCAGAGTAGTTTCTCTATCATTTTTATTCATTGTACCCGAACCTGGGTATATGTTTGGACGGTCTCTTTGGGTTGTGTTATCATTCTTTCATATAGGTGGGTTTGTACTTTTACTTACAATTTATAACTTTAATAGTCAGATACCTGCCACCCAGTGCTACTTTATTCGGTTGATAGCTAACGTTGGGGTAAGTCTAGTCTAGCGACTAGTACAGTATTGTATCTCTACCCTCCGTCCGTAACATATAAATTGGCGACCTCGCCAGGATTTCCAATTTTTGCCGAACTGAGACTGGTGTTCTATCATTGCATTACTGTTGTATTTTTCTTGTATTGCATTTTTCCATTTTTTGTGTACATTTGCCTAATAGTTAGTGAGCAATGGAGACTCAGGGTGTGGCTAGTGAGAAGGGTGCTCCACTTCATATTATCTCTGAGCAGGATGCTGCAGAGTTTATTAATTCAAGTCCTAATCCCGAGAGAGTAAGAGCACTGAGGAGAAAGGAATTATTAAATGTTGCACAGAAGTTGAACCTTGCCATTGAAAGTTCCAACGCATTTCCACTTGCTAACCTGATTTGCCACCATCTATGCGGCACTGAATTGTATGATTTTGTTGAGAGGAAGGATGATGCTTCTGTCGTAAGTGACTGGTCTGCACCTACTGATTTGCTTGAAGCCACTATGGTTCAGAATAACCAATCTGGGAATGACCAAGCTGTGCGTGACCATGAGTTCCGAATGCTACAACTTAAGCTGTAAATGGAGTTTGAGAGAGAGGAAAGGAGAGCTCAGATGGAGCTTGAGCAAAGGAAACTAGAGTTGGAGTTGGAGAAATATAAAGTGGACAATGAGCCACAACAACCGGTTGCGTCGGGGGTGTCATCAGAACAGCACAGGTTGGTTCCTAACTTTGATGAGGACCATGTTGCTGAATTTTTCCAGAGGTTTGAGAAGGTTGCAGAGGGTAGTGGGTGGCAGAAGGAACGATGGTCAATGCTGGCACAGTCAGTCTTTTGTGGTAAAGCTTTAAGAGCATTTGATGCTCTCAGTTTTGAGGAATCCTTGGATTATGAAAAGTTAAAGTCTGCTGTACTAAGGACGTATGAATTAAGACCAGAAGCTTACAGACAGAAGTACCGTAATAGTAAGAAACGCCCTAATGAGACATGGATTGAATTTATGAAATATCAGAGTGACCTATTTCGAGCATGGATAAGAAGTGAGAAAGTAGAAGATAATTATTGTAGGTTGGAGGAGTTGGTTAAGTTGGAGCAACTTCTGAGCCAGATGGAGCCAGATTTGCAGATGTTTATAAGTGATAAGAGAGTAAAGACTGCTGAGGAAGCTGCAGTTTATGCTGATGATTACGTTTTAGTCAGGAAGCAATTTAAAGCCAGAGACAAAGGGCACAATAGACCCCCTCCAACCACCAATAATAAAACTCATGATCACGATGTCTCCCCGAATTCCAAAAGCACTCATGTCACTAGTCCCAGTCCCCCAGGTATCTCACATGCACAAACACCTACACGCACCCCACACAAACCTTGGACACGAACTCTCACATGTACATATTGCCACAAAACAGGGCATACTGTAGACAGATGTTGGAGAAAGGCAGGAGTTGTTAGGCCAACTAATTTTGTTTCTTGTGACAGAGCTATTGTCACAGTTTCTGAGCCCCGAAAGGATAGTAGGGATAACTCTGTTTTACCCACTTCTAAAGATAGAGTTCTTTTAGAAGGAGGGAAGGGTGCAGTGGATGCTGTTCACATGTCTGACGTTACAGGAGCAGTTGTCCAGTCGGTAGCTACGGATACTACGGTTGAGGATTGTTATGCTCCGTATCGGTCTGATGGGTTGGTCAAACTGGGGGAATCCCAGTATCCTGTTAAGATACTCCGAGACACTGGTTCTACAATTACTCTGTGGGTAAGACCGAAACATGTTGAGGTGGGTTCCAAGAATTTTGTTTTGCTCAGGAGAGTTGGAGGCTCCCTGACGGTTCCTTTGGTGGAGTGTAGGGTGAGTTGTGATGTATTTAAGGGGACGGCACAGGTTGGAGTGGTGGAGTCATTGCACGAGCCCGATGTGGACCTGATACTAGGGAATGATTTTGTTGTAACACGCTCAGTTCTCTTTGTTGAGCCGACTGTATATAAGCGCGGGGATACAGCTTGTGAGTCAGATGCCTAAAGAGACTGGGACAGCAAACAGTTTGTGTTTTGTAATTGAGTGAGTGTGGTAAGATTCGGGACGAGACACGCAGACGTATTTGATAAGTATAATTGTGTTTATTTCTACATTTTTCTCACAGAGAAATAGGGTCACTTTCTTATAAATTAATATTGCTATTATTACTATTATTATATATATATGTCCATTGATATTTTTATTATTACATTATTACATGTATGTTGTGATGCATTGATGCTCCATTATTATATATGCTAGTGAAGTGCTAACGTACCATCATTATTGTGTGATTATTCCAGGTCCATTATTTAATCTGGGAACTCGGTCTCATGTTCTGTCATAGTTGGGAATCCTGATTTCATTTATTAATTCTTTCAGTGTTAATTGTTTGTCTTTGAGTTCGTTCATATTGTCAATATATATTATAGAAAGTCAGAGTAGTTTCTCTATCATTTTTATTCATTGTACCCGAACCTGGGTATATGTTTGGACGGTCTCTTTGGGTTGTGTTATCATTCTTTCATATAGGCTGGGTTTGTACTTTTACTTACAATTTATAACTTTAATAGTCAGATACCTGCCACCCAGTGCTACTTTATTCGGTTGATAGCTAACGTCGGGGTAAGTCTAGTCTAGCGACTAGTACAGTACTGTATCTCTACCCTCCGTCCGTAACAATATTAACACATCATCATACACAATGGCAACTAACACTTCTGCTACTATTAATGTTCTTCTCCAAGCTCATACAGTGAAGGAATTCACTGGGGACGATGTTAACTATAATATCCATACATTTCTAAGGGCTTGTGAAGATAATATGCTTCCTGCAGGGATTACAGATGACAAAGGGAAAATAAGGTTCATACGTGGTCATATTAAACCAGATTCCAATGCTAGTAAATTGTGACTGCAACTGCTTTCACGGATCCAGATAACTTAAATAATTTTAAACAGTTTTGTGAAGACCTCATAGATGTTTTCGGTGGGGGGCAGTTTGGCAGTCCACTATCATGGGTACACAGAATGGTTAGAAGGACAGTGAGTAATTGTGGAACAGCCAATTCAAGTAAGGCTCTAGCGTTAGCAGGTTCGACCATTAGCGATGCTAAACAACTCTTAAAAGGGTCAGAGTGGTTGAACACACAAGGTAACATGAAAGCGGATAATGTATACCAGATCATTGAGTACATGCAGTATGTGTTGCTTTTAACAGAGGAATCCAGGCTTGAAGCTGCTAAAATAGAATATAAACCAAGTGACAGATTGGTCAAATATGCAGCAAAAGTTAGTCAAAAAGAACCTCTTAATGTACCTAGAGCCCTACCTATAGTCGTGATCACTGACACAGCACTTCACAGACACCACACACTACAAATTTCACACCCCAGAGTTCGAAGAAGAAACCTTATTGTAAAATCTGCAGAAAATATGGACACAGCCCAGATAAGTGTTACTTTAAGTAAGGATAATAGTAATAAAGTAGCAAGTGAAAGTGACAGCAAGCCCAGTAACAAGTATTGCATTATTCATAATAGTGTGACACATAACACAGATGAATGTAGAGTCACATTAAATGCAAGAGACCAAATAAATAATAGACGTTCAAATACAGGTGACGATTAAAAAAAAAAAAAAAAAAAAAAAAAAAAAAAAAACGCCAATTTCATCACGCTTAAACAAATAAATATACTTGTTGCTGCCTTGGGTAATTGATCAAAGCTATCTTGCTCTGTCTGTGACCACTTAAATTCGATATTCTTCTTGAGGAGTCTTGTTAGTGGGCTGGCGATTTTAGCAAAATTCATTATGAATGACCGATAGTATGAACATAATCCAAGGAAACTCCTGATTTGCTCTGCTGTAGTAGGTTGAGGGAATTCCTTTACTGCTTTAATCTTGGAATCTAACGTGCGAATTCCTTTAATATTTACTTTATGACCCAAAAATTCTATTTCAGCTTTAAGGAATGTATATTTTGACATTTTAACCTTTAATCCAACATCCTGCAGTCGTTGTAAGACTTTGTCTAGTTTTTGTAGGTGTGAATTTACATCAGGGCTGACAATAATTAAGTCAACTAAGTAAGCAACAACATCTTGAGTCATGTCGCTGAGATAGTATTTATCATCCTTTGGAAAATTAGTGGTGCATTGGATAATCCAAAGGTCACTCTGACAAATTGCCAATGACCATTAGGGGTGCTAAACGCAGTAATAGGTTTGGATTGGTCATCTAATTCTACTTGCCAATAACCACTAATCAGGTCAAGACTACTAAAGACTCCGTTATTTTCCCCAATCTCCATGAGGATATCTTTAAGTACAGGTAATGGGCACCTATCCTTGACAGATTTCTCATTTATCTTCCTAAAATCAATAACAGGGCGGAAATCACCTGTTTTCTTAGTCCCTGAGAATAATGGGCTGTAATAAGGACTGTTTGAAGGCTCAATGATTCCTTCTGTAGACATGTCATAACCATTTTATTCATTACTTGTCTTTGACTATGAGGTAATCTGTAAGCATTCACATATACTGGATCTGTGTCTGTTAATGATATGTGATGTTTAACTAGTGTTGTTTTCCAAAACCGCTTACCAGGTAAAGCAGTAGCCGACCTGTGATTTGCTAATGTGTAAAAGTTGTGTGCAATGTGAAGGAAAATCATTTACTTGTACATGCTCATATAATTAATTAATGGTTTGCCTAAGTTGCGATTCATCAACAGTGTGTATGTTGGCTAAGGGAGGAGATTCTATTTCCATCTGTATGTACCTGGTTTTATTTTCACTGCCTGTTCAACCTTGTTAAAAATTAGAGCTTCAATGAAGTTGTCTTTTTGTACCAGAGAAAATATGGATTCCATACCGACATTACTTATTTTACAAGTTTCACTTAAGGATATGGTTTGATTTCCCAAATAATTGTCACCTTTAACTTTCACCTTTATGATAGCAAACCCTTTACTTGGTAAATTTACCGTACTTTTGACACTGCCTGCCAGTCGAGTCTGTGAGTCACTGACTCTTGTCCCCGAGCCTACAGCTGTGCACTGCTGACTCCGCGGGTGACATGGGTACACTTGACCTTGAAAGATTATTGACTGGATGGATATTGCAATGTCAAGGTTATGATCAGTCAGTTCTTTTAAACCTAACAATCCATCAGTTGGCAAACTGAAGTTTTCACAAATGTAGAAGGTGTATTTTAGTCTCTGACTTTTTAATGAAAGTGTAATAGGAAATTGGACCATTCCTTTAATGATTAATTTACTACCAGATAAGGCAGTTAAGCTTAAATCTGATTGTTGAATAGACCATCGTTCCTGTGGGGTTTCCTTTAACAGCTGTTTAAGTGTTACTTCAGTCAGTAATGATACACAAGCTCCTGTATCAACAGCTAACAAGACATTTGTATTCCCAATGTTACAAGGAAGTGATTGTACATCAACTTTACCCAAGGCAGCAACAACTATATTTATTTTTTTAGGAGTGATTAATATTTTATTATTATTTTTTTTTTTAAATCGTCACCTGTATTTGCAGGTCTATTATTTATTTGATCTCTTGCATTTAATGTTACTCTACATTCATCTGTGTTATGTGTCACACTATTATGAATAATGCAATACTTGTTGGGCTTGTTGTCACTTTCACTTGCTACTTTACTAGAATCCTTACTTTAGGCATTTGAGCGATTATTCTTATTAAAGTAACACTTATCTGGGCTATGTCCATATTTTCTGCAGATATTACAATAAGGTTTCTTCTTGGAATTCTGAGTTGTAAAGTTTGTAGTGTGTTGTGTCTGTGAAATGCTCTGGTGAGTGTCTGTGTCACTGATCACGGCTAGAGGTAGGGCTCTAGGTACATTAAGAGGTTCTTTTTGACTAACTTTTGCTGCATATTTGACCAATCTGTCACTTGGCTTATATTCCATTTTAGCAGCTTCAAGCCTGGATTCCTCTGTTAAAAGCAACACATACTGTATGTACTCAATAATCTGGTATACATTATCCGCTTTCATGTTACCTTGTGTGTTCAACCACTCTGACCCTTTTAAGAGTTGTTTAGCATCGCTAATGGTCGAACCTGCTAACGCTAGAGCCTTACTTGAATTAGCTGTTCCACAATTACTCACTGTCCTTCTAACCATTCTGTGTACCCATGCTAATGGACTGCAAAACTGCCCACCACCGAAAACATCTATGAGGTCTTCACAAAACTGTTTAAAATTATTTAAGTTATCTTGATCCGTGAAAGCAGTTACAGTCAGTAATGTACTAGCATTGGAGTCTGGTTTAATATGTCCACGTACGAACCATATTTTCCCTTTGTCATCTGTAATCCCTGCAGGAAGCATATTATCTTCACAAACCCTTAGAAATGTATGGATATTATAGTTAACATCGTCCCCAGTGAATTCCTTCACTGTATGAGCTTGGGGAAGAACATTAATAGTAGCAGAAGTGTTAGTTGCCATTGTGTGTTATGATGTGTTAGTATGTAAAGCTGTAAAGTAAGTACGTCCTGATCTGGTTTTACTAGGTGAAATGTTAGAGGTAAAACTTGGAAACAAGTCAGTTAATGAAGTAGATCTAATTAGAGGAGGAGTATTAGTTGTCACTCTATCTTATTTCATATCTAAATATAGTGCAAGAATATACTTACTCACGGGAGAACTTACACTTTCTAATGTACTCACACTTAAATTAGTTATTTCTGTTGAATCGACTAAGCTTTCATTACTTTCAAATATTGCTAAACTATGTTTAAGCTTACGAAGCGAATCCAATGCGATACCGTATTTGTTTTCCATTCATTACTTGTACTCTGCGTGAAGATCACAAAGAACATTCCTTCTGTATATATACGTGGATATACGCATATAGTAGTACTCTTAATTATGAATACATAGAATTTGTAATGAGGAGATATTTGGCAATACGTTTATATATTTATATATCATAATGTGATGATGTTAGGATGTGTATGTATTTGTAAATATATGTACTTAAGCTATTGACCATGGATAGTTGGGTAGGCTTTGATAACTAGTTGAATAGTATTCCAGTAGTCTTGTGACGTCGTACCAATTACCAAGCCAACGTCCTTTCCTGGATGCTATCATTATCAACTGAAGAATGTTGATATGATGATTGAAGCACTGTAGCTGTGAAGCACTGTAGCTGCACTGTAGTTGAAGTTATTTGAGCTGCTAATATAGTCTCTCACTGTTTGAAGTTGAAGTATTCAAGTATTACACCTCACTAGGCTATACTGTAGTGTAAGTATAGTAGTAGTGGTAGTACTTCTAGTGTGGTAGTGTAGTAGTACTAGTAGGTGCTGGTAGTGTGGTAGTGATGGTGAGTGGTAGGGATGGGTGACGCAACCATTGGTAGGAGTGCGGGACGGTAGTCAGGCAAGGCCAGCGCCTGTGTTTCTGAATCTGGTGTCCTTCACTTCCCACTTGCTTCTATCACTCTTTCACTTCACTTCTTCACTTCTCCTTTCTTCTCCTTTTACTTTTGTGTCATTTCCTAGGGGACCACTTGCTATTTATTGTTTTGTTTCTCTCCTTTTTCCACCATATATGTTCGTATCACCACCGTTGTTCGCCAATATGTGCTAGTGCGAGCGGTGTCACTTACACAAAGTCAATTGTTGTCGTTGTGGCTGGCTGTTGTCTCTTCGGAGTATATTTTTAGAATAGGTTATATGATTATTATGGTATGGAGAGTTAGCAAGCCTTGTTCTATGTTTAACAAGATTTTATTAATAACCCAAGTAGTAGTACAGATTCACAAAAGGGTTAAGTTAGACTTAGGAGCTAACTTTAAAGAGAAAGAGATGGCTATGAGATACCCTGTGTTGCGAATGGTAATCTCAAGCATACTGCCGTATAGGAGGTACAGTAAGGAGCTCTCTGTGTGACTTATGACGTCATTAACTGCTGAGACAGCTTTGGTTCCCATGCTAGGGCTGTCTTGTTTCGAACCCGTTTATATCTAGGTCAACTAGTTTGAGCGATCATGTGAGGTACATGGTGTATGACTCACTACCTTACATGTAGGTATATTATATGTATTTAACCGGTACAGGCTTTTGCATGACATCAACACCCGGTCTGTGTATTGTTTGATTTCGAGAAAGCCAATTACACTACGTGGCAATATGGCACCCTGCAGCAACTCCATACGTATGGCCTCCATGGTCGCTTTCCACGCTTTCTTAAGGAGTTTCTCAGTGGTCTCAGGATTTGCGTGAGGGTTGGTTCAGCCCTCTTAACATCCATTGCAGCAGAGAAGGGCGTCCCCCAGGGAAGCATCCTCAGTGTCACATTGTTTGCAGTATCAATTATTGCCATTGCCTCATCCCTTCCAGACGGTATAGCCAACTCAATGTACATTGACGACCTGGCGGTGTGGATTTCCTGCTTCCCGTATGTCAGTGGCGTAGTGGCGAATGCAGCTTGCCTTCGACAGGGTGTCGTGTTGGGCTGGTTCTCATGGGTTTCGCTTCTCTCCTGCCAAGACGGTTGCTATGTACTTCTGCCACATCCGAGGTGTCCAACCCCATCCGAACTTATTTATGTATGGTCATCGGATACGTTGTGTCGAGGAGACTCTCTTTTTGGGTGTTCTCTTTGACAAATGTTTAACTTGGGTTCCCCATTTACGTTCACTTAAGATCTCCTGCCTCCAGGCTCTTAAGCTGTTGAGGGTCCTGGGCTATACATCCAGGGGGGCCGATCGGGCCACCCTCCTCTGCCTATACCTTGCTCTTATTAAATCAAAACTCGACTATGGGTGTGAAGTATCCTCCTCTGCAACGGATGGCCGTCTCAGAGTCTTAGACCATGCTCATCAAGCTGGAGTACGTCTGGTGACCGGAGCCTTTAGGTCATCCCCAATCTCCTGGTGGGCGCTGATGAGCCACCTCTTGATCTCCGTCGCCACTCCTTAATGGTTCACTGTTGTCATCAACTATAACCCTGACTCCCATTTGGGGGTCCAAGCATCTGCACGGCTTCGGTCAACCAGACTTGGGACTGCTTGGCCAGACAGTCTGGGGAACTACAACAACAACAACAACTACATCGACTTCCTGACTCCCTTCCCTGCTTGGCGGTGTCATCTGATATCATGTCTCAGTACTACCTTTTACATCCTCGCACACCATGGCCCTTTGGCTTCCAGGTCAGGAAGGCTATGGAGGAGATGGGCATTGATGACTTCCAGATTTGTCCTGTGCGAATCCCCAGGGTGGCTCCATGGCTTCTTCCAGAAAATTACACCTGCACCTGCACCTGCTTTTCAGACAAGTAAGAATCTCTTCCTCCTCCAGTGGCTCGTTCCCTCTTTTTAGAACATGCCTTAACTCACAGAGAGTCTCTCCCTGTCATGTCTATTTGTACTGCCGAGTTCTCGGCCATTTTATTTGACCTTAAAGTTATTTTTACTCTCCCACAGCCTTCTTTTACTATTTTTAGTGATTCCTGTATTGCCTTGCAGGCCTTGGGCAATTTTAACTTTTCCCATCCCTTGGTGTTGGTCATACTCGAGTGGCTTGTCCTCCTGGGTCGTCAGGGCTGCAGAGTCACATTTTGTTGGGTTCCAGCTCATGTGGGTGTCAATAGGAATGAGTGGGCTGACGCCATGGCTAAGGCTGCGGCCTCCAGTTCTCGGCCTCTGCTAGGTGTCATTCAGTGCCTGTAGTTGACCTTCGACCTGTTGCTGCCGTTTGTTCTTGCTGGCAGGACAGATAGGATGCTGTCGGAGCAAACAAGCTCCGCGGTTTCCACCAGCGCCTGGGTTTGTAGAGCTAGCGGCCTGTCCCGTTGGAGTGAGATGGCTCTTGCCCATCTCCGCATTGGCCACACACTATTAACTTATGGGTTTTTAATGGAGAGGGCACCCCCTCCCTACTGTGATGATTGTCTGGTCCCTCTGACAGTACAGCATCTTATTGTCGAGTGTCCCAGCCTTGGGGACCTTCGTCGTAGACACCTCTCTGAGTACCGGGTGGGTTACGGTTCATATAGTCTCTCCCAGGTGCTCGGGGAGGAGGCTTGTAGTGTGGGAGGGAACACCCTCTCGTATGTGGAGGAGGCTGGCCTCCTCTATAAATTGTGAACTTGATGATTTTTATGGCTATTCTTTTTTAGGTACTACCGTAGGTAAGTTTACTGTTTCTTTTGTTTATATTTTAATTCTTTATATATTTAATTTGAGTATGTTATTTTAGTAAAATGTGATTTTTAGATGATATGGCTTTTATTCATGCTGCTTCTCCCTCTCGGGGTAGTGAAGATTATTTAATGTTTGTACATATTTTATTAATGATTTAGATGACCATTTTATGTTGGGCGGTATATGACCATTGCTCTTGCACCGCCAGATGGCAAGTGGCATAAAACCACAAAGCGGTAGACTTCGAGTAACGTCGGCAAGGCAGTACGTTATGATTGTAGAAAATGTAAAGGCATATCCAGTGCATACTTCAGTGCAACATGTCTTAATTCTCCATGGTAATTTTCCAACTTCCTGGCGTACTGCTAATATAACGCCAATCCTTAACGTATTTGCCTCAGTCTTTCCTGAGGAATACTTACCTATTTCTATTTCTCCCATCATATCAAATGTATTTGAGTGTTTGCTTGCTAAAGGATTCACCAATTTTTTTATAGTAATAATATACTACAGTGCCTCCTCATCAGTTTGGTTTTCGAAAAAATTGAGCACTTGTGATGCTCTCTTAGTTCTAGTTCACGATCTACAGGAGAGTTAGGATGCCGGACATGAGTCACGACTTGTATCCTTAGATTTTAGTTTTGCTTTTGATTTGGTGAATTATAAAAGCAATTTTGC
The DNA here is from genome assembly GCA_033782935.1 of Petrolisthes cinctipes. Taxonomy (NCBI): domain Eukaryota; kingdom Metazoa; phylum Arthropoda; class Malacostraca; order Decapoda; family Porcellanidae; genus Petrolisthes; species Petrolisthes cinctipes. The sequence continues at coordinate 938,630 of JAWQEG010000033.1, forward strand.
ATAAATTGAAAAACTATGGTGTCAGTGGGCATGATTTTGATATTTTATTATAATTCCTAACTGAAAGGAAGCAGCTTGTTGTTATTGATAGCTATTTTAGTAATTTAATTGACAATAAATCTGATGTTTCTCAGGATAGTTGTTTGGGCCCATTGTTGTTGTTTTGTTGTTCCCCAGACTGTCTGGCCTAGTAGCCCCGAGTCTGAATGACTGAAGCCGCGCAGATGCTCGGACCCCCAAATGGGAGTCAGGGTGACAGTGAGATCTGTTTCTTTGAAGGCAACAGAAGAGGGGACTGCTGGCTCACGGGCATATACCCCAGGGCCAACAAGCCCACCGTCTATAGTCTTCCATGTTGGGCCACCTAATTGGGCGATCTCGTTGGCTACCCAGAAGGAATGAGAAATAGTAAGAGAGACAGACAGTACAGGCCAGGGTGTGGTAGAGGATGCCAGATTCCTCATTTCTGGATAGAACCAGCACTCACCAGTCAGCAGCTGAGTAGTTGAGAAGTGTGCTGGGTAGTTTACATCAACACATCTTTCCCCAGCCATCAACACATCTTCCGCCAGCCTACAAGATAGCATGCTATCCTTGCTCATACAGCCAGGTACCTATTTACTGCTAGGTGCACAGGGACATAGGGGGCTGGGAAAATTGTCCAACAATTCCACTGACCCAGGAATTGAACCTGGTGTTGCGTGTGCAACTAAGGTTGTCTCTTTGTATCCTGTGCAAGAATTGTGAGATATTTGTAGTGCATCTCTTAGCCGTATTTAGTCTGTTAGTTGCTATGGTAGGATGATTGATAACATTCCTTCAGCGGATAGCTATATTTCCTGATTCTAACAATCTGCTTATGCGAGTAATCACATCTACTATGCACGTCAAAAATAAATGTTCTAAAGAATTTATGGTAACAAGCAAACATACCAATTATTATATATACCTGTTGCATACTATTGGAAAGAGGTTTAAATTTCACATTTGATGGTAAAAATGAATTATGACTGCCTTGCTCAGGCGCAGCGTAGCAGGCATGCAAATGCAAAATTAATAAGTGATAGGTCAAGGGCAGGTCACGTCAAAAGGTGATGTGCTTTATTTTGACCTGATAGAGAATGTATTTCTACCTGGTACATTTGAGGGGTTTCTAATATAAACATGGGTATACATTTGAGGGGTTACTAATACGAACATGTTTATGTACACTACAGTACTCCCCCCCCCCCTAGTGACGAGGAAGGAGGAACGTGTTGTAGTAGCTTGTTCCGTGGTAGTGTGTGTTGATGGGTTGATTGCAGGGAGCAAGGCAGGTTCGTGAGACATTAGGTAGAGGTCGATTAGGTCGATTGAGATGGTGTTAGGCTTACCATGGTGGTTGATGGTGATGTTCTTCCTTTGGCGTCTGATGACGGGGAAAGGACCAGAGTAGGATTGTTGCAGCGGCTTCTTGACTGAGTCAACCTGGACAAAGACATGGGTACAGGTCTGGAGGTCCTGGCTGAAGAAGGTTTTGGGTGGTTGCTGACGAGGTGGTGAGGGCTGCAGGGAACTCATGTGGGAGGTAAAGGTGGCAGCGAAGTCCTGGACGTCAGTGTTGTTGCGAGGCATGGTGGAGGTGAGGAGTTCACCAGGCAGTCGTAGGATGGAGCCGTAGAGCAACAACCGAGGTCGACCTTCAGGGCAATGCGGATACCTAGTAGAACAAGAGGGAGAGAAGAGAGCCACTTGCCGTGGTGTTGTACCATTGCTGTTAGGGAGGTTTTGAGTTGTCTGTGGAACCTCTCTACTAGACCGTTTGATTGTGGGTGGTAGCTGGTGGTGCTGAGTCTCTTGATGCCAAGGTGGGTTATCAGCTTGTTCCATAGGGAGGACTCGAACTGGCTGCCCCTGTCAGATGTGATGGTGAGAGGGACACCATAGCGGGAGATCCAGGTCGAGATGAAGGCTTTGGCAACAGTGGTGGTGTTGATGTCGGCGAGAGGTGACACTTCTGGCCATCTGGTGAAGCTGTCCACACAGGTGAGGAGGTATCTGCAATTGTCAGAGGTAGGAAGGGGACCTACCAGGTCGACATGAACGTGGTTAAACCTGGCGGAGGGCGGTAGGAAGGTTGCTTGAGGCGACTTGGTGTGTTTGTTGATTTTGTTGGCTTGGCACTGTTGGCACTCTCTTACGTCCTAGTTGATTCCGGTCCACACAAATTTTGAGGTTAGGAGCTGTTGAGAAGCATGAATACCTGGGTGGGAGAGAATGTGGAGTTGGGAAAAGAGGAGGAATCTGTGATTCTTAGGAACATAAGGGCGGATAGAACCAGTGGAAGAGTCTGCGCAGAGTGAAACATTAGTGCCGGGGTAGTTAACCTTTTACATTTGCAGGGCGGGGTTCGCTAAGAGTTCCATCAACTCTGGGTCATCAGTTTGATTGGTGGCAATAGCGGCGAAATTAATAAGGGTTGCTGAGTTGAGTTAACAGGAGAGAGCATCTGCAGGCACGTTGTTTTCACCTTTGATATACCGAATGTCAGTGGTAAATTGTGAAATGTAAGAAGTGTGACATACTTGTCTTGGTGTGTAGGAGTTCTTGTTGTTGTTGAATGTGGAGGCAAGAGGTTTGTGATCAGTCAAAACATGAAAGGGCTACCTTCGAGGAAGTAACGGAAGTGTTTAATGGCTTTGTAGATGGCGAGAAGTTCTCTGTCGAAAACACTGTATTTTGATTCCGCTGGAGATAGTTTCTTGAAGAAGGTGAGCGGCTTCCAGTCATCACCTTGGCATTGCTGTAGGACCGCACCCATACCTGTGTCAGATGTGTTGGTGCAGATGGCTGTGATGGTGTCTGGAGTAGGGAAGCAGAGGGAGGTGGCTTCTCCAATGGCATTGGTAGCGTTATTGTAGGCTTGCTCAGTAGTGTCTGACTATGTTAGTTTTATTGACTGACCTCTCTTGCAGGGTTTCAGCATGTTGTAGAGAGGCTGAAGGAGTGCTGCAGTGTGAGATGAACCTGGTGTAGTAGTTGAGCATTCCCAGGAAGCATTTCAGTTCGCGTTGAGTCTTGGGTCTTGGGAACTGCTGGATGGCTTCCTGTCTTGAAGGTGTGGGAGAGATACCAGAGGAGGAAACAGTGTATCCAAGGAATTGGGTAGAGGTGACACCGAAGGAGGATTTGGCAGCGTTAAATTGTATACCATAAGTTTGGAATCTCTCAAATACCTTTGTAAGATGTTGCTGGTGAGTTTCTTCGTTGGGGCTGGCAATGAGGACGTCGTTGACATAGGCGAAGCAGAAGGGCAGTCCGCGCAGTACTTCGTTGATAAATCTCTGGAAGGTCTGTGCAGAGTTCTGGAGACCAAACCGCATCCTGACTATTCAAATAAACTAAACGGGGTGATGATGGCAGTTATAGGAATATCATCAGGGTTCACAGGGATTTGGTGGAAGGCTTGGACGAGGTCGAGGTTAGAAAAGATGGTTGTGCCAGTAAGTTGGGAAGAAAAATCTTGGATGTTAGGGATAGGGTATCTGTCCATAATTGTTTTACTGTTAAGTGCTCTGTAGTCGCCGCAGGGTCTGATGTCACCATTCTTCTTGTTGACAATGTGGAATGGAGAAGCCCAGTTGCTTGAACTTTGTCAGATGATACTTTGGTCGAGGAGGGACTTGGCTGGCGTGACTGCAGAGTATGGCTGTGTTGTCAGCTAAGATTGTAGACAGCTATGGGCTTGAACCTTTGTAGTGTGTAGTGTGTGAGGAAGTCGGTTGGGAGACGTCAGCGACGTAGAAGGCCCACTCTAGCGCTTGTCGAAGGTGAAGTTCAACCTTGAGGGTAAGCTTAGTGTAGACTGGTATGGTGGAACCGTTGGCTGCGAAGAGTGAAGTGATGGGTGGTAGTGCCCTGGCTGTAGCAGGGAGAACAATAATCTCGGCGCCTGTGTCTACTAAAAAACTTATGGTTGAGTGGATCCCAGATGTGGAACAGTGTGGACTTCCGTTTGCAGGCACTATGGACCACTAGTGACTGCTGGTGTCATTAAATGAACAGAATTGCTGGCAATGGTGTGCATTTTGACCAAAACGATGATGATAGAAGCACATCCCGTTAGTGTTGGAGTTGGTGGAGTTGTTGAAGGTATTGCGGGAGCCTCTGCTGCGGGATCTGTGGCATCGTGGAGTTGGAGAGCGGGCACGAGACGGTTGTTGTACTTGAATTTTTAACTCACTTACTTGTAGTACCAGGCTGGAGATGAGGTATTTGAGTTGGGTGATTTCGTTGGATGAGGTGATGTTGCAGATGGTGGTGTCGTTTGGGATGGTGTCCATGGACTCATCTGCAAGCTGGGCAAGGTCTTCAAGGGGTAACTTGCCTTTAACAGTGAAGAGGTTGCGTTGGATTATCTACAGGAGGCGCTGGTAGAAGGGGTGGGTGAGGATGGTGGTGTCGAAGGACTGCTGGTGGGTACCGATGAGTTTCTTCATCCATCAGAGGAGGTCGGTAGGCTTTTCATTTCCTAGCTCTTCCTTTGAGAGAAGTTCCTGGAGTCATGTAGAAAGGGAAACTTCATGACGTGTGGTGATGGCGGTCTTGAGGTCTTCGTAGGGAGTGCAGGCGGCTGTGACTGAATCAGAGAGTTGGGCGAGGACTTCAGGAGGCAGGAGGGTGGTGGCGACACTAAATTTCTTAAGACTGGAGGTGATGCGGTGTGCTCTGACGTTTACTTCAAGAATGGTGAACCATAGGGTAGGGTCGTGAGAAGAGAAGATGGGAGCACGGAAGTTAGAGATGGTGGGGTTGGTGTCAGAGATATCTTGAGGTTCAGACATGGTGAATGTAGAATAAGGCAGCGATGGGTGGGGTTAGAAGAGAAAGGCTGCGACGGGTGAGGTAGGGAGGAAAAGGCGGCTGCGGGTAAGGTAAGTAATGGAGGAAGAAGTAGGTAAGGTGAGTAATGGAGGTAGAAGTAGGTATGCTAAGTTAGCAGTGATAGAGAGAGAGACGGCGGCAGCAGGCTGGAGGTGGTGGCAGCAGGCTGGAGGCGGCGGCAGGCAATTTGGAGGTGGCAGCAGGCAGGCTGGAGGCAGCGGCAGTCAGGCTGGAGGCGGCAGCAGGCAGGCTGGGTAGCGGGCTGCTAGTCAGGAGGTCACCAAAATGTTGTGTGTGCAACTATGGTTGTCTCTTTGTATCATGTGCAAGAACTGTGAGATGTTTGTGGTGCATCTCTTAGCCGTATTTAGTCCGTTAGTTGCTATGGTAGGATGAGTGATGACATACCTTCAGCAGATAGCTGTATTTCATGATTTTAACAATCTGCTCATGCGAGTAGTCACATCTACTATGCACGTCAAAATTAAATATTCTAGAGAATTTATGGTAACAAACAAACATAACAATTATTATATATACATGTTGCATACCATGGGAAAGTTTTAAATTTCACATTTGATGGTAAAAATGAATTATGACTGCCTTGCTCAGGCGCAGCGGAGCAGGCATGCAAAGGCAAGTAAGTGATAGGTCAAGGGCAGGTCAGGTCAAAGGGTGAAGTGCTTTATTATGACCTGATAGAGAATGGATTTCTACCTGGTACATTTGAGGGGTTACTAATATAAACATGTGTATACATTTGAGGGGTTACTAATACAAACATGTGTATATATTTGAGGGGTTACTAATACAAACATGTGTAGGTACACTACACTGGGATCGCTCGCGTGTTGGGCGAGTATGCTAACTGTTACACCATCAGCACCCCCTGGGCCCATTGTTGTTTATTGTATTTACCAGTGATATGTGGAATGGAGTCTAAATCCTTTGGAAACCAAGAGTCTCATGATAAGTAGATCAAGATTTCTACTTCCTAACCATCCTAATATTCAATAACACTGTGATTAGGAATAATGAGTTATAAAGAGTTACTTTGGATATTAAATTGACATTTGAGTTACTCTTTCGTTCAGTGACCCTATCAATTTCTAAAATATATGGCCTTCTCCGCAAATGGAGTAAGACCTATGTTGACGATAATGTTGTCTTAAATTTCTTTTGTTCTTTTTTATTGTTTCACTACGTATAATGCTATTTTACATTTTCTGTTGACTCACATTTAAAGCTTTTAGATACGGCAATTTGCAAGGTCAAATTTTTACTTTCTAATCTTAATATTAAACTTGGACACCGTCGGAAGGTTAGTTGTCTTATTCTACTGCATAAAATCTTTAAAAATATTACCCATTCCATTTCATTCAATGCTTCCGCCGCTTAGATATGCCCTAACTCAAAATTATCTTACTTATTCACCTATTCGTTCGAACACTACAACACAATTTTCTAAAGTTTTATTCCCTTATTTAATAAAAATCCACGGAGGGGGCCTAGGATGGACAACTGCAACCATTATATCTTAATTAAGGCTATGGAACACAGAAGAAAGAGGCAAAATAAGAGCACGTCGAGCGGGCAGTATGGTAGGGACACTGGAGTTTGGTCCAAGAGAAGTCCTGATTGACTGTGAGAAGTGGGGTGAAAGATGTGGGAAATTGAGGCGCTTGACAGCAAGGCACGTAACATTAAAAGACATTTTCTCGACTAAAGGAGGAAGACACAACTCATTCTGCAGATTCACTATCCTGGTTTACATGGGACAGCCAAAAATAATTCTGATCACTCTATTCAGAAAATTTTGTAATATATCCAGAGTAGCTCTAGAAAGTTAAATCAAAGCAAGAGAGAGGTAATCAACCATGGAACAAATAAAAGCAATATCGATGGTCCTAGCCATAGGGATAGCGATGCCCGAAAAGTTGCTAGTGAGCCATTGCAGTGGTTTTACCACTTGTTGCTGGTGACGAGAATTCTTGTCACCCGCAGTTTAAGGGTTACGTCGGCGTTGGAGGTGACCCAACAAGTCGTGGACAATAGGATGGTCCTGGCACCTGGCAGGGATAACAGCAGAAATATTGACTGGTGCGCCCAGGTAGCGGTAATAGGAACACAGGGGAATGACAGTCCCTCCAATGGTGAAGACTGCTAGAAGTTGAGGAAGGAAGCAGGTCAATATTCTGCTCTTATTTGGGGAGACAGTAATGCCACAGTGAGAGGAAGCCACAGTGAATGAGTCAAAAATCGTTGGAGATCCTTAGTTGAAGTATAATGAACACTGATATCATTAGCATATCATGTAATTGTAGATCCAGGAATATCATGGAGAGAAGTGAGCAACCGATGCATCAGAATATAAAACAAAAATGTGCTAAGAACACCTCCTTGAGGTGTACCAAGATGAAAACAGCGCAAAGAATTGAACACACCACTGAAGAACACACGGGAGGTCCTGCTACTGAGGTAGCCCCGAATCCACCGCAAAAGATTACCTTTTATTCCAAAGTCAACTAGGTGATCCCAAATGATGTCTCTATTAGCAACATCGAAGGCACTTCGAAGGTCTATGAAGGCCACAAGACTGTCCCAGGAGAGGCGAGAGTACAAATCAACGAGGCAGTGGAGTGTGCTGCGTTGGGGAAAAAAACAAACAGACTTGGAGAAAGGCAATCCTACGGTCGGTACACGAGACGGTTGAGTAAGATCTTCTCCATAACCTTACAAAATTAGAAGGTAAGGGAAATAGGCCACAACTAGACTGTGCCAGGCTTAAGGTTGGGTATTATCTTGCTTCTGGTCTAGGCTCGTGGTACACTACCTTGACCAAGAAAAAAATTGTATAGTCGTAGGAGAGGATTTATTGGAACTTGGTGCAATAGGCGTAGCACAACATAGGTAATACCATCATCAATAGGGGATGAAGCTTTACCCCGAGAGAAAGCACAGCATATCTCCTCCTCACTTATGCACTGCATCATCGTCATCATCTTGCAACAAAGAAGACACCATACGGAGCTGATGTACAGGGGCACAGGAAGCGAGTGCATCTTGTATGTGGAAGGGAAGACTGGCTGGGGTAGATTGTTCCGACCAGGCATCGATAAGTTGTTGGGTGTAGGCAGCGGGAGTGTGATGACGGGCATTAGCGTGAGTCTTTTTAACAACCCGACGAATGAGGTGCCACATGGAAGCCACACTCGTTTGCTGGTTGATGCTGTCTGTGAACCGCTGCCAGGACTCGATATGAACACACTCCTGCACGGTGACTAAAGCATCCCTGGACATCTGATAACGATGGAGGAGGTCAGGAGTTGGATTGCCTCCTGTATATGTGCATCAAGTATCCAGGAGTGGGTAGTAGGACGAGGTTGGAGGTGTGGCCGGGAGACATACATTCAGTAAAAGTAATTAAGTGGCAGATACAAGATATAAGTATAACTGGTCAGCTGAAGAAAGGTCAAGAGTAAGGAACATATGGGTCATAAATGAGATGTACAGTTGAGCAATTGAAATGCAAGAATAATTTGGTTGTATATGGCAACATCTGGCAGTTCTTTTGTAGTAAGCCCTCGAGCTTTATGAATCACTGAGAACCCAGACGAAATGTAAGGTAAAACGTGATTGGATGAAGTTTGAGTGGTAGTGAAGATGTTGCCATATACAGCCAAATATTTCCAAACAGTTTCTACTTGCTCAGCTGTACCTCGGTCAATATTTAGGGGACACAGCAATACATAAACGAATGGAGGGAGAAGGATACCCAGCATGTAGAGAATAATAAAGCAGAAGAACGACGTGATCAGAGAATAAAGCTGGCACTGAGGAGTACTGGACCTCAGATACTATCAGCCCTGACATGAGGAAGTGATCCAGAGTACATCCCCAGGAATGAATGGCGCCGCCAGTGGCTCAGCGCATCAGATGATGCTTACGGATGTATGAAAGGAGACCACTACAATTATTAGAACTAGAACATTCACCCAGGTCATAATGCCGAGCATTGAAATATCCTATATACACCATACCACACACTGTGGGAGAAGAAAGAGCCTCAAGAGTGAGTCTAGCAGGTGCAGGATAGACATTTCATAACTGGAGTACACCATCCCCAAGTAGGACCTCAAAGAGTTGAAAGATCATGTCCTGAATGGGGAGGTATGGTAGAGGCAATATACCAAAGCTTACCCAGCAGCGAGAGGCGGTCCTGGAAATGTTTACAGGAGAAAAATAAATCAGGAAATCAGGGAGGGAAATAAAAACATAGGCCTTAAGTTGAGTGAGCTTATCATAACTGGTGATACTACAGACGTTCTAGAAGATGACATCTAGCTGAAAATCAATAACGAACCCTGTGTTTGGAGGTAAGAGTTTGGGGTGTGGGGGTAGACGAGCCACCTGGAGAAGGAGACGGAACAAGAGAAGGGGCTGACTTGCAAAGCTACGCAAGACGAGAGGCAATAGTATCTATCGTTTCGGTGAGGGTGGTGACAGGTAAGATGATGGCTTGCTGAGCCTCAACCAAAGTGAAAAGTTTGAAGTCAGTAGGGGCCTGAGATAAATCCAGTCAATCAATCCTGGCTTTAAGGGTGGAGAGGAGGTTCTCGAGAACCGTACATCCTGTCATGAGGTAAGCGACAGACTTGCGGAGGACCAGTTCCGGAGGCGAGGCAGTACTGGTGGGAGAAGCAAACTGGGGACGTGACGGTGGTGGTAACAATGGAGGTTGCGTGGCAGTAGAGGCAAGAGCCTGGGTCTGGCATTGAGCACATCCATACCATACATTGACCCGCGGCTGATGGCATCGTGGACACTTCCATCGAGATGCGTCTTCCCAGTGAAGAGAGCTTGACTTACACGTTTCTAGGGACAAAATCAGGAAGGTCAGACTAGGGCCGGGAGTAGGCAGGGCAAGAAACGCCAGGGTGAGGCATAGAAGGTATGTCGTGCTTAGCTGAAGCAAACTTAGCAGTCTTGGTAAACGGAGGTCACCAGTCCACATTATTAGAGGCTACTGACTCAGAAGAGGCGTCTACATGTTGCTTGGTAGAGGTGGACGGCTGAAACCCTGGCTGCGGAGTAACCGAGGACAGGGGGGGAGGGTTGTATGAAGGCAGCTCAGGCCAGTGGTCCTCTACAGTAGACTCTTCCACCGACATGGCTAAGTCTTCCTCCAAACAGGAAGCTGCATCCGACCCCGAGCTCTCCATCCGGCCAGGCAAGGCCTCGATATGAAGCAACAAACAACTGAACAAGCAGTTACCACCTCAGGAACTGTCAGCCAGGGAAACACTCACACACACACGGATTCACAACAAAACAAACTCAAGAATACAAGAAAACAGACAAGCAACACACAGTAACCACACCACACAAACAACAATGCAGAAACAACAACACGCAAACAATAACGCAGAGACATCAACATATAAACAGCAATGCAGAAACAATAAAAACACCAGTAATAACGTAGAGACAACAACGAAAGGCAGAACGCTAGAACGTCCTCACACCACCAAGGTTGGGGCAAGACTGTTGTTGTGAACATATATTGATGTTCCTCATTTATCATGGTTGAATAGAATGTCAAATTTCCTATCGATTAAATAGTATAATTTGAGTGTTGCAGGCATGTCAATATTGGTTGATATTAATCTCAGACCGTTCTAGCTCTGAGTAATTTTCCCTATTTATTTACTGGTTTCCGTCATTATAGATTATTTATAAGCTAGTGTATAGCCAGATGTGGCATTAGTTCATTTTCTTAACGTTTGTGAGTCAATGACTACTTTCTGATATGGATGAAATTATTCACATTACAAATTCATCTCGTGTATTTGCATTCCTCGGAGAAAGGGAGGAGATGAAGCAGTCTGTATGTTCCCTATATTATGTTGCACGTACAATTTGCATGTAGCCTAGCAAGATAAAAAAGTTATTTCTTAGATTATATTAATTTCCTTTGATTGTGATACATTAGGCAAACCTCCAACTCGGATATATCCATTATTAGGCTCATTAATAAGATATTAATTTTTTTGGGGGGGAATTTTCAACAAAAATAATGATCTTGTAGGCAACTCATATCTCCGAAGATGAATGCAACACTACCATATCATAGGGTTGGTCAGAGGAGGGTGGCGAGAATGAAAAATGGGAGAGTGATTGATTTCTAAGAGTGAATGTAGACATCCTCTGATTCTTGCTTAAGAGAGGGAACAATGGAGAGTTGACTTGCACTATTGATTTCAAACAGTTATTTCAGATGTTATGTCTTCTTCTCATTTCATTTTTTTCTTCCAGTACTGGTCTAGCCACCCATTTCGCTGGAAACGGCTATATATATGAAAACTCTGTTGTTGTAATGTTATTTAATATAGATGTAGAAAACATTATAAGTTTTATATTGTCTCGACCTGTTAAACCAAAGTGAGAAAGGTCCAATATTTTGTCCAATTTCGATTGAAATGCCTAGACACATTGCGGTTGAAGGAGCATAAATATTATGTCGTAGTATGGGGGAAAGGTGGATGGAGGTAGGGTGTTCCCGAGTTGACCAATTGTGTATATGAAAGACTGAAAGTACCAGTCAACTTTTACATTAGGGGGTTGAACATAGCTGCATAATTACTGTTTCAACACATATTAATGTATTCAAAATTACCCAAGTTAGAATGTTTCCTACCTCTAGCATGTGGTATGGCCAGAAAGTTCCATCTGTCATCAGGACAACGGTAGAACGGGGACATTGGACGCTGGCCAACACGACGTCCAATGCAAGGTGGACTATTTCTCCGCTTGAGGTGGTTTCTGTAAAGGTATGTCGTATCACCTATTCCGTTTCTAATTTGCATGAATGATCTTAATAGTAGTCCTTCCTCTTCTGTCCACTCATATGACGATAATTCCCCAAGTCTCCATTACTCCATCCAGTTTGACAACCGTTTATCTCATAGCTACACTTTATATTACGTGATGATGCATTGTCACGCCTGACTTCCAATCGTTTTTTTTTTTTCGTCTCCAATTGGGACATACAAAACTGAATCGCTTATAGTGCATCTAAAACACAATTTCTCCTACTTTTGACATGCTCTGATCTTTTAGTGGACTATCCCTTCTTCAGTTATATACCGCTCAATCTACCCATAATATTCTTGGTGTTTTTCTTCCATCATAATGTATCTTGCAGATATCATAATACCTCTCTCTAAACTAGTCTGAAAGAAGATGGGTGTGCTACATAGATTCTATGAACACTTGACCAGCGGAAGTTCACGTTCACCCCTGTATGGACTTGTTTTTTCATGTGTAGGGAGACTTAATTAACCTTCACCAAACCCTTGGACCCGATGGAATCAGATAACTTTTGTTTCATCATAAATAGCCTCTATCACACACAGCAGACTCACTAGCTAAATGTGAGACGACATAAGGTCGTCGAGCATTTAGCTTCAATGTCTCCGGAGTAGCACAGAATCTGCTCTGCCTCACAAATGGTCGTGAGCCTCTAAGGAAAACGACAAAAGTTCCAGACGGCCGCATGATAACGAGGCTATTATTCTTGACATATAAAATTTGAAGGACCATTTTTTACTACGATCTTGACTCACGGCTTGGTAAATGGGAGGGTGGTTGATGGTGGAGGTGATAAAACTTGTGTGTAGTCTCATACACACAATGTATTTGCGTATATGTATGTATTGTATCAAACCCTATAGCAGGGTATGTGTGTGTGATGCCTAAGGGGAATATCATTGTGTATATGTTTGTATTATGTCTAGCCCTAGAGGAGGGTGTATGTGTGTATAAATGTGTGTGTTCCTGAAGATATTGGGCTATATGCCTATCGACTCTTATGTGTAGGTCATGAACCCCCTACATCCGGGCGGGTTCTGTCTGAGCTTCAGCCACTCTTCATCTCTACTCCTAAACTACAATAGAAACTTAAATTTGCTTTCGTACTCACCATCAACTCTTCCCTTTTCCATTGAGACTGCACCAGTCTGTGTGGAAACTTCCACTGAACACTCATTTTTCACCCCTGGTAAAATGTCCTATTACCAGATCTGACACAGGATTTTGCATAACTGCTGCAATTACCTAGCCTGTATAAAATGGACTCTCCACTGCAACTTTTGCAATCATGGTGATGGTTACCTCCTCACCCGTAAAATCCCTGGAAGAAACAAGACTATCAGCGACACAACATTCCGATGAACCATTATCCCGAAAAACTTCAGCAGACACCCCAATAACAATCCCGGGACTTATCTGAAAACCTGAACTACGTTTCGACACTCCTAATGTTGCGGATAGTCAAATATGATGCTGGTTGTGAACCGACTGGGTGCATACGGTTCCGCCACAGGTGAAGCTATCCCAGGTGGATACTGCTTCTTATACTGTGATTCGCTATGAGTTGCAGCTGCAGCCTGCTGATAATAATCTTTATGATTATTATTGTTATTATTATTATTATTATTATTAACGTTATTTATTTTTATTATTTTTCCAGTTACCTTTTCCGTGGTAACGGAACTGAGAATTACCGTAATTAGGCTGTTGCTTATATTGAGGATTTCGGCGTTTGAGGATAACTAGACTGTTGACGAGGCTGTATTTGACTCTGCTGCTGTGATTGACTTTTACTCGACTAATTAAACGAAGCAGCAGAGTTCTGGGAAGGCTTATTCGACTGTTGCTGATTAAATTTCTTATATGCCTGCTTACGTGTGTGGTAACCGTAAGCAGAGAAATGCGCATCCGACATCTCAACCATTTCTTTGAGACTTTTCACCTTGTTGGTCTTAATTTGTGCCAACAACTCTGGTGGACAAGATCTCTCCAACTGAGTACGGAGTAACAGGTCCCTCAGTCCATCCAGAGTCTTCGGTGTTTCATCCTTTTCTAACCATTGATCTAGGTAACTGATTAGGCGCGAACTAATCTTAGCTACAGTTTCCTTATCCTGAAAGAATGCACGTTGGAGTTGATTCCGGGCATCTTCAACTGTTAACCCGTATGCCTGTAATAATGCTTTTCTCATGCTCTCGTAATCTCTCGTTGAAGATTCGAGCCTGCGGAGAATATTTAATGGTTTACCGTCGAACAAATAAAAAAAAATTGAGCCTCTTTATTGCTTCATCTAACGTGTAGGTGTCCGCAACCATTTCAAATCTTTCAATAAACAGTTCAATTTCATGACCCTCGACGTATTTTGAAAGCTGAAGGCGAGGAGCTATGGTCGAACTAGCAACATTACTATCATTAAGGCCTTTGCCGTTATTAGCCTGCAATTTTATTTCAACATTTCTATATCATGTTCCAATTTTGCTTTTTCAGTTCCAATTTTGCTTTTTCAAGTTCCCTCTGCTCTTTTTCATGTTTTCTCTGTTCTACTCTTTCTTCATATATTCTCTTTATTCCTTTTCTGCCTCTCTTTATCTCATTCGTTCCTCTCGAATTCCATCCTGGCTCTCTTTCACATACGCCTTTATTTCCTCCTTTTCAACCCCAGTTCATTTGCTTCCTTTGTTAGTTCTTTTACGGTAGCCATTTTTACGCATTTTCAGTCATTTCTAACACCTTATTTTCTGGGCAATTATAGCCTAGCTATCTCGTGAGTGTAAGCGTGTGAGACTGAAATTTATGCAAAGAACGAAATCCCTGTTTTGGCGCCAATGTGACGAAAATGTTGGTGTCATACGAAAATTTAAATTATAACTGGTAGTTATTCTTACCTTAACCCGGACTTACAATATATGGACGTCTCGCCGTGTTGGTTCAATGCTCGTCTGTAGAAATTTAATCTATCCCCTATATCTTCATACTTTGTCAACAATTAATTTATTTTATAAGGTTCTTTTCGTTATATATGCATATTATAGTAGTAGTAGAATCGTAAGGTTTTACGGAAGCAACCAAATTACGTTACTTTACTATATTTATTACTTCCAGTCAAACACCAACAATAATCAATTACACAATTTTTAAGAAATTATTTCCACACGTATACACTTTCACACGAATTTAAATACTAGCAAGCTAATAGTAATAACGCAAGAATCGATTATATATGGAACTCGATTTCTGTAACAGTTTCGTAACGATTTTCGTTAATCCTCGTTTTCTTCGAAATTTTCTACGATTTTTTTCTTACGAATTCTTGTGAGAATCCTATCGTACGTTAATTTCAATAATTAAGCAAGAAATAACACTGTAATTATTTATGGTAATTTTTTACAAGTTGCCACAACAGGATTTCATTGGAAAAATATATAATTCCTAGAAGGTTTTAGTGTGATTTGAGTGATATTGACCTTCGTTTCCTTAGGAAATGCTTCGTTTTCGAGATAGCCCCCCTACCCCCCATCCAACAATCTTGGGGGAGAGCCAGGGAAATCGGGGGTTTTGGGTGGGGGAAAAATTCATAATATAGTATATTTGCCTTTCTATATTGCACTCATGACATGCCATAAAAGTAAAAAACTGGAAAACCTGAGCCAAGTTTCGGGAAAGGTGGCTCGGGTTTTCCAATTTTCAACAAGCATAAATCTGGAAAATTGGAAAACCCGAGCCAAGTTTCGGCAAAGGTTGGCTCGGGTTTTCCAGATTTCAACGAGCATAAATATTGAAAAATTAAAAACCCGAGCCAACTTTTTTCTGACCCAACCTGGATTGGGCATCCTTCGGTCTTAACCGTAGCATCGAGATATTACAGAATTAAAAAGACATTACCTGACCTAACCTAACCTAACCTAGATAGTGGCATCCTTCGGGACCTAACCATGGCACACTTCGGGACCTAACCTTGCCATACGTCGGGACCTAACCTTGTTATCCTTTGGGACCTAACCTTGGCATTCTTCGGGACCTAATCAGGGCATCCTGCGGGACCTAACCTTGGCATCCTTTGGTCTTAACCAGAACATCAATTTGTTATAGAATTAGGAAGACCAAATCAGACCACTTGTTTCATACACCAATTTACCTTAATTGGAAGCAAATTATGTGGAAGGTACTGGTTCTTGTGGAGTTGAAGAGTAGGTGGTATTGTTGTATTCTGGCAAGTTTTATTGGTGGTAGGTGGACTGGATGACCTTATATTCAAAGCACTTTAAACCTTCCAACAATCAGTTATAATAACTGATCATGGTCTAATATATTTTTCAATAAGAGGCACAAGTGTTTTTTGTATAATTTCTGTGTTTCTCCAGTAAAAATTCGTAAAACCAAGCAGCCAGGTGAGTTAACCAAGTGAGCCAAGGATATACCTCCTCCACAGACAGACAGTAATGTTGTACTGGCAAAGTAAATGGAGAGACTGAAGTTTCAGTGACGTAGTCACGTGTTGTAGGTCTATGATTGGTCAATAAGGAGATGATAGAATCGTGTGAAAAACTGATTGGTTAGATTTGGCTTGAAGTTAAAAAATGTGCCACCAGGTTGCACTGTGGGGCTAATGGTTACCATGACAACCACAGATGATCAGCTGACCTATGTTTTGATTTCAATGCAGATGGCAGCCATATTGTATTGACTTGCAAAGACAATGAAGGTTAGAAATTATGAGACTGGCCTTATAACGCATTTATAATGGAAATGTTACTAAGAAATATTGTAGTATAAGATGAAATAGAGCATATTGTAATAAGAAAAGTATGAAAAAGACAATTTTACGAAATTTTTCGACTCTGAAAAACAAGACACCCACTACACTTATAAGAGGTAATTAATGATATAACGCATCTGCGAGGCAAATGGTATATAGAAAAGTTGTTTGTAATACTGAAATATAAACACTAGTAATAGTAAAATTTTTAAAATCGAGTTGTGGCAACTTGTAAAAATAATCCATATTTATTAGGTGCTTTTCCTGGACATCCTACAAATACTTTAATTAATATTCAAATTCAATATACACTGAGTTCGTTATATAACTTTCAGATTGTTTCATAGACATCGAGTTATAGATTCTTCACACTCGCTGCTGTTTTCAATGTCAATTCACACTTGTATCACTCATAGTTCAATCCTTATCAGAGATTTCGTACGTAGACTCTAGATAAGCCTCGAACCAGCCCCATACGAGAAACCGGCTTTCTCTCACTACACTCTCGCTTACCTGCTAACCAATTGTCTGTGCAACCAGTTGATGAATAGCCTTGAAGCCTTGTGAATCTTTATCAACGAGACAAAGGACGACATGGGAGAGACCAAGGACGAGGAGCACTGATGTGCGTGTACACTTAGCAGAGATGTGTGAGGCAGACTGAAAAGTGCCTGTACGGTTGGTGGCTGGGTCGGGTGGAGTAATGTATCACTCCACGCTGTACCACACACACTAGTTCAAATGCCCTGGTACTGACTATCCTAATCATCCTATATAATTATACACCTCAGTCATACATACAACTCAAATCAATAACACACATATAAATTCCCACAACTTTCCCACTTCATGATACTATAACATTAAGGGGAACGTTAAAACCCAGGAACGACTGAAGATTCCATGTACAAGGCACAGTTTATTCTCTAGGTAACAGTGGTGGCTAGTAGTAGTTGTGGTGAACCAAGGGTGTCTGCTGTAGGTGAATTGGTGACACGCGTGTGGGGCTGTTAGCGAGAGGAGCGAAGGTCGAGCGTGGTGTTGTTGCTATCAGCCCGCACTAAGAGGCTTTGAAATCTCCGCCAGCCAGATGCTAGGCGGTAATGTGACAGGTGAAGATGGGGATGCATGATGCGCAAAGGACAGCAGTGAGTATCAGACCACTTGGTTCACTACAGTACCCCCCTTCCCCCCCAATTTTTTTATTTTGAGAGGAGCGAGGGTAAAACAAATAAGTACAATAAATACATAAATATGAGGAATGGCCTCCATATAGGAAAAAAAATGCATATATATATACAACATATAAAATAAAGTGGGAAAGAGCTACAACACATAGTCATGAGCCATGCTGGTTGGTGCGTGTTGTACAATAGTTTACGTGTGAGGTGTGGATTGTCGTATGGTCGAGAAAGGCACGTGTGTGTCTTTAGTAGTAAGTGCAAAATGTGTGAGACTGGTTGTAGAGTAAGTGCATGTCTGTGTTGGCTAGCATGGAGATATATTTAAGGGTGCGCTTAATAGTGCGTCCAGAGCGGGTAATGAAGCCCTCAGGTACAGTCACAAGCATAAGTTTCTTTACCCCCTGGCGAGAGTGAGGTCGAAGTCGTGGTTGGAGAAGGGCCTGGCAAACGAACACTGGGAGTCAGTATCTCATGACTGTGTAAAATTTGTTGGATTCAAGTAAGTGAACACCTCTAAAGACATGAAGCATTATCCGAGCATTATGAACTGGCTTATTTTATGTTCGTCTAGTCCAACCACGACTTCGACTTTACTCTCGCCAGGGGGGTAAAGAAACTTATGCTCGTGACTGTACCATGCCTGTCTCGTCCTCCCGTAACAATTGCTGTGGTGAGGGGGGGGGGGGTGTCTGGACGTACAGGTGTCCGTGGTAGGCAGTGGGGGCTGACAGGACGAGGGTGTGTGGCAGGTACAACATGAATAATAGGAGGCTGGTCCTGAGGGAGATTAAGAGGGATTATACATATAGAGTCATTTGGTAGAGGGTCGACAGGCTTGGGAAAGGGGTTAGGTGAGGCAGGTTCGGGTATGGGGTTAGGGGGTTCAGGATCAGATAGGGGGTTAGGGAGGGGTACGGGTGTTGGTGTAGGTAAGGGTGGGGGTGTAGGTGGTGAAGGATGGGTAACGGGTACGTACTGGTCGGGTGGGGGGGGGGTGGTTGGAAGTAGATGGGGTTATAGGTGGAGGCGAATGGTTAGGAGAGGGATAAATATGAGGTGGGGCAAGTGGTGAGGACTCAGGCACAATAGGGAGATGAGGTGGTGAGGTGGTATGTGATGGTGGTATGGGTATGACGATGTGTGGTTGTGTGTCAGTGATGGGGGTGGCGGATGAAGGCGAGTGATAATCTTGGGTGCCGTGAGTGTCAGGTGGTGAGTGTTGGTGGGTGGAGTGGGTGTGTGACAGCGTGGCAGGTGGGGCAGGTTGTGGAGGAGTGTGGATGGGAGGATATGGTGTGAGCGTGAGAATGAGACGGTGGGGGTGGAATGGTGATAGTGGTAGGTGATGGTGTTATGGGTTGGTGATGTGCGGTGTGGTATTATGGTGTAGTGTGTTGAGGGTGTACGTGAGTGACTGGTCCTAAGTGCGGTGTAGGTAGGAGTGGTGGGTGGTGGGGTGAGTGTGGTGTAGGGTGTGAGTGAGTGACTGGTACTGCATGTGGTGTAGGTAGGAGTGGTGGGCGTTGAGTTGGGTGTGGTATAGGGTGTGTGTATGGCGGGTGCGATGTGGTGTGTGCCGGTTTAACCCTCTCCCAAGACATGACGTAAGGCTTATCGTGTATGTTTAGTGTGACTGTTGCGTCTGTCCTGGCGAGCATAGGATGATGTCCGGTGTACCGCTGCTGAAGTGGTGTGCGGTGTGAGTCTGTCTTGAGTAAGAGTGAAGGTTCAGTGTGTAGGCCGGGTGGTATGTAGGTGGGCCTGGTATGCTGGCGTGTAGGCGTATGTATCGCATTAGCGATGGCGCGCTTGAGTGCTGGTAAGAATGAGAGGTTAGATGTGTCTACATTAGGTGTGGTCATCTGGCCACGGAGGCGAAGGTCTTCTCTGAACACCAGATCTGCTGGGAATGGTGCAGGTCTTCCTTCATGGTCGTACGTATGGTTAGAAGTATGAGCGGAAGGGTGTCAGTCCATTGATCATATTAAAAGGCTCGGAAGGCATCTTTAAGGTGGCGGTGGAAACGCTCCACCATCCCGTTACTACAGGGGTGGTAGGCAGTTGTTCGTTGCCGTTTAGTTCCCAGGACCTTAAGCATGTCCTGCAACGCCCTTGACTCGAATTGGGTACCCTGGTCTGTGATGATGATTGCGGGTGGGCCGAATTTGGCGACCCAGTTGCTGAGGAAGTGGCGGGCGAAACCTTCCGCGGTTATGTCACTCATGGGAGTAGCGGTACACCAGCGAGTCATCCTGTCCACACACGTGAGCAGATATCGCGCCCCCCGTGATGCTGGCAATGGGCCAACAATATCTACATGTACTGTGTGGAATCTGGCGGTGGGTACTGTGAAATCGTGAAGGGGGGGCGGATGTGGCGACCAACTTTAGCAAGTTGACATGCTGGGCCATACTGCACGATGGCTCACAAGTCGCTATGTTCCTGCAATCCCTGGGTGGTTGAGTGAGTGATAGTGTGAGCACACTGCCTCCCTGAACTGTGGCGGTATGTAGGGGCATGGCGTGCCGCAGGATGTGTCGCACCAGAGCTTAGTGGTATCGTCTGGAGCTGTCAGGAATTCCAGGCATAACCCTGTGTGGCCTGTTAAGAGGTCTTGCAGGTGTATGTCAGACTGTTGAGCTGTTGCAATTGCAGGGAAATCCAGAGGCGGGATGTGTTGAATGGTGGAGACGGTTGTTTGTGCTGGTGGAGATCTGGATAGAGCGTCTGCCACAGCGTTGTCTTCTCCTTGGACGTGGCGAATGTCGGTAGTGAATTCTGAGACGAAAGCTAGGTGACGAGTAACCCGTGGGGACCATTTGGTACCCAGCTGCTGCATGGTTGTGGTATGAGGCTTGTGGTCTGTGCGGATGTGAAACGTCCTGCCTTCAAGGAAGTGGCGAAAGTGTTTTACAGACTCGTAGATTGCCACCAGCTCTCTGTCAAAGGCACTGTATTTGCATTGTGCCGGGTCCAGACGTTTGCTGTAGAAGGCAATTGGCTTGAGTATGCCTTCCACTTCCTGATGCAGGACCACTCCGTAGCGTCATCTGAGGCGTCTGTGTAAATAGATGTGGGTGCATGAGGTGTCGGATAAACTAGAAGTGTAGTGTCAGCAAGCTTGGTCTTAATGTTTGTGAATGCTGCGTCAGCTGACGGTGTCCATACGAGTTTCTTCTGGTAATTTTTGGTGAGCCCCTTCAACAGTTCGTGGAGAGGCGCCAGGGCTGTAGCGGCATGTGTGATAAACCGGTGGTAATAATTAACCACTTCCAGGAATTCCCTTAGTTTCCTGGCTGTCGTAGGTAGGGGGAATTCTCTCACTGCCTCCACCTTCTACGGTAGTGGGGTTATTCCGTAGGGCCTAGGAAATAAAGGTGGTCGGCCCCGATGACACACTTGGAAGAGTGGAATTTCAATCCGTGTTGCTGTAGGCGAGAAAAGAGTTCCCTCAGATGATGCTGGTGTTGAATGTGGGTGTTGGATGCGATCAGTATGTCTTCTATGTAGACTACAGTATAGTCTAGTCCTCGCAGCACCCTATCCATGAACCTCTGGAAAGTTTGTGCAGCGTTGAGTAATCCAAAGTTCATGAACGGGAACTCAAATAACCCAAATGTTGTGGTAATGGCGGTTTTCTTGATGTCGTCATCCGCCACAGGGATTTGGTGGAAGGAACGTACCAGGTCTATTTTCGAAAATACCGCACATCCCTGGAGCTTGGAATGGAAGTCAAGAATGTGCGGGATAGGGTACCTGTTGGGGATGGTGACAGCATTAAGAGCTCTGTAGTCTCCACATGCTCTCCACTCTCCTTCCTGTTGTTTGGGGACCATGTGAAGAGGAGATGCCCAGGCACTGTCGGATTGTCTGACCACGCCCTGCTGGTGCATCATTTGGAATTCCCTCTTGGCAGCTTCGAGGCGTTCTGGAGGCATCCTACTAGGTTTGGCAAACACGGGGGTGGCCAGTCGTGGTGATTTTATGACGGATCCCTGGGTCTGTGACGTGTTTAGTGTTATTTGTGGAAAGGAGTTGTGGAAATTCTTGCATGATATGTTGGTATGTGTTGGAGTGTGAGATGTGTGTTATTGTGGGAGAAGTGTGTTGGCAGTGTTTGGTGGGGATGGTGGCTCTCGTGGGTTGGTGAATCAGACGGTGTCTCTTAGCGTCTATTAATAGATCATGAGCCGTCAAGAAATCGAGACCGAGGATTGGTGCCTGGACGTCTGCCACGACGAAAGGCCACACGACATACTCCTGTTTCATAAGAGTAACCCCCCTGCTCCTGGTGTCATAAGTTGCGATAGGTGACTTGTTCGCCGTGAGTAGGTCGTAGGCGGTAGAGTTTTGGCACCTCCTATCCTTTTCACTGGGTGGGACTACACTAACCTCTGAGCCTGAGTCTACGAGGAAGTTGTCCCCTGACTCGAGGTCTTCCACCCACATTAAAGGGCGAGCGGTGTGGTGGAGCGTTGGGATGTTGCCAGGTGCTTGCGGTACCGAGGGTGAGAGTGGCGTGGTAGCAAGATTGGTAGCTGTGCTGAGGTTCGAGTCAGGTGTGGTAATGTTATGTGGCATAGAGTCATTGCTAGAGGGCCCTGAGTGGTTGGAAAAGATGCAGGCGGTCGCGTGATGGGCACTGTGTTGCAACCGCCTTACTTGTTTCCCTGAGGATTCCACTGACATGGGGTGCGGCAATTCCGTGCGTTACTTCCAAACCGCTGGTGGTATTCGCATGAATGTTTATGTTGCCATTGTTCCTGAAGCGTGAATGGCGGTAGTCTGCGTGGAGGTGGGGCATACAGTTGCTGCGTGGTGGCAGGGGGCAGGGTTAGTTATGTTGGTGGTGAAGTGCTGGCACTCACTCAGACTGGTTGTGGATATGTCCATTATTGAGTCAGTGAGTTTGGTGTAAGCTGGTAGTGGCATGTTTTGGTGTGCTTGGAGGTGTTGTTGTATTGTTTGTGGTAGTAGCCTGGTGAGACGGCTTCTCAGGGCTCACAAAAATAAATACATGAATAAAATGGAATAATAATGTTCGTGACAATAAAATAAATATGAAGTTCATACATGAATCCATCTAACATATTTTTATAATTGAATATTCATATATTCAATTATCAATAAAACAAAATCATTGCACAAATATTAGCCGTTTTGAGAGAGAATGAGAGAGAGAGGGAGGGGTAGGTGAGGCAGTATTTATAATTCTGTTTATAATTCTGGTTAGAAAGCCTTTTAATCATAATTATTGCGTTTCAGTTTCTGGCCTTGTATTTTCTTAGCTTGATAATTCTGGTCATTTGTAAAAGATGGGTCGCGAGAATGATGTCATAGTAAAAACTGGGTCACGACTGAAAAAGTTTGAAGAACCCTGCTTTAAACTATTGGTGATTCGATTACGTTCACAGTGTATGTTTCATTCATTCCTCCTGATACACGTCTTCTTTACCTGATCATTCGTACCCTATATAGCTCCGTCTACATTTCTTTCCTCCTCTCCCACTAACATCCCCCTTCCCTCCACCTGCAACTGTTGCCAGATCTGACGAGGCCCAAACCAAATCGCTGGTGGAAGAAGTGTGGACCCTTGATCTGTCAGGAGCTGTACCATACTTGGCTCCCCTGTTGATTGACTAGGAACACGTAACGAAGTCCAATTTTTTTTTTTTTTTTTTTTTTTTTTTTTTTGGGATAGTGCCTATACCATCCAGTGCTCCACTGAACATCATAGCATTGAGCTATATCTTCTCATATTATACAATTTTACGGTACTACACTGGTGGTTAGCGGTATACGGTACTACACTTGTGGCAACAGGTGGGTATGGTAATTACTATTGCGCTACAATGGTGTAACAAGTTGGGATGGTATTTTTATAGGACTATACCAGCAAGAGGGATATGCAATCACCCGCAGTCCCCAGGGCAAGAGGGATATCCCTCACCCCGAAACTATGGGGTTAAGGCAGTCAGTCTTGGTAACATTACTAACACATCTTCCCCCAGTCTACAAGGTTGCAATCCCTGCTCTTACAGCCGGGTACCTATGTACAGCTAGGGCTAGGTGAACAGGAACATAAGAGGCTGGGAAAATTGTCCAACAATTCCTCTGACCCGGGAATAGAGCCAGGTATCTCTCATTTGCTAGGCATGATTCCATTACACTATCGCCCCCCCATGTGTTCATACATCTTATAATACAAAATATACTGAGTGTGTCACATCCACTCACACCCTACCTTTCAACCTACCCCGGCACACACCCTCTCTACCTCCACTAGGCACATGGTGTCACGAGTCAATTGATCGTGACATAATAATTATAATAAATTCGTAGCATAAAGAATTAATAACTAGGCAGAGTTGATTCCACTTGTTACGTTAGCTAGCTTTACTGTGTCTACGTGGGATACAGTACAGATTACAAAAATCACAGAACCGTAGATAGAGAGAGTTTGGCCAAGTAGGTTTCAATCGCGCTGGTAGCTGATTGGTTGAACAGAGTCACGTGACACACAGGAGCCATGTTGTTACCCAACAACAGTCTCCCTATAGCCACAGTAAAAAATGCCTCGTTGTGCAGCATGGGGTTGTTCAGCTCACCCAAGAATGGGCAAAACAATGCACAGGTTCCCAAAAGATACTGAGATGAGGCAGCTTTAGGCAAATAAAGTCTTTTAGTGGAGGCGAGCACTTCACCATTATAACCCGAGTACAGCCGATCACAACACAGCTGACCCGAACACAGCCGACCTCTGACCTGCGTGCGCACCTCACCTGGCGCTCGCCTTGGCTTAAAAAGGGCCGATCGCAGCGGGACTCGCTCACTTCCTGCTCACCTGGCTCAGCTGACTCAACCCTCTCCTGCCTCGCCTGTCTCCTTGCTACCCTGCCGGACTCGATGTGGCTGGACACCTGCTCTACTACACTCACCTGCTGCCTAGTATCGCTGCCCTAGTCGGGATTCCACGTGGTTGTGCTCGCCTCAACTACAAGCAGCCCTACCTCGTTCATCCTGAGTATACTTTGCATTTTACACACAATGCATATACACTGCTGTGCAACACACACAAGTTGTAGCGTTCCTGTCATAAACCACATACGTAGTGTTACGTCGCTATGTAAAACCACTATGAAACAGGGGTAGTCAAGATGTTAGTGAAGATGTTATCTTCAATTGGAGTTAATGCAAGTCAGTTACTGTCTCTTTTTTATTTTTAATGTTATAAATTATAAATCAATAACTTTCTTCAGGTTATACATTGCGGATAAAGCTTTATAGCTAACCTGGAAAGCTAACTGGAATATAATCATGTAACACCCTCTCTCTCTCTATTTAGTATTTAAAGGGTTACATCGCTGAACTAATTATAAATAGTTAAATTTCTTCAGGTTATACATTACATATAAAGCTTTATAGCTAACCTGGAAAGCTAACTGGAATATAATCATGTAACACCTCCCCCTAAAAGAAAGGAAATTTCCCATGAGAAATTTCGGCCTTTTTACAATCTCGAGCGGAATTAGAATAGACAGGGAAAAGGTGACATGCCTCTCACAATGTAGTAGAAGATCATGGTGCAGACATGCCTCTCACAGTGTAGGAGAAGAGCATGGTGCAGTTGGACCAGTTGCTTGGAAATAATGCTTGACTCAGTTGGAGGAAATCCTTCAGAACCACAAGGCTGAGGAAAATATCCGGCATGCCCTTGACCAGTTGTGCTCAATATCGCCGTCCACTGTAAGAGATGAGAGCCACGTGTTTGTTGATGCCTACACTGAGCAGGTTATTCACATGTTGATCGAAGACTTCACACCACCTGTATGTTCTCCGTTTGCCAAGGTGTCCAACCAACCCAGTACCTTACAAACAGATATATTGGTCACATGAGGGCAAGGAATCCCTTTCCACCTCAGGCACTGGAGTCAGGGGCAAGCTTACTGGTTACATGGAGCTAGGAAACACGGCACTCGAACTCAGGGATAGGCTTAGAAGTCATGAGCCACTGAAGGGTGTCTTTCCAGGCATTGGACAGTCTTGTATTCCTCTGCTTCAACATCAGCATTTTCTTCCAGCCACTTGATCTTCGCATGAATAGCGTTTCCTTACGCCGTCTCAAACGTCGAGGCACCAGGACATCTGTCCCAATTTCACATCGACACGCTTTGGTCGTATGTGGAGTGTATTCCCTTTCTGCTTCGGGAATCACTAAGGTAGCACTAGCCATGTCTAGCCATGTCTACCACGGACTAAACTTAAACAATCACACTGCTCAAAGGTGATGTTATGGTAGCCTGCACGAACTGTGGCCATAATAGAAGTACACCTGTGTTGGGTTGTATAGTACTGCAGGTTTGCTGCAGATGTTCTGCCAAATCAATGACATAAGAACAGGTGGTTTTCATCGTGGGATCCGATTCCTCATCGTCCCAAAGTTCACGTAGAACCTGAAATGGTCTTCGAGCAGGTTTACCATACACTAACTCGAACGGACTAAATTGTAACGATGCCTGAGGGCTTCGCGATATGCGAACAGTAGAGGCAAAACGTACCTGGGCCATTCCCTAGGCTGCCCCACTGCCATCCTCCTCAACATCTTCTTGAGAGTACCATTAAGCCTCTCACATAACCCATTACACATTGGGTGATAGGGTGTTGTTCTCAACCCCTTCACGGAGAGCAATCTCCACAATTCTTCCATCATGGCTGAGGTAAACCTCGGTTACCTCGGTTAGACAATACTTGCTTTGGTATACCGACACGACAGAATATTTCGATGACATTAATTGGCGAGAGATCAGCTTTGTCATTACTTCTCCAACTGTCTCTATACCAAGGGTCAGTGGAAAGACATCAAGGAGAATACGAAGAACGAAAAGAGAGACATCAAAGCTACTGACTGCACATTATTAAACTTTACCCCGACATCTTCTGACTACCATCCTGGCGAGGTTGCCAATTTGTTATGTCGCAATGTACCACCAATATGGAAGGAGGGTAGTCAAGAAGTTAGTGAAGACTGATGTTGTCTTCACTTGGGGTTAATGACAGTCAGTAACTCTCTCTCTCTCTACTTCGTATTTAAGGGGTTACATCGCTGAACAAATTATAAATAGTTAACTTTCTTCAGGTTATACATTGCATATAATGCTTTATGGCTAACCTGGAAAGCTAATTGGAATATAATCATGTAACAGAAGCCATCACTTTTGCCAGTCAGTTTACACCACGTATCACACACCTTACCATCCACACACCACACCCTACACTCACGTGTCTAGCATCCTGCAGCACACCACACATCACAGAAACCAAACACAGTATACGCTTTGTAGTGTGCGTATTTAGGTCAAATATTTCCATGTCCATCTCTATAGTATCTTAGTGTTTTAAAATAAAGTGTATCTAGTGTACGAGGGAGTACTTGTTCACCCAGCAGCACGGAAAAGCTACAGAGAACAGTGATACAGTGAAAACATATATATTCAGTGAACTCACAAGTGATAATACAGTGTTAATATAAAATCAACTAAGTGCTACCATACTACCACGTGTTATTAAGTGCTACCGTACCACCACGTGTTACCCTACATGTTCTGAGAGCTACCATTCTGCCAGGTGTTACCCCACACACTGTTTTATCCCATAACATTAACCATATTCACCCATACTCCACACATGTCCGACACGCCATATTTCCTCCCTATTATAATACCATTTCCCAACTCACGTACCTCTATTATACGTACCCTACCTACCAATTTTTTTTTTTTTTTTTTACTAAATCCATTCTCCAATATATTACCTAAACCACTAACTCGACATTTTCTGCATACTCCCTGTCCATACTTACCCAATACACACCCTACACGCTACTTATTTACGCCATTCAGCATACTCTCACCCTCTAACACAATTCTCTAAAACATGTGTTTCCGCACGCTAGTCACTTATCCCATTCCCATCAGTCTTCTTCCTCATATACAGCTCAATTCATATACCTCTCACTGACTAGCTCTCTCACACATAATATTCGTACTCCACGTGTTCCCGCACATTCCTAGTACCCACCACATTCACCACGTGTCTTATTCACAAACTCCAATATACATTACTACTAATCATAACCACATTCGCAACCCCTTCATACAACCTCGTAGCTTGCACAACTATCTTACGTTCCCACTCCCACTCCCAACTAACATATGTGTTTCTCCACATGCTCCAAGCCTAGCTCTCCACCCACGTATTACCTTCTCATACACATGAACGCTACGCTGACTATTTCTTATACTTCATATAACTAACACTATACACTCCACACACCACCTACAACATATTTCATCCACATACTTACCGACAAACACTCACCATAAAGTCCATCCACGTTCATACCCACACCATACACTTCCATACCATTCCTACACACTCTTTCATGCATACCATGTTCTCAGACACACAAGACACTACTAACATTGCACAAACATCTCAATCAGTCATCACACACGACACCCAACACGCACCCACAATGTCTAATCCATTCGTCCCTCCATTCTCATTTGACACACACACATGGTTGGCACATGTAGAGGAAGCCTGGAGGGGAAGCAAAATTTTCGATGACGATAAGTGCCAGGCAGTCATCAGGGCTCTGCCGACGGAAATATTCGCCTCAATCACACCTTCGCTGCCAACATTAACTCCTGGGGCACGTTATGAGGACCTGAAAGCTGCTATCACGGTTGCACATGGGAATACCACCATACAAAACTTCAAGGACCTGGAAAATGTGCAATTGGACGGGAGGCGCTCATCTGCACTCCTTCGACATATGCAACACCTCAACCAAGCGGTAGGAAAACCTCTTCCAGACTCCATACTAAAAACAAGACACACCAAACAGATGCCGCCCCAGGTGCAGCTGCACCTCATCGCCCAGCCAACCCTCACACTCCAGCTGTATGGAGAGCGGGCCGACTCTCTCATGGACGCCCACATCGAGCAAGAGGGCACGTGGCCCGGCAACAGATTCTCATCGAGCAGCACAACGGCAGTAAACACCACCTCCACACCACCTCAACAGTCCGCTGTGCAACCACAAGCAACAACACTGCGCAACACCACGTCAGAGTTAGAACAAGCAGTGAGTTAGCAAAGAAGGTAGACATCATCCAACAACAACAACTAAAACAACCATGGACACAATCACTACCACTAGCGCTACCGCCACTGCCTCAACAGCAACCACCGCCCCAGGTCAGACATCCATGGCGACAACAACACAACAACAGCTGCAGATATGCATGTATCACCAACGCTTCGAGGAGCAAGCAAGGAACTGCCGAATACCATGTCAGTGGTCTGGTCAGCCATCAAACGCCGAAAGCTTTAACCAGGGAAACTACTAGGGCGGTGGTGTGAGATTCAAGACGTCACTGCTGCCTACACTAACCATACAGATTACCACATAAATGGTCCCACATCTACCACTCCACTAACTCTTACCACTTCCGCTACCACGACTACTCAGTGCTCCACTGTCCTATCACCATGTGTATCGAGCGATGCCACCACGTCACAGCGCCCTACCGCTCCTACTCCATGCACACCTCTCCACCGACGGCCATGCCCAGAGACACCACACAGCCGTCAAGCGATCCACCAGTGTACCCCACCAGATCATCCACCGCCGAACCTCACATCCGCACTCCCCTGTGGGTGGAGGACCTAGCTACAACAGAGCTGTAACTCGTGGACTCTGGGTCTGAAGTCAGTATACTTCCTCCCACCAAACGGGAGAAACAGTTACCCTCCAGTATGGCCTACGATCTCCTGGCAGAAAACAAGTCACCAATCACGACATATGGGACGAGAAGCAAAGGCACCTCCCTCATCACCGAGGAATGGTTTGTGTGGCCCTTTGTGGTGGCAGATATCCAGTATACAATCTTAGGGCTGGACTTCTTGGCAGCCCACGACTTGTTGATCGACACCAAGGGCAGGACGCTACTCCACAAGCCATCCGGCCGACACATATCTACCGAACTGTGCCACCTGTCACAACCTACCATCACCCACATCACCAAAGAGAGCGAGTATGACCAGCTGCTCCAGGAGTTCCCTCAACTACTGTCAGCCACCAACGAGTGCAAGCCCAAAGATCTAGGAGTGTGACACAACATCGTTACGACTGGTCCAACATGTTTCGCCAGACCCAGAAGGATGCCACCGGAGAGACTAGAAGCAGCAAAAAAAGAATTCCAAGTCATGTTGCAACAAGGGATATCACGGCCGTCAGACAATACATGGGCATCTTCACTCCACATGGTTCCCAAAGCACAAGAAGGAGAATGGAGGGCATGCGGTGACTACCATGCTCTCAACGCCGCAACGACACAAGACCGCTACCCTATACCTCATGTCCTGGATTTTCACTCCAACCTCCAGGGATGTAACGTCTTCTCGAAGGTCGACCTAGTCCGCGCCTTCCACCAAATACCCGAGGAGGAGGAAGACATAAAAAAGACTGCTTTGAATACCCCCTTTGGCTTATTTGAATTCCCTGCCATGAACTTCGGCCTGAGGAATGCTGCCCAAACCTTCCAGTGGTTCATGGACAGGGTAGTCAGAGGCTTGGACTTCGTCATGGTATACATTGACGACATCTTCGTGGCATCCAGGGACCACAATAATCACGCACAACATCTTCGACAGCTCTTCAATAAGCTACAGGAGTCTAAACTGAAGATCCACCATTCGAAATGTGTGCTGGGAGCGGATAAAGTTGACTTCCTTCGCCATAGGGTGACATCACAGGGAATCACAATGCTGCCGCAGAAGGTCGAAGCTGTAAGGGACTTTCCCCTGCCCTACTCTACCAGGAAGATGAGGGCGTTCCTAGGGATAGTGAACTACTATCACCGGTTCACCCCTCATGCTGCAGAAGCCCTGGCGCCACTGCATGACGTCATCAAAGGTCTGAAGAAGGGCTCGCAAAAGAAGCTGATGTGGAATGAAAAGGCAATGATGGCATTCACCAGCATCAAGAGGAGGCTCGCCAGCACCACCTTACTAGCGTATCCCACGCCACACGCACCTACCTCTATCTACACTGAAGCATCAGCTGACGCTATTGGGGCAGTATTGCAACAAGACGTCAAGGGGACGTTATGCCCAATACCGTTCTTCAGCAAGCGTCTCAAACAGCCACAGAATAAATGCAGTGCCTTTGACAAGGAGCTGGTGGCAATGTACGAGGCAGTATGTCACTGCCGCCACTTCCTCAAGGGACGACAATACCACATCAGAACTGACCATAAGCCCCTCACGATTGCCATGAAGCAACTTGGGACAAACTGGTCACCTAGAGTCACCCGTTATCTGGCATATATATATGAATATACCACTGACATAAGGCACGTCAAGGGTGAGGACAACGCTGTGGCTGACACATTGTCCCGGGCTATACCTCAGACACAGACGGTCATGGCAGTCCACCTAGGGCAGCCCTTCGACATCAGACAAATTGCGGCAGCACAACGAACGGATGAGGAACTACAACAACTACTGCAAGGTAACACGGGTCTTAAGCTGGAGGAAGTGACATCAGCCGAGCCCGACGTGAGATTGTGGTGTGACATCTTGTGCGGTCCTCCTAGACCATACATTCCGGCCCAGTTCAGGAGAACCACGTTCCTCCACTTCCACAGCCTCAACCACCCAGGGGTCACAGGTTCTACGAGACTAATCACCCGATGGCCAGTCTGGCCAGGTATGAGAAGGCAAATCAAGGAGTCGGTTTCAGAGTGTACGGCATGCCAATGCTCCAAGATTGGTAGTCACACACGCCCACCAGTACATGACTTCCCAACACCCAATTCGAGGTACACGTGGATATCGTGGGGCCACTTCCTCCATCACGTGGAACCAAGTACCAACTCACGTGCATTGACCGTACGACAAGATGGTGAACGGCAACCCCCATGGCTGACATCACAGTGGAAGGAACGGTGAGACACTTCCTCCATGACTGTGTGGCTGATCAGGGGACTCAGTTCGAGTCAAGGGCGTGGCAAGAAATGCTGGAGTTCCTGGGAACACGACGAAATAGGACCACCGCCTACCACCCCTGCAGCAATGGGATGGTTGAGAGGTTTCACCGCCGACTGAAGAAAACGTTCAGGGCACTGTAGCCTGAACAGTGGGTGGATGCACTGCCCCTCATCTTGCTGACCATCAGGTCGACGGTCGAGGAGGACCTGAACCACTCGCGGCGGAACTGGTGTTCGGGGAGGATTTGAGGTTGCCCGGCCAAGTGGAGGACCCGACGGCAGACACCTCCAACCTATCTTTTCTCCCAGCACTGAAGAGGTGCATGTCAACACCAACATATGCACCAACAAGACAACAGCCACACTGCTCCACCTACGAGCATCCACTCCTCCGCACGGCAGAACAACTGTTCCTCAGGACGGATGCTCACAGGGCCCCCCTGCAGCAGCCTTACCTACTCACCCCACCCACTTACACACAGACTCACATCACAACCAGCACGTATCAATGCGTGCATACCACGCCCAGCATTCCATCACCAACCATCACTCCAACACCTACTACCATTCCGCCAACACCGCACGCTGCGGACCCGCCACCCACTCAGTCATCACCTGACACCCCACACACGGTCATACCCCACCACCACCCTTACCATCATACCCGCGCTCCAACGCGCACAAAACTACACCACCTACACCCAAACCTTCACCCCCACCATCACCTCATCCGGCACCCACGCGCGCACCACACACTATCACCTCACCCTCACCTTCACCCCTGAATATACATATTCATTGTCATTAATTATATTACAACATTTTAGCAACGATTATTATCTTTAATTACACGCATCATTGCCATACAATTATGTTTATACATGGGCAATTTCAATAGTTGTAGTGAAACATGGTATTTAGGATTATGATTTAGGGGGGGTTCTGTAGTGGAGGCAAGCTCTCCACCATTATAACCCGAGTACAGCCAATCACAGCACAGCTGACCCGAACACAGCCGACCTCTGACCTGCGTGCGCACCTCACCTGGCGCGCGCCTGGGTTTAAAGGGCCGGTCGCAGCGGGACTCGCTCACTTCCCGCTCACCTGGCCCAGCTGACTCAACCCTCTCCTGCCTCGCCTGTTTCCTCACTACCCTGCCGGACTCCCTGTGGATGGACATATGCTCTACTACACTCACCTGCTGTCTCGTATCGCTGGCCTGGTAGGGATTCCACGTGGTTGTGCTCGCCTCCTCAACTACAAGCAGCCCTACCTCGTTCAACCTGAGTATACTTTGCATTTTACACACAATACATATTCACTGCTGTGCAACACACACAAGTTATAGTGTGCCTATCATAAACCACATGCATAGTCATCACTTTTGCCAGTCAGTTCACACCACGTATCACACACCTCACTATCCACACACCACACCCTACACTCACGTGTCTAGCATCCCGCAGCACACCACACATCACAGAAACCTCACACATATACGCTTTGTAATGTACGTATTTAGGTCAAATATTTCAATGTCCATCTCTATAGTGTCCTTAGTGTGTTAAGATATAGTGTATCTAGTGTACGAGGGAGTATTTGTTCACCCAGCAGCACAGAAATGCTAGTCAAAAGAAAACATTGGATCCCAAATAACAACTCATTCCTCTGTTCGTTTAGTACAGTGCCAGCACTTACTATAGCTTTCTTTCAAACTTTTATATTCTTTTACATAGCTTTATAAATTATTGTATACTTAATTAACTGATAAGTTAATTAGTGAATAGAAGCACTAAGCCCAGAGGGATTATTTCTTCTATATATAGGCCTATATGCGTACCTTACTGTAACCTTATATACAGTACATAATTTGTTATTCTTAATTTTACCTTTAAGAAGTACTTATAGTTTATTCCCATATTTTTATATGCTTGCACTGAAATCACAAAATAACATTACAAATATAAAAAAGCACTATAACATGGTAATTAGACTATACCAGTAGAAGTTGTACTGTTTAATACAATAAATTGTACTACTAAACCCTCATACTGTGGTGGAATGAAAGCACTCTAATTCATCAAAAAGAATATCTTCTCTTAAACTTAGGTGATATTATAACACAAGGTTAGTTTTGATACAGTTATGCAACATTTGTGTATACGGTAATTATAATTATAGTATTGTATACACATCGATCTTTTTAGTTCTAATGGATTTCTTAATGGTAGTTTGTATCGACAAATGTAACTACAATTCTCAAGGCATTACCGGTACTGTATTTCTTCATATACACTGCTTACAGTACTATATGAAGGTAATTGTTGCTATTGATTTGTACTGTATTTGGATTTTGTTAAACTGAAATATTTTATCTCTTACCCTCAAAGAAGAGGTTTGTAAATACCATATAAAAAATCTTCGAACCTTGATTCTTGGAATAAAAAAAAAAAACCTCCGTGTCGCACTTTAGTTTCGTAGGGTACATAATAAAATATAAAAAGCCCCTGCAGGAATCTGATCACTTGCTCATTAATTGGCTCTAGTTTAATGGAATACGGTAAAGTGAAAGTCATCACATTTGATACAGTTATCATATGATTCTTATTTAGGTTAGGTTAATTTAATCTGATATTCAATAGCTAATTCATATATTGGGAATTTCAGCAGAAAAGATCACGTTTACATAGAATGATAAGTCTAATATATTGTATAGATCCATTGGTCCTAATAAATTGTAATTTTTTTACAGGATAATTTTGATGATGGCCAGTATGAAAGTGAGGGAGCAGATAACCTTCTAGTGCAATTTATTCCTCCAAACTATTCCAATCAACAGGACACAGGTATCATTCTCAATGTGGTCCTGTTTCCTGGTATACTGTGGAAGAATGAAGGCACTCCAATTCACTAAAAAGAAAATTTCCCCTTATTTGTAAATGCATTGTTAAGTGGGAAGGGAAGTACAGTGTTGGTAAATGTGGAGCAAATGATTCCTCCAAACTATTCCAAGCAACAGACGACCATTATTTTTGTTCATCTGGTCCTGTTTCCTGGCATACTTGGAGGAATCAAGACACTCCAATGTAACAAAAATGAAGTACCCATTTAAGCATAATGATGTAAAATAAAATATGATTACTGTCTAACCAGTTATTGTGCCTACAAAACTGTGATGCGTAATATAAGCTATGAGCGTATCCGTCTACTTGGGTAACAACATGGCTCCTGTCCGATGCCTGGCCAAACTCTCCCTATCTACGGCTCTGAAAAATCACGCACATCAGTGCCTCTCTCCGAGAAATGTTGAACTACCGTAATATTTTCTAACTGTCCTACTCGATTCCGTATCCCTTGTATATATTTATAAGGGGAAGCGAGGACAGTTGATTGCCCGAGTTACATACGGTATCATCAAGTGGGATAATTATAGGAATTTATATATATACGTCGTTAATTGAGTTGCATGTATGACTAATGGGTATAATTATATAGGATGTTATGATAATCAGAGGTAGGACATTCGAACGAGTGTGTGTGTTGGAAGC
Organism: Petrolisthes cinctipes; assembly: GCA_033782935.1. Taxonomy (NCBI): domain Eukaryota; kingdom Metazoa; phylum Arthropoda; class Malacostraca; order Decapoda; family Porcellanidae; genus Petrolisthes; species Petrolisthes cinctipes. Next base: position 973,908 of record JAWQEG010000033.1, read on the forward strand.
TGGTGCAGTGTTCAAGAATTGCAATTGAAAATAGCAGGAGGTGTGAAGAAAAATTATTACTGAAAGTCTATGGAACGATCTGAAAGTTATAATCGAACTCGGTGTTAGTTTGAATTTTAATATAAATTTTAATATCAATTTTAAGTAATTGAGTAGGAAGGTCTTGGAACAGCACCTAATAATTAATTACAGTGTTAGACTTGGTAAATTAATGTAAGGTTAGGAATTACGTAAATATCGTAGAAAAATCGAAGAAAAACGACGATTAACGAAGAAGGCCGTTAGAGAAACGAGTAACGTAATAATCGATTCTTGCGTTATTAATTAGCTAGCTAGTAATTTCAATTCGTGTGAAAGTGTATGCATGTAGATTTAATTTATTGTAAATTGTTTAATTAATTATTGTTGGTGTTTTACTGGAAATAATAAATATAGTAGGGAGGTTGGGCGGCGTGCTAGCATGCGTCAAGGGTGAAGCGGTGTAGATGGCGTGTTTGCGGCGTGGTAGCAAAACCCTGGCGTCGCTAAAGGCTTAGGAGTGGCGTGGCGAGGTGGGTAGATGCGCAAGGTGAGATGGCGCGAAACGTTGGGTTTGCTTGCGGGGGAAGGTGTCGTCAGAAGCGTGCGAGTGGCGAAACGAGTGAGGAAGGTGCGTGTGGGTAGGCGGCTGTTGGGGTGTGGAGTTGCTAGAGGCGTATGAGTGGCGTAGCAAGTCGGGAGCTTGCGTGTGATGAGAAGGCGTGTGACGTCTGTACTCGCTAGAGGCGTTGGAGTGCCGTTGCGAGTCAGGAGCCTGCGTGTGATGTCTGTAATTGCTAGAGGCGTTGCGAGTTAGGAGCATGCGTGTGAAGTGAATGCGTGTGAGTGGCGATGCGAGTGTGGTACATGCGTAAGTTGATGTGCTAGGTCGCTAGAAGCGTCGGAGTGGCATTGCGATGCTGGTAGAGTAGCTGAGTGATGTAGTGGTGTGTGGCGTGTGAGGTCGCTAGAGGCGTTGGAGTGGCGTAGCGAGGCTGGTATAGGTAGGGGCATTGAGTGATAAGTGTGGTCGCTAGAGGCGTTGGAGTAGAGTAGTAAGTGTCAGGTGCAGTCGCTAGAGGCGTAGCGAAGCTGGTAGAGGAGCAGAGGGGTGTATGTGGTTGCTAGAGGCATCAGAGTGGCGTAGCGAGTGGCAGGTGCGGTCACTAGAGGCGTCGGAGTGGCGTAGCGAAGCTGGTAGAGGCGTAGTGTGGCATGCATGGTCGCTAGAGGCGTGAGAGTTGCGTAGCCAGGCGGGTGGAGGAGCAGCGTGGTGTATGTGGTCGCTAGAGGCGTGAGAGTGGCGTAGCGAGGCTAATAGGGGCGTAGTGTGGCATGCGCGGTCACTAGGGGAGTGAGAGTGGAGGAGCAGGGTGGTGTGTGTGATTGCTAGAGGCGTCGGAGTGGCGTAGCGAGTGGCCGGTGCAATCGCTAGAGGCGTCGGAGTGGCGTAGCCAGTCGAGAGGAGGCGTGTGGTGTGGAAATACATGGTGGCATGCTTGATGGTGAGGCGTGGCATCGCTAGAGGCGTGTGAGTGGCGTAGCAGAACACGTTTGGTGGAGGGTGAGCGGCGTCTAGAGGCGGGTGTAATGCGAGCGTGGATGTGGTGTGGGATGGTGTGAAGAAGGGTGTCGATGCGAGAGATTTGGAGTGTGTGTATCGAGGAGGATCATATGTGGGAGCGTGTGTAGAGGGCGCGTTGTGGTGAGATAGCTCGGGCGCTGTGGATGAGTTGGTTGCGTGTGCGTGCTGGTGAGGCGCGGATACGGGCGCGAGCTGGTGCACAGAGTCGGGTGGTGTGGCGTCGTTGATAGGAGGCGATATTGAGGAGTCGCCGAGCGTGGTAGTAGGGTGGTGTTGTATGTGCCCTGCGTGGTGAGAAGTAGTGTGAACGGTAACGTGGTAGGGCTGCTCTTGCCACCGCCTTATTCGATTCCCTGCGTGGGATGGGATGTCTGGCGGTTGGCAGCGGTCCCCGACTGGCAAGGTGGTTGGCAGTTGCAAGCGTAGTTACCAAAGCGTTGATGGTAAATGCAGAGTTGAAGGTGTGGGGTGGCGTTGGACCGTTGTTGGAGAGGAGGTAGAATACGTGGTGTAGGGGTGTAGTGTTGTTGTGGGGGTGGTCGTGTTGTAGTTTGGCTAGATGTAGGGTTACGCTGTTGTTGGGGTACCGACGGTGCAGTCTGGTGTAGGGGTTGTGTGTTGGGTTTGTTGTTGTTGCAAGTGTACGATGGTGTGGACCGACTGAGCAATAGCGTCGAGTTGTTGTTGTTGTAGTGAGGTGTGGGTAGGTTGTGACGTAGGTGGGGTGGTGTGACGAAATAACGTCTGCAGTGTGGCTGCGGTGTACTATGGGTGATGTGGGTTGTGTGGGTAGTGGTACGTTTGTGATGGTTGGCCTGTAGGCTGCGGTGTTGCGTGTACATGCGTTATTGGTGTGGGGTTAAGAGGTGTGGTGTGGTGATAGAAATGCGTATGAGGCAGTTGTACGTAAATGGTCGTTGCAGTCTGGTATGTCGCAGTAGCGTGTTGGGCATGTACGGGCTGCTAGGTATGTGTGGATGAGGTTGTTGAGCGTGAGGTGACGGCGCCCGGGGTGTGACGTGTTTAGGTGTTGTTGTGATGTTGGCCGTTACGTGTTGGGGTTGCCACGCTGCCTCGTTTGTGTTGTAGGTAGATTTCAGGGTGTCAGCCAGCTTGATGTATGACTGTAGAGGAAGATGTTGTACTGATAGTAAGTGGAGTTGTATGGTTTGTGGTAACAGTTTAGCGAGGCGGCTCCGCAGGATCAACTCAGTGAAGGGGTTGGCAGTTTTTTTTATTTAACTGTTGCATGTGTCTCATGAGTTCTGATGGGCGGCGACATTCCAACTGAACGTTGTCGAGCGCCACCCAGTATATATACCTGTTACGACATGCCATGGGAGGCGAGGATGGCGTCCTTAATGGCGTCGTAGTCGGGTACCAGGGTAAGTGATGGTGGAATGGCGACGAATACGTCAGCTGAGAGGACGCGGAGTACTGCGTTGAATTTTTGCTCAGACGTAAAGTTTGCCATGATCCAGAGAGTTTCCATATGCCTGAACCAGGAATGCAGGTCTCTCTGGCTCTTAACTCATGCCTGACTGCCAGAGGTCAAGAGTCACGGCTGGAGACTATAGGAAAAGCCTCTGCCATGGTATTGGCCACTGTCAAACCATCCATGATCTTAATTCCATTGATCTTAAGTACAGGTGGAGAACTAGGAGAAAACTTCCTCGCCATTTTACGGACTCTCCTGAACACTTGGGTGATTCGGAAGTCCTCTAAAAGAGTTGGGTTGATTGATTGATTGATTTATTGATGCCATTAGGCATCTGGCGGCGCAACAACAATGGTCATATACCGCCCAACATAAAAAGGTCATCTACATCATTAATAAAATATGTACAAAGATTAAATAATTTTCACTACCTCGAAAGGGAGAAGCAGCATTAATAAAACCCACGTCTTCTAAAAAATCATATATTAATGAAATAACCTACTTAAGTTAGATATATAAAATAATTAAAATATTAACGAAAGAAACATTAAACTTTAACAACCTAAAGATTAATAGCCATAAATACAATAAAATTCACAATTTGTGGAGAAGGCCAGCCTCCTCCACATAGGAGAGGGTGTTCCCTCCCACACTACAAGCCTCCTCCCCGAGCACCTGGGAGAGACTGTAAGAACCGTCACCCTTCCGGTACTCGGAGAGGTGCCTACGACGAAGGTCCCAAGGCTGGGACACTCGACAATATAATGCCGTACTGTCAAAGGGACAAGACAATCATCACAGTAGGGAGGGTGAGCCCTCTCCATCAAAAAGCCATGAGTCAATAATGTGTGGCCAATGCGGAGACGGACAAGAGCCGTTACCAACCGGCGGGACAGGCCACTGTAGCTCCACAAACCAAGGCGCTGGCGGATGTCGTGGAGCTTGTTAGCCCCGACGGCGTCCCATCTGTCCTGCCAGCAGGAACGAACGGTAGCATCTATGTAGGGTCGAAGGTCCAATGCAGGAACAGGATGACGCCTGGCAGGAGGCCGGGAATTGGAGACCGAAGCCTTAGCCAGAGCATCAGCCCGCTCATTCCCATCAACACCCACATGGGCCGGGACCCAACAAAAAGTTACTTTCCGGCCACGACGACCCAGGAGGACAAGCCACTCAAGAATGGCCAACACCAGGGGATGGGAAGAGTTAAAATTGCACAAGGACTGCAAGGCACTACAGGAATCGCTAAAAATAGTAAACGAAGGCTGAGGGAGAGTAAAAATCACTTGGAGGGCATATAAAATGGCCGAGAGCTCAGCAGTAAAAACGGACATGACAGAAGGGAGCCTGCCTCCACGGCAAAAGTCAGGAAAGACAACTCCAAAGCCAACTCCAGCATCAGACTTTGACCCATCAGTGTACACAGGGAGGGACTCCCTGTGAGTGAAGGCATGTTCTAAAAAGAGGGAACGAGCCACTGGAGGAGGAAGAGATTCCTTCTTGTCTGTAAAGCAGGTGCAGGGGAAAACTTCTGGAAGAAGCCATGGAGCCACCCTGGGGACCCTCACAGGACAAATCTGGTATTCATCTATGCCCATCTCCTCCATAGCCTTCCTGACCCGGAAGCCAAATGGCCATGGTGCACGAGAATGTAAAAGGTAGTACTGAGACATGATATCAGATGACACCGCCAAGCAAGGTAGGGAGTCAGGAAGTCGATGTAATCGATGCCAACAACGAACCATCAAGGACTGACGACGGAGATGAAGAGGTGGCTCATTAGCGTCCACCAGGAGACTGGGGATTGAAGTCTAGCTCGCTAGGTCTTAGAGACACGCAAGCCCCCAACCACGTCAAGGCAGTTCCCGTTGCGGGGGCATAAAAGTGACATCAAAGTAAATAGTTTGACAGAATGAAGGGATAAATCACACGAATCATAGAATAGTACAGTCTCCTCCACTCCTGCTTTCACCAGTTCAGCGTTGCCAACGTATACACCCGGCATCGTGTGAGCTACTAGTTCCGACTCTCGTAGGAACTACACAAACCGTTCCCGGTGTGGTAATTGTTCTGCTCTTACTCACATCCTATTTCTGAGTGTCAGTCAGAGAGCTACTGCTTTTACTGCAGGGATGCTCACCCCATACGTTCTCGCCATTGTAAGATGTACCTCCTAGAGCAGGATACCCTCCACTTGACTAACACCCAATTCATCAGCATTGGTATGCCCGATGGCAACTCAACTTCAGGTGACAGAAGGATGGTGGTGTTAGGACATACGCCTCCTCTCTCATCATTCCAAGCCGACAACATATAAATCGGTTGCAGCACCCTCTCAACTCTCTCAAGAAACAGCTGCTTCTTACTCTGGTAAGAACGTTTCTACGGTTTCACTACATAATAGTTTCTCTGTATCAGACACTCATTCTGGTGACCTTTCAACTGATGACAATTTTCAGGCTTTAACTAAAGGTGTCCATGTGGTAGAGGTTCACGCTACCACACTCTCTCCAAAGAGGAAACCCAAGTCAACTAAATTGCAACAAAGACGTCTTCGTGGTTCCTCTGAGACACTTGACTCCATGGACGTTCGTCCTAGAAAAGCAACCATCTCTGTAGACTCATCCATATTTTCCTCTCAATTTCACCAGAAGAGTTCTCGTGGCTCTGATGAATCTCTTGATTCAACAGATGTTCCCTCTCGCAAGATTCCTCTGGGAACATCGGTTAGGCATGAAATGAATGTGGATACCTCGGATATTGTGACTTCAAAAGATACAGTTTCTTTTCCGCTCGAGTAGCAGAGTTATTCTTCCACCTGTATTATGGATGTTGATATATCAGCCTGTGTCAGTGATACTACTACTGTACCGGACAACACCAATGTGGTTGTTTCAAATAATATCCCTGCTCATCTCCCTTCACCTTCTTCAAATATATTAGGTGCTTCAGGGATTCATGTATGGGTCCCAATTACTGACCCAGGTACTACTCCTCCGGTTCGTTCTTCTAGTGGCTCGGGATTAGAGAAAACTTGTCGTTTTCGTAAACCTCCTGCCAGTCCTCCTGTATACTCTGCATTGTATTCCAATTCATTAGAAGGCAGGGTTACCATGGTGGCTCTGCCATCCTAGTTCGACGCGATCTTCCATGCACGAGCCTGAACCTTGACATTGCACTTCAGACTGTTGCAGTTAAGCTTTTCATAGACCGCCCCTACAATGTGTGCAGTGTACACCTTCCTCCCACTGTTGCAATTGAGAGGGGTGATCTCAACCATCTTGTACGGGACCTTCCCTCTCTTTTTATTTTATTGGGTGATTTTAATTGTCGTCATCCTCTATGGCATGACAGTTTTGGTCAGTTTTTTGAGGATGAGGGATTGGGGGTTTTAAATAAGGGAGATGTGACACATTTCCATAGCCCAACTGGGACTTTTACCGCCATTGTCATTTCACTCTGCTCAGCAAGTGCTCTTTTGGATATTACTTGCCCGATTTATATGGTAGTGACCACTTCCCTATACTCTTGGAAAGTAATAGGTACGAACCGGAGTCTCGGCTCCGGAGATTATAGAAGGCTGCCTGGCATTTTTTTTAGAGATCTAACTTCTCAGGTCTCTTCTGTATAAGATTTTGGTAGCTTTGAAAAGGCTGTAAAATATTTCACTAATATGCTTCACATTGCTGCCCTCAACTCTGTCCCTAAAACTTCTGGCCACTTTCCGAAACGTCCTGTCCTTTGGGGTCCCCAGTCTGCACCACTGCTGTGCGGGAGAAGTGCGCTGATTTCTCTTGCCTTCGCTGCAATCTTGGGGACCCAACTTTTTAGAGGACTTCCGAAGGGCAAGGGCTTGGGCTAGACGAGTTTTAAAAGAGTTACAACACCTAAGTGTTCAGGAGAGTTCTTTAGGTCAATGGAATTAAGATCATGGATAGTGTAACAGTGGACAACACCATGGCAGAGGCTTTTGCAAGAGTCTACAGCCCTGACTCTCGACCTCTGGCTGTCCCTCATGAGTTGAGAGCCCAGGAGCGCACTGTCCTGGATTTCTCTGGTAACGAGAATTAAAGCTATACGAATATGATCAACATAAGAGACCTACACTCTGCTCTCTCTCTCTGTGGCGACACTTCTCCTGGGCCAAACAACATCCCATATGCAATGTTGTGACACTTGGGTGAGGAGGCGATCTCATTTCTTCTGACAGAATCTGGCAGGAGGGTGTCTTCCCTTCTGGGTGGAGGGTTGCTACCGTCCTTCCTTTCCCCAAGCCTGGCAAGGACTCTAGTGTTGCCCTCAATTACTGAACAATAGCCTTGATCTCCTGTCTCTGTAAACTATTTGAGAAGATAGTGAATATCAGACTGGTATACTTCCTCAAACGGGGTGGTTTTTTGTCTTCATCCCAATCTGGCTTTTATAAACACCGTTCCACTACAGACACTCTGGTCAGGTTGGAAGCTGCTGCATGTGAGGCTTTTGCATAACATCAACACCTGGTCTGTGTATTCTTTGATTTAGAGAAAGTCTATGACACTACATGGCAATATGGTATCCTGCAGTAACTCCATATATATGGCTTGCGGGGTTGCCTCCCATGCTTTCTTAAGAAGTTTTTCAGTTTTTGTGTGAGGGTTGGTACAGCCCTTTCAGCATCCATTGCACAGTAGGAGGGCATCCACCAGGGAAGCGTCCTCAGTGTTACTTTGTTTGCAGTAGCAATTAATGCCATTGCCTCATCCCTTCCGGATGGAATAGCCAACTCGATGTAAATTGACGACCTGGCGGTCTGGTTTAATGCTTCCAGTATGTCAGTGGTAAAGCAGTGCATGCAGCTTGCCCTCAATATGGCTGTATGGTCATCGAATATGTTGTGTCGAGGAGACTAGCTTTTTAGGTCTTCTTAATGACAAACGTTTGACTTGGGTTCCCCATTTACGTTCACTTAAGGTCTCTTGCCTTCAGGCTTTAAACCTGTTGAGGGTCCTGGGCCATACGTCCTAGGGGGCTGATAGGGCCACCCTTCTCTGCCTATACCATGCTCTTATTAGGTCAAAACTCGACTATGGGTGTGATGTGTACTCCTCTGACACGGGTGCCTGTCTCAAGATTCTTAGACCCTGTTCATCATGCTGGGGTACATCTGGCGACTGGAGCCTTAAAGGTCATTCCCAATCCCCAGTCTCCTGGTGGACGCTGATGTGCCACCTTTTGATCTCCATCGCCTGTCCTTGATGGTTCGTTGTTGGCATAGATTTACTGACTCCCTTCCCTGCTTGGCAGTGTCATCTGATATCATGTCACAGTACTACCTTTCACATCCTCGCACACCATGGCCCTTTGGCTTCCAGGTCAGGAAGGCTATGGAGGAGATGGGCATTGATGACTTCCAGATTTGTCGTGTGCGGGTCCCCAGGGTGGCTCCATGGCATCTTCCAGAAGTTTAAACCTGTACCTGCTTCTCAGACAAGAAGGAATCTCTTCTTCCTCCAGTGGCTCGTTCCCTGTTGTTAGAACATGCCTGTTTACACTGATGGGTCAAAGTCTGATTCTGGAGTTGGTTTTGGGGCTGTCACTCCTTACTTTTGTCGTGGTGGCAGGCTCCCTTCTGTCATGTGCATTTTTACTGCCGAGCTATCTGCCATTTTTACTCTCCCACAGCCTTCTTTTACTTTTTTTAGCGATTCCTGTAGTGCCTTGCAGGCCTTGGGTAATTTTAACTCGTCCCATCCCCTGGTGTTGGCCATTCTCGAGTGGCTTGTCCTCCTGGGTCGTCGTGGCCGCAGAGTCACATTTTGTTGGGTCCGGGCTCATGTGGGTGTCAGTCGTAATGAGTGGGCTGACGCCTTGGCTAAGGCTGCAGCCTCCAGTTTTCGGCTTCCTACCAGGCGTCATCACGTACTTGCAGTGGCCCTTCGACCCTACATAGATGCTGCCGTTCGTTCCTGCTGGCAGGACAGAATGTATGCCGCCGGGGGTAACAAACTTCGCAGCATCCGCCAGGGGCATCCTAAGCTGCTATCAGCCTATAGCTACAGTATTACCAATTTGGTGAGTCATTATTTACTGGTCTAAGGGTCAGTTTCATTTATTTTCTCTCTCCTCTCCTACTCTTGTTCTCTCTTTCCGTGAGTGAAAGTGGAAAGAGATAGAAAAGGTTAATGTCTTTATGGCCCCTGCTGTGCTGAAGCAGGTGAGATGGTGACCCTTGTTATCTTAATGATCTCCAGGTAGCTGAGAGAAGGTTGTGTTAATGGTGTTTGGAGAGATGAATGAGATTTGGAGAGAGTAGGCTATGTGTGTGTGTGTGTGTGTGTGTGTGTTTGTGTTATGACTCCAGCTGTTTCAGGTAGCTAAGGGAAAGTTTATTAATGGTCCAGGTGGGAGGTCATGTAGTTTAGTGACCATTGTAATCTGAGAGTTCATCTGACCTTTGTTAAGTGCTACTGCCTTAATGGCTTAAAGTAGTGTACATGTCTTCCAGTCTTTTTCTCCACTCCTTTGGGATAGCTCGAAAAAATGCCTTCTGCTTCTGCCTTGAATTGTGGAAGACTTCCCTTGTTCAATTTTCTTAATCTCAATATGTTTCTTAAGGATAATTTGTTAAAAATCTTCGAAAGGTCGGTCGGAAACTCGTAGTAAACTATCCGGGAGCATAGAACGGGGTGTAACTTACTCTTCAAGGCACTGACAGAGAAAATTATTTCGAAGTATCAGCTTGTGTGCTTTGATTAATGCAGATGAATACTCAGCAACGAAAGGAGAGAGGCAAAGACAGCTTGTGTAGACTTACGACTGGACAAGAATCGAATGCTTTATATGTTCATATGGTGGATAATAATCATCATATTGACTGGTGTAATGTTTCGTCAATTATGTCATGTAATTCTTCCATAAACTCAGGAATTTCTGGGGGTGGTTAACGCACGCACCCACGTCCATATACACGGATGCCTCAAACGAAGCCATCGGTGCAGTCCTGCAGCAGGAAGTGGACAGGATACTCAAGCCCATCGCCTTCTACAGCAAACATCTGGAGCCACCACAATACAAGTACAGCGCCTTCGACAGGGAACTGGTGGCCATCCACGACGCTGTGTAGCACTTCCATCACTTCCTTGAAGGCAGGACGTTCCATATTCGCACGGATCACAAGCCTCTCACTACCGCCATGCACCAGCTGGGTTCCAACTGGTCTTCACGGGGTACTCTACATTTAGCTTTCATCTCTGAGTTCACGACCGATATCCGGCATGTTTGGGGAGAAGATAACGCTGTCGCCGACGCCCTTTCCAGAGCACCTCCTGTACAACCATCCATCTCCAGCATCCAACAAATTCCTCCACTGGACTTCCAAGCACTCGCCACGGCTCAACAGAGTGATACGCACCTCCAAGATCTCCTCACAGGCGATATAGGCTTACGACTGGAGCACCTGACAGCCCCTGACTCCACCACCAAGCTCTAGTGCGACCTCTCCTGCGGCACCCCATGCCTGTACATCCTGACACTGTTCAGGGAGACAGTCTTCCAGCACTACCACTTTATCAACCACCTTGGAGATGCTGGGACACTCCGCCTCGTCAGCCGCCGTGCAGTCTGGCCAGGGATGAGGAAACAGGTGAAGGAGTGGGTCACCTCCTGCTTAGCCTGCCAGTGTGCTAAGGTAGGGCGCCACACTCGACCACCACTACACCAGTTCCCCGTACCCACCAGTAGGTTCCACACTGTACACGTGGATATCATGGGTCCGCTGCTGCCGTCGCGAGGGGCACGATACCTGTTCACATGCATAAACAGAACGACACGGTCGTGTACCGCCATCCCCAGGAGCGATGTGACAGCGGAAGGTACTGCCCATCACTTCCTCAGCAATTGGGTCTCAAACTTTAATCCCCCAGCAGTAATCATCACAAACCAAGGGACCCAATTTGAGTCGAGGGCATGGCAGGACATGTTGATGCTCCTGGGTACAAGGCGGGAAAGGACAGATGCACTTCCACTTATACTGCTCACCATCCGAGCAATAATGGAAGAAGACCTGCACCATTCCCTGGAGGAGCTCGTTTTCGGAGAGGACCTCCGTCTGCCAGGCCAAATGACATCACCAGACCTGGACACCTCCAACCTCTCCTTCCAGGACGGACGCCACTGTCACCATCCAGGTGTCCGACAAGTCTTACGTCACGTCCTAGGAATGAGTCAAACCAGCACACACCACCACCACACCAACCCACACCATAACACACAACGCTCACCCACCTACACACGCATACGTGCAGCCATCACCTCTCACACACTACTCACCAGGTATACAACTTAGTACACATACTAAGCACCGACCACAACTCCTACCCACTCCACAGCCACACCGCGCTGTCGTGCCACTCCTTTCCACACCTCACACACAACCACACACGCATATACACCATCCAGCCCCACCAACATCATCACATAACACCTCACACACACATCTTTCACCTCCACATCATCCCCATCCACCAACCTCTCCCACCTTTTCCACCCTTCCCCAACCTCCACCCTCTCACACTCAGTCCATCCAACCCCGCCGTTCATCACCTAACCAACCACCTTCCACAACCACCCACTATCACGCGGAATCTCCTGCACGCTCACCATCACCTAACCATACCCCTCCTCATACCCCACCGCCTCAACCCATGTCCAACCCACAATCATCACCATCCTGCCCTGCTACACCTACTCATATCCTACCATCCACTACCTCCCACTCTCGCTGTCCCAATGCACCTCTGACCTGCTTCCGATACCCGTTCCTCTCGCCACTCTTATTCCTTTGCATGCCGACCCTTCACCTGACCCTCTGACTCTGCCTGCCACTTCCACCCTCCCTACATCTCCTACGCAAGTCCATCCTGACCCTATTCCCCTACCGTCCCCTGCCCATACCCAACCTGATCCTATCCCATTACCTGACAACCCCTTTCTTGACCCTGCCTCGACAACTGTATTCTCCTCTGGCTTCCCTCAGGACCAACCACCTGTCATACAGATAGTACCAGCCTCCTCGTCACGTTAGCCCCGACTGCACTCTGCAACCTCCACCACGCCCTGCTACACCACCCTCTCCGCAAGAACAGGTACAGGATGACGAGCCGGCTATGGTCCCTGAGGGATTCACATCTCGTTCTGGTCGCACCAGCAAATATCCATTCTCTCCAACATATTCCATAAACCATTAACTCGGCATTTTCTGCATACTTCCTGTCTATATTCCCCATTTCCTTACCCAACACACACCCTACACGCTACTTATTTATGCTATTCAGATTACTCTCACCCTCTAACACACGTATTTCCGCGCACTATCAACTTATCCTATTCCCATTAGTCGTCTTCCTCATATACAACTCATATACCTCTCATTAACTAGCTCTCTCACACATAATATTCGTACTTCACGTGTTCCCGCACATTCCTAGTACTCACCACATTCACCACGTGTCTTATTCACAAACTCCAATATACATTACTACTCATCATAACCACATTCGCAATCCCTTCATACAACCTCGTAGCTTGCACAACTATCTTACGTTCCCACTCCCTGCAACTAACCCACGTGTTTCTCCACATGCACCAAGCCTAGCTCTCCACCTACGCATTACCTTCTCATACACATGAACGCTACCCTGACTATTTCTTATACTTCATATAACTAACACTATACACTCCACACACAACCTACAACATAATTCATCCACATACTTACCAACAAACACTCACCATAAAGTCCATCCACGTTCATACCCACACCATACACTTCCATACCATTCCTGTACACTCTTTCATGCATACCATGTTCTCAGCCACACAAGACATTGCACAAACATCTCAATCAGTCATCACACACGACACCCAACACGCACCCACAATGTCTATTCCATTCGTCCCGCCATTCTCATTTGAAACACACACATGGTTGGCACATGTAGAGGAAACCTGGAGGGGAAGCAATATTTCCGATGACGATAAGTACCAGGCAGTCATCAGGGCTCTGCTGACGGAAATATTCGCCTCAGTCACACCTTCGCTGCCAACATTATCTCCTGGAGCACGTTATGAAGGTCTGAAAGCTGTTATCACGGCTGCACACGGGAATACCACTATACAAAACTTCAAGGAGCTGGAAAACGTGCAGTTGGACGGGAGGCGCTCATCTGCACTCCTTCGACATATGCAACGCCTCAACCAAGCGGCAGTTAAACCTCTTCCAGACTCCATACTAAAAACAAGACACACCAAACTGATGCTGCCCAAGTTCCAGCTGCACCTCATCACCCAGCCAACCCTCACACTCCAGCAGTATGGAGAGCGGGCCGACTCTCTCATGGAGCCCACATCGAGCAAGAGGGCACGTGGAGCGGCAACAGATTCTCATCAAGCAGCGCAACGGCAGTAAACACCACCTCCACCACCTTCACACCACCTCAACAGTCCGCTGTGCAACCACAAGCTACAACACCGCGCAACACCACGTCAGAGATAGAACAAGCAGTGAGGGAGTTAGCAAAGAAGGTAGACATCATCCAACAACAACAACAACAACTAAAACAACCATGGACACAATCACTACCACTAGCGCTACCGCCACCGCCTCAACAGCAACCACCGCCCCAGGTCAGATAACCATGGTGACAACAACAGCTGCAGGTATGCATGTATCACCAACGCTTCGGGATGCAAGCAAGGAACTGCCGACCACCTTGTCCGTGGTCTGGTTAGCCATCAAATGTCAACCGCTTCAACCAGGGAAACTACTAGGACGGTGGCGTGAGAGTCAAGACGTCACCGCTACCTACACTAACACTACAGGTTACCACACAAACTGTCCCACATCTACCACTCCACTACCACTTACCACTTCTGCTACCATGACAATTCTGTGCTCCACCATCCTACCACCACGTGTATCGAGCGACGCCACCACGTCACAGCGTCCTACCACTCCTACTCCATGCACACCTCTCCACCGCCACACCTCTACACCGACAGCCGTCAAGCGATCCACCGGTGTACCCCACCAGACCATTAACCGCCAAACCTCACATCCGCACTCTCCTGTGGGTGGAGGACCTAGCCACGACGGAGCTGTTCCTCGTGGACTCAGGGTTTGAAGTTAGTGTACTTCCACCAACCAAACGGGAGAAACAGTTACCCTCCAGTACGGCCTACAGTCTCCTGGCAGCTAACAAGTCACCAATCGCGACGTATGGGATGAGAAGCAAAGGTATCTCCCTCATTACCGAGGAATGGTTTGTGTGGCCCTTCGTGGTGGCAGATATCCAGTATCCAATCTTAGGGCTGGACTTCTTGGCAGCCCACGACTTGTTGATCGACACCAAGGGCAGGACGCTACTCCACAAGCCAACCGACCGACACATACCTACCAAACCGTGCCGCCTGTCACAACCTACTATCAACCACGTCACCAAAGCAAACGAGTATGACCAGCTGCTTCAGGAGTTCCCTCAACTACAGTCAGCCACCAACGAGTGCAAGCCCAAAGATCCAGGAATGCAACACAACATCGTCATGACTGGTCCACCATGTTTCGCCAGACCCAGAAGGATGCCACAGGATAGACTAGAAGCAGCAAAGAAAGAATTCCTGGTCATGTTGCAACAAGGGATAGCACGGCCGTCAGACAGCGCATGGGCATCTACACTCCACATGGTTCCCAAAGCACAAGAAGGAGAATGGAGGGCGTGCGGTGACTACCGTGCACTCAACGCCGCAACAACACCAGACCGCTACCCTATACCTCATGTCCTGGATTTACACTTCAAGCTCCAGGGGTGTAACGTATTCTCGAAGGTCGACCTAGTCCGCGACTTCCACCAAATACCCGTGGCAGAGGAAGACTTAAAAAGACTGCTTTGACTACCCCCCTTGGGCTTATTTGAATTCCTTGCCATGATCTTCTATCTGAGGAATGCTGCCCAAACCTTCCAGCGGTTCATGGACAGGGTAGTCATGGGCTTGGACTTCATTGTGGTATACATCGACGACATCTTGGTGGCATCCAGGGACCACAACAACCATGCACAACATCTTCGACAACTCTTCAATAAGCTACAGGATTCTGGACTGAAGATCCACACGTCGAAGTGTGTGCTGGTGGCAGATAAAGTAGACTTCCTTCGCCATAGGGTGACATCACAGGGAATCACGCTGCTGCTGCAGAAGGTCGAAGCTATAAGGGACTTTCCCCTACCCAACTCCGCCAGGAAAATGAGGGAGTTCCTAGGGATAGTGAACTAATATCACAGGTTCCTCCCTGATGCTGCAGAAGCCCTGGCACCACTGCATGACCTCATCAAAGGTCTGAAGATCGGCTCGCAAAAGAAGATGATGTGGAATGACAAGGCAATGACGGCATTCACCAGCATCAAGAGGAGGCTCGCCAGTACCACCTTACTAGCGTTTCCCATGCCACACGCACCTACCTCTAACTACACTGACGCATCAGCTGACGCTATTGGGGCAGTATTGCAACAAGACGTCAAGGGGACGTTACGTCCAATAGCGTTCTTCAGCAAGCATCTCAAACCGCCACAGAAAAAATACAGTGCCTTTGACAGGGAGCTGGTGGCAATGTACAAGGCAGTACGTCACTTCCGTCACTTCCTCGAGGGACGACAATTCCACATCAGAACTGACCATAAGCCAATCACGACTGTCATGAAGCAACTTGGGACATACTGGTCACCAAGAATTACCCGTCATCTGGCGTATATATCAGAATATACCACTGACATAAGGCACGTCAAGGGTGAGGACAATGCTGTGGCTGACGCATTGTCCCGGGCTACACCTCAGACAGAGACGGTCATGGCAGTCCACCTAGGGCAGCCCTTCGACTTCAGACAAATTGCGGCAGCACAACAAACGAATGAGAAACTCCAACAACTACTGTAAGGCAACACGGGTCTTAAGCTGGAGGAAGTGACAGCAGCCGAGCCTGGCGTGAGATTGTGGTGTGACATCTCGTGCGGTCCTCCTAGACCATATATTCCGGTCCAGTTCAGGAGAACCACGTTCCTCCACTTCCACAGCCTCAACCACCCAGGGGTCACTGGTTCTACGAGACTAATCACCCGACGGGCAGTCTGGCCAGGTATGAGGAGGCAAATCAAGGAGTGGGTGTCAGAGTGTATGGCATGCCGATGCTCCAAGATTGGTAGACACACACACCCACCAGTTCATGACTTACCAATACCCACTTCGAGGTTTCATACGGTACACGTGGATATCGTGGGGCCACTTCTTCCATCACGTGGAACCAAGTACCTGCTCACGTGCGTTGACTGTACGACAAGATGGTGCACAGCAACCCGCATGGCTGACATTACAGCGGAAGGAAGGGCGAGACACTTCCTCCATGACTGGGTGGCAAACTTCGGCCCACCGGAGTCGTTTGTTTACGAAACTGCTCCACAAAAGTGCTATTTGCTCCAAGGTTGCATATGGCTTAATTCCACCTTTCATAATAGGTATCATAAACTAATGCCCGGTTTACATTAGCCCGTTTTTACGCATCCGACATCCGTCAATGACGTCACGAACGGCCGTGTATGAGTCCGTTCAGTGTGAACCGGGGCTTGTCTACCTTCCTGGGCAAGACAGCTGTCGTTGAATGGAACGGATCCGGCAGAGATGAACTCAAGTCATATTTTACGGAAGGAAGGCGGCGCTGGTGTCCGTGTATAATGTTGTCGAGTTTTCATCATATCATGAAAATATGATATTGAAGTACTTGTGCACAAATAAAGGTGTACATTTTTTTCAAATATTATAATTATTAAATTTTATTTGTTAAAACTACGTCAATTTATGTGAGGATACAAATATTGTTCATGGGTATTTAAAGCACGGCACCACCGCATAGCTTAGTTATAAGCAGAACACACACATGTGTACTTGGAGTAGGCAAGCCACAGTAGTTCTGGTTTAATTTCACAATTTTTTCCTGTTCATGGACAACTCTTTTTACATTCATCTACATTTATTGATACAAGCATTGCTCTGTTCGTGTGGAGCCTTTTGGGGGTAATAACGTCAAAATATACAGGCAGCCTTTCAAAAATAATTTCAACATATAAATACAGAGAATAATAATACTTTAACACATTAATTAATATTAGTACTTACTGTAGATACCCAGGTTAAGTTTGTTTGGTTATTATTGGTTTATACGATTCACCAACCCACACTGAATTCTATGAGTTTATGTTCTATCTTGTAATAGAAAACAATGCAAAGGTCAACTAGGATATCATACCTTTCTAAACCTACAGTATATTGATTCATGCCATAATTACAACTTCAAGCTGGGCCTATACATGAATTTGCAAGAAGCTTGAGGGGGGATGGCGGACATTTCTTCCATATTAACCAACTGGGCGTCATTAAGCATGTTTTAGTTTATGATACCTATTATGAGAGGTGGATTTAATTAATTAAGTTATATGCAACTTTGGAGCAAATGGCACTTTTGTGGAGCAGTTTCGTATGAAAAACAGAAGTCATGCTTGTTTTTTGTTGTAAGCAAACGACTCCGTGGCGCAAATCAAAACAGACGGAGCTTATCTCCTCTGTAGCTCTACCTCCGTACGGTTCGTGACGTCATTAACGGATGTCGGATCCGTCCAAATGGGCTAATGTTAACCGGGCATAAGCCTTTGTTGAGGGCTATCAGAGGTGAGTCACGTTGCTATGCTTATGTGGCGGATTTGCTCTAAAACCACGTGTCCGTGTGTGAAGGGAAATTAAGAATGTTGTTAAGTGATGTATTTAATTAATACTGGTAATTTACTCTTACCTTACCCGGACTTCTTTCGACGCTTATTGTGTTGGTTTCAACGATCGTCAACATAAATTTATTTGAAGGGTTCTTTAGTTATATATGCACTAAAATAGTAATAACAGAATGGTACGATTATGAATACAACCAATTTACAATGACTTTACTATATTTATTACTCTAGTCAAGCACCAACACATAAATTAATTAAACAATTAATATATTAATTACCACACGCACACTTTCACACAAATTAAAATGCTAGCTAGCTAATATATTGCAATTAATCGATAATTACGGTACTTGTTTTCTTTCCAACGGTCTCGCAACGATCTCGTACGATGTTTCTTACGATTTTCTCACGATAAACCTAGCTTACGTTTATTCATTGATTAAGCAAGACTAAAACTGTGATTAATTAATTATCAGGTGCTTTTCAAAACCTTCCTACTCAATTACTTTAATTAATATTCAATTTTAAACTAACACTGACACGAGTTCGGAATCTAAAACATAAAGATAGCTTCCTAGAATTCAGTTAAAGATTATGTCCTTACACTGTTTCAATTTTCAATGTCAATACACAACGTATCTCTCGTTACTTACCTTAGGTACGAGAGACTCTAAGACAAGTCCTTCTACCGAGCTCAACGAGAGAGACCGGCTTCCTTTCCAACCTTATTTATCAACCAATTGTCTGTTGCAATCGATTAATAATAAAACCATGAAGCCTTGGAAAACTGGTAGTTTACCGAGCTATTCAACTTCTGCTTATCTCTTCGTCACGAGAGATAAAGGCGAGATAAGAGAGAGCCAGGAAGAGCGACTACATACGTGTGTATCTAACCGTGGTGTAAGCCGAACTGATTCAAAAGCTGCTAGCTGGCTTGGTGGCTTGTCTGTCTACAAGAAACGCCTGGTGCCATACTGATTTGTTCGAATGCGCACCTATGCTGACTAATTTAACATCCTATACTATATACACATCAGTTATACATGCAATTCTAATTCACGATGCATAAATAATTCCCTACAATTCTCCGCTTCACAATATCATATGCATTTCAAGGAATTAATCTTACATGGCATGATTAATTCCTTCGCTAATAATACGAGCGAGAAATACGGACGAGTCGACAGTTGAGAGGGGATGCTCGGTAACATACCAGTGGAATTTCCCCCTGCCTGGTGTGCCTTCAAATCTGTACTAACTTGTACCTCGGTACAGTACTAGTAGATGATACTCCGACTGGCTTATTTAAGCCCTATTCTCTATGCTACGATATTATTATTTTTATGCCATGAGCATCGACTCTTGACACCGTGTAGGGCATACCTGAATTAAGTTAAATCAGACCTATTAACATATCGGGTATACTCTATCAGAGATTAGTGACAATGTACAGTTTATAAAATATAATATTACGTAATTATAATTTTTCTCATTTCAGGAGGTTATTCACGTCACAGATCAATTATAGTGTCTTTAGTGACAATTTTAACCCTACTGTAAATTAAATTGATGACATTCTTTTTAGGTGAATAAAGTGAAACTGAAACTGATGTTGGAATTTGCAGATATATATGCTAATGATATAGATGTCGATTATAGTTGCTGAGCCAGAGGAAGAGGATAGTGTGGAGTATAATAGTGACTCTGACGATGCTTGCCAACCCAGAAAAAGGCAGACAAATATTTGGTCCAGGAAGTGGAGGGGTCCCCCTCCTGTTACCCCAACTGTTGACCCTGCCACCCCTGGCCACTTTGCTGACGACCTGGACGACCCTGTTCCCATTACCCTGCTGCTGACCCTGCAACCCCTGGCCACTCTGCTGACGAACAACCCAGACAACCCTGTTCCCATCACCCTTGCTGCTGACCCATTCCTGGCCACTTAATAGTATACCTTTATATTTCACTTACTAATCTTCTAGAGGGGCTTAAAAGTAATATTAATAAATAAATTGGTAAAACTGGGTGTACTAGAAATAGCCTTTTTTCGCTTCACCCTCATACAGTCTACACATTCTATGGCGGATGGCGAACCCCTGGGAGTCGAGACAGCCTTCCTGGGAAGGTCTATGCGCAATTTGATGGAAATCGACGGTGCTGTTTTTTTTTTTTTTTTTTTGTATGTTTAATTTTAAATATATCATATCTAACAAATATAGAGTAGGTATGACGTAATTCAATGGTTGATTTAATGAAAGTGGCTTAATTTTATTTAGTAATATTCATTATTAATAAGTATGCATATGCTTTTCATTTTTTCATTTTTCTAAATTCGGGTATGACATGTTCAGATTTCTATGGTTAAGGTCAATGGAGTTAAGATCATGGATGGTTTAACAGTGGCCAACACCATGGCAGAGACTTTTGCAAGAGTCTCCAGCTATGACTCTCGACCTGTGGAGCCCAGGAACCAAGTGCTATGGATTTCTCGGGAAACGAGAATGAAAGATATAACAACATATTCACCCTGAGAGACTTGCACTGTGCTCTCTCTCTCTTTCTGCAGCGACACTTATTCTAGGCCAGACAAAATCCCGTATGCCATGTTGCTACGCCAGGGTGAGGAGGCGATCTCATTTCTTCTAGCATTATATAACCGAATCTGGCTGGAGGGTGTCTTCCCTATTGGGTGGAGGGTTGCTACCATCCTTCCTTTTCCCAAGCCAAGCAAGGACTCTAGTGTTGCCCTCAATTACCGACCTATTGCCTTGATCTCCTGTTTCTGCAAACACTTTGAGAAGATGGTGAATGTCACACTGGTGTACATCCTGGATCGGGGTGGTTTTCTGTTTCCGTCCCAGTCTGGCTTTCGTAAACACCGTTCCACTACAGACGCTCTGGTCAGGATGAAAGCTGCTGCATGTGAAGCTTTTGATCGACATCAACACCTGGTCTGTGTATTCTTCGATTTACAGAAAGCATATTACACTACATAGCAATATGGCATCATGCAGCACCACTATGGCTATGGCCTATGGGGTCGCCTTCCGCTCAGTGGTCGAAGTTATTGTGTGTAGGTTGGTACACCCCTTTCTGCACCCGTATCACAAGGGGAGGGCGACCCCCAGGGATGCATCTTCAGTGTCAGGTTGTTTGCCGTGTATGGTCATGTATGGTCATTGGATACGTTGGGTTTATCGGCTTCGCTTTTTGGGTCTTCTTTTTGACAGACGTCTAACTTGGGTTCCTTATCTCAATTCACTTGAGGTCTCTTGCCTCCAGGCTGATTGAGCCACCCTCCTCCGCATATATTGAGCTCTTATTAGGTCGAAACTCGACTATGGGTGTGAGGTGTACTCCTCTGCCACGGATGCCCGTGTCAGAATCTCAGACCCTGTTCATCATGCTGGGGTACGTCTGGCAAGCAGAACTTTCAGGTCATTCCCAATCCCCAGTTTTCTGGTGGACGCTGATCGAAGGTAAGATGATGCTATTTTTATAACTACTCCTGCATAAGTTGAGAAAGGGTCTTTGATAGCCACTAATCTGCATACGAGTGCTAGGGCGACACGCACACATCTGGGATGTCACAAGACCGTCGCTGGGACGAGGACAGGTGATGCCGTCGTCTAGACGAATAGGTCCACGAAGCGTCCCTGTTGGCTATTACATAAATAGTTTTCATATTATATTTTAAAGGAAAAATATAATAGTCAATCAGTATCTTAATTTTTACATAGAATTTTACTAAACTTTATCAGGTGAATTTATCAGGTTGTGACAACCAGCTATCTGTGTAGCTGGTTTGTATGCACACTTATATTTTCATGCATAACATGGCTACCTTAGCATTAACATTTCATTGATATACAAATAAAGAATTGTAGAATAAATTTTCTGCGCTTCTCTTCCTTAAATATAGGGTTATGTAAGCACATTATATTCATGAAATCCCTGGTCCGAAAGAACCCACTAATAGGATAGATTGGATACAAGTTTTATGATTGTGTTAGACAAGCAGTAATAAATATAATTCTACGAAGAGTTTTCAAGACGTATTATATATATTACCTGAATATGGCTGAAAACGAGCACTGACCACAAGAATGGTGATCAGCAGACCAAGCCACAATCTTGTCACCAACATCATAGATCCCCAACCACCACTACACGGCTATTGGTACAGAAATATTAAAAGGATCAATAAAGAAAATGTCCAGTGATACGAGCTTACACAGTGCAAAACAGTGGACTTAAGTTAGGGAGCAAGTATGTGGGAAAATATCTGGAGTTGTTGATTAGGACAAGAAGTATGGATACTCTCACTAAAGTTTATTTTTGTAACATTTATTTGACCCCAAAAAACATGAAAGAAGCATTAGACGACACAACATTAAAATGTATTTCTAATGCATTTTGTTCGACACACCTATATGTTAGTAGTTTGAGCTTCATTGACTAACTTTAAGGATTGCTTGCACATTGGAAAACACCTAGCCTAAACTCCTTGAAATCAAAGATGGTAGCAGTAGGAGGATTATACCTAATATTTATAGTACAATACGCCCCAAAAGTATCGGTGCACATGGGGTCCGATTCCTACTCAAAGTAGTCTCTCAAGTGTTGGTATTGAGGTAGAGTTGGTATTGTATATAAACAATGTCTGTTCATAAGCATAAGCACAAAACAAATGCTATGCGTTAGCAAGGGGATATCGGTGGTTGTTGGTATATGGTACTCTTCGACATCATGCCAACCAATATGTGGTACCGTACACCTCGGACACTAATGTTTTTCGCAATGTGGTTCCTGATGTTTCAAGTATATTGTACATCAAGATTTTCGGGATCTAGTTTACATATCCTCAGGGTCGGAAAATGTGTTTATGATAATCTGTAAATGTTGTTATCAAGAACATGCAATTTATTGAACGATCAAGCGATTCCATCTTTGTCTGTCATCAAGTACTCTTCCTTTTTATTGGTAGTTTGATCTTTTGTCTATTGGAATTCTTCTAATACATCTTTAACTGCAAAATTCATAACCACATTATCTCTCATGAAGAATTTCCGATCGTCGGTATGCTTTCCGCCAGGGGCTCTAGAGGCATTAAATTGTCGACCTTTTATGTCTCCTTTTTGCTTCATGGTCATCCTCGGGATTTTTGCAACATGTTACTCTAAGATTTGGATAGAGATTACCATAAAACATTAACTTCCAAACAGTTTTCTTTTGGTTTTTAATTTCCTTTCTGGCCTTCCCTTGTCTTGCTGGTGGGGCTTGCTCGTCGTTATGACCTAGTGAGGAAGGCAAAAGGTGGGCCCCCAATCCACTCTCTTGAGGGGGAGAGTGCTTCCCATCCTAGCAAAGTTGCCAGTGAGGTTCCATTCTAAATGGTTCCCTGGTAATAGGCTGTCAATATGGGTCACTGGTGCAGACCAGAGAGACGATCTTAATACAGTAAATTCGGCCTCAGTTGGATGGTTGAGTATCTAGGCTGAGATGTATTGGGGGATGGGTTGGGCAAATTTCCGAATCACCATCACTGCTCTTTAAAACGAGTAGTGAAATGGGATGAGATGAAAAGCACTCAGCCCTTCTCGTACTCTCAGTAAACAATAGCATAAGGCCCCTGGGGTGAAATTTTACAAATCTACTCTTATATTGGGAAAGTAACAAAAGCTAAAGGGTCTCGGGTGGCGGTAGATCAGGCTGTCGAGGCGCCAACATCTGGTCTTCAGTCTAATCCATTACAAAAGCAGTCAGGGGCCGGATACTCAAAACAATTTAGGAATTCCTATCTCAGTTAGGAATTCCTAACTTCCCCAGTCGAGCTAGGAACTCATACTCAAAGCAATATCGACACTGTGGGACGCCATTTTTATTGTTCCTAAATCGGTTGGATTTAGGAAGACCCCCAAGGCCTTCTAAGTGAGTTAGGAACTCCGTCACCGTAGAAAAGTTGTGAAAATTGATAGCGTGACACTTGAAGTCACCAACACAAACGTGTTATTTTGTTGTTGGAGAAGCAAGAGAGTGAAGAGACTAGTGCAGTGATGGAACTTTGGTTTGCCTACGAAAATAGGCGTCAGCTAAGGCGTGAGAGAGTCTACAGGGATATGCTAGACTCTCTACATCATAGTGATGAACATTTGCTGCGCTACTATAGATTTCCTCGGCATGAAATAATACATTTGTGCCAGGAACTGGAACCACACGTTGCTCGACCCACTAGAAGGTCTCATACGATACCAACACGTACTCAAGTGTTAGTGACTGCGATTGTTGGCGAGTGGGACCTTCCAAAGTGTAATTGGGGATACAGCAGGAGTGACACAAGCAAGTGTGAGCAGAGTGGTGAACTCAGTGGTGCATATACTATCAGAAAAAGCAATGTTTTTTCATGAAAAGGATTCTTTTTGCAGTTGTCTCACTGTGTAGGCTGTGACTTAACTAAGATGTCTTTTTTGTTTTTATTTACCTCTGAGTTGGATCATGAGAAGGCAAATTTTTTTAACTTTTTTAATTAATGCTCACATTAATAATTCTTCAATATATTTATCCAGTAATAAAAATTTTAAAAAATATATCCTGTATATATCTATATTTCCTTAGCCTACATAATTAAGCCTAAAAGTAGCACACACAAAAATAACCCTGAGTTACATAAAGTATCACATTTTTATTAAAGGAAAAAATAAATAATCCTGAGTTGACACAGTATCACAGTTTCTGCAAAGGCAAAATATGTATAACACTTCCACTGTACTAGTGGAGATGTGTAGGCAAGTAAAGAAGACAGCACTAAATATACAGTACAGCCTACCGTGCATTGGTCCCACACCATATGATTAGTGTAAGGGAAAGTTTGGAGTAAAGATTGTAGGTTGGAGAGGAGGGATGGAGGAGAGACTGAGCTTGAAAAGATGGATGGAGAAGAGATTGTAAGTTTGAGGATGGAAAAACCTAACCTAATCATGTAGTGATTTTAAATCAGAAAAATATACAAAACTGCACTAAGCTTAAAACAAAGATATATAATTATATAGTACACAATGACATTGATTTCATGTGTAATGCTGACTTTAAAAAATAAAATAAAATACTGTAACACAGGAGGAACATGACACACAAGAACAAATAATAAATTAAGCATATTATTGGCACACAACCATACTTCCCCGAGATATATTGGTATTTATTGAAAGAATTACCGTTTTTCAGCAATGTTGCCAGATCCGGCTGGGTGCCAGTATTTTACCCCCGTCATTTATTGTACTTTACCACGGTTATTTCCCAGTAGTTTGCCCAGGTTAGGTCCCAGTAGTTTGCCCAGGTTAGGTCCCGGTAGTCTGATGCGGTCTAGGTTAGGTTAGGTTAGGTCAGGTCTGGTAAGGTCAGGCTAATTTCAAAATGCCACATTTGAATATGCCCTATCTTGGAAATGGGGCATTTGCGAAGGAAATGCCATTGAGAAAAATAGTCTTAGAATGGTCTAAATAAGTGGGTAATGAAGGTAGAAAAACGTACGCAATAACGGTAATTCTTTCAATATTTACCGATATATTTCATTTGTAATTGATATAAACTTAATATATATAATACTATACTGCACTTTAATATAAGAGGAACATATAAGAGGCGCTATTATTACGTGTTTACAATACACAGCTGATATGATTCTTCTTCCCCATTGGCTGGAAAAAAGCGGGAACTATTTGAAAGCTCCTTCCTGATTGGCTAAAGGACTTAGAAACTCCGAGAGGATTTAGGAACTCCTAAGTGTTAGGAAGGGTTTAGGAACTCCCCAGAATGTTTTGAGTATGGGCACTTAGGAAACGAGATAGGAGTTCCTAACCTGTTCCTACACTAGGCATTCCTAAGTGAGATAGGAAGGCTAATTTAGGAACTTTTTGAGTATCCGGCTCCTGGTGTTGAAACTCCACCTGCAACTCGCACAACTGATAATGACCTGGGAAATATTAATAAAAATCCTTCACATCTTCAAATAGCCTTGTCTCACTCATAATGTCAAATACTGTATATAACAAACTCTGACATATTATGACTTTCTCATAATGTTCAGGTACAAGTGCTTCGCATTCGTCTCTTCTATGATGGAAATACAATATCCAACAGGTGCTATGTAGTCTTTTCTTCTGTTGAAGCAGCGAGAGCAGGTTTTTATTTTATTTTTTTAAATTTAATTATAATTTATTTAGACAATATAAGTTATAAAACCATTTACAATAAAATAAGAACAAGTTTTCCATCGGCTGAGCCCAAAGAGGGTATTGACCCTCCTAATATGCTCACTTATGTACACCCACGCACCAAAGTTTCTGTACCCCCTCAATGGAAGTCAGGGTCAGAGAGAGGGCAGGCAAACGGACGGCAGCCACTACAGTGTTGTCAACTCTAACCAAAATAATATTAACGAACCATGAATTATGAGCTCAATTTGAAAAATTCACTGGTGGTATTGATTGACTGATTAATAGATGGTACTAGGTATCTGGCGGCGCAACAGATAGGGTCATATACCGCCTAACATAATATGGAATTCTAGGGATTTTGAAAATGGTCATTTACATCATTTATGAAATATGTACACACATTAGGTAGGCTTCATTACCCCGAAAGGGATAGGCAGCATGATTAAAAGGACATATAAACTAAAAAGTATATTTTTACCAAAATAACCTGATTAACTTAAGTAAAATATTTAAAACAATAAAAATGTAAAACATTGAACTATCTAAGAAGCCATGAATATCATAAAATTCACACTTTGTGGAGGAGGCCAGCCTCCTCCACAAAGGAGAAGGTGTTCCCTCCCACACTACATGCCTCTTCCCCGAGCACCTGTGAGAGACTGTAACAACCATCCCCCACCTATGACCTATGGCGAAGGTCCCCAAGGCTGTAGGGACACTCGACAAGAAGATGCCGCACTGTCAATGAGGCCAGACAATCATCACAGTAGGGAGGGGGTGCTCACTTCATTAAAAAAAACATGAATCAATACTGTGTGGCCAATGCAGAGACGGGCAAGAGCCGTCTCCCATCGGCGGGACAGGCTGCTGTAGCTCCACAAACCAAGGCGCTGGTGGATGCTACGGAGTTTGTTAGCCCCGACTGCGTCCCACCTCTCCTGCCTGCATGAACGAACGTCATCATCAATGTAGGGTCGAAGGTCTACAGCAGGTACGGGATGATGCCTGGCAGGAGGTCGAGCACCGGAGGCCACAGCCTTAGCCATGTCGTCAGCCCGCTCATTCCCATCGACACCCTCATAAGCCAGGACCCAACAAAATATGACTCTACGGCCACGACTTTCCAGCAGGACAAGCCACTCAGTGATGGCCAACACTAGGGGATGGGAATAATTAAAATTGCCCAGTGCCTTCAAGGCACTACAGGAATCGTTAAAAATAGTAAAAGAAGCTGAGGGAGAGTAAAAATCACTTGGAGGGCATATAAAATGGTCGAGAGCTTGGCAGGAAAAATAGACACGAAAGAAGGGAGCCAGCCGCCACGAAAAAAGTCAGGAAGGACAGCCCCAGAAGTAACTCCAGCATCAGACTTTGACCCATCAGTGTACACAGGGAGGAACTACCTGTGAGAGGGCCTAGGCATGTTTCAAAAAGAGTGAGCGAGCCACTGGAGGAGAAAGAGATTTCTTCATGTCTGAAAAACAAGTATAGGTGTAAGCTTCTGGAAGAAGCCACGGAGCCACCCTGGGGACCCACACAGTACAAATCTGTAAGTCATCAATGCCCATCTCCTCCATAGCCTTCTTAACCCGGAAGCCAAAGAGCCTTGGTGTGCGACGATGTGAAAGGTAGTACATGAGACATGATATCAGATGACACCGCCAAGCAAGGAAGGGAGTCAGGAAGTCGATGTATGCAATGCGAGCAGCAAACCATCAAGGAATAGCGACGGAGATCAAGAGGTGGCTCATCAGCGTCCACCAGGAGACTGGGGATTGAGGACCACCTGAAGGTTCTGGTCGCCAGAAGTACCCCAGTATGATGAACAAGGTCTAAGACTCAGAGATGGGTATCCTTGGCAGAGGAGTACACCTCACACCTATAGTCGAGTTTTGACCTAATAAGAGCATGGTATAGGCGGAAGAAGGTGGCCCGATCAGCCCCCAAGAACGAATGGCCCAGGAACCTCAACAGGTTAAAAGCCTGGAGGCAAGAGACCTTAAGTGAACATAAATGGGAAACCCAAGTCAAACGTCTGTCAAAAAGAAGACCCAAAAAGCGAGTCTGCTCAACACAAAGTATTCGATGACCGTACATGAACAAGTCCGGATCTGGGTGGATGCCCCGGGTGCGGAAGAAGTGCATAGCAACCGTCTTGGTAGGAGAGAAGCGAAACCCATGAAAACCAGCCCAACGCGACACCCTGTCGAGGGCAAGCTTCATGCACAGCTCGGCCACTGACATACAGTAAGCAGCAAACCAGACCGCCAGGTTGTCAACGTACAACGAGTTGGCTATGCCGTCCGGGAGGGATGAGGAATGGCATTAATTGCTACTACAAATAATGTGACACTGAGGATGCTTCCCTGAAGGATATCCTCTTCCTGTGCAACGGGTGCTGAGAGGGCTGTACCGACCCTCACACAAAAACTGCCACCACTGAGAAACTCCTTAAGAAAGTATGGAAGGCGACATCGCTGGCTATATACATGGATTTGCTGCAGGATGTCATATTGCCATCTAGTGTCCTAGGTTTCTCTAAATCAAAGAGTACACAGACCAGGTGTTGACGTCGTGCAAAAGCCTCTCATGCAGCAGCTTCCAACCTTACCAGAGCATCTGTAGTGGAACGGTATTTATGAAAGCCAGACTTGGACGGAGACAGAAGTACACCTGTCTGACATTCACCATCTTCTAAAATAGTTTGCTGAGACAGGACAATAACAGGTCAGTAGTAGAGGGCAACACTAGAGTACTTGCCTGGCTCGGGAAAAGGAAGGATGGTAGCACCCCTCCACCCAGAAGGGAAGACACCCTCCAGTTAGATTCTGTTATATAAAGCTAGAAGAAATAAGATCGCCTCCTTACCCAAGTGTCGCAACATAGCATACAGGATGTTGTCTGGCCAGGAGAAGTGTCACAGCAGAGAGAGCAGAGTGCAGGTCTCTCAGGGTGAATATACGGTTATAACTTTCATTCTCGCTGCCCGAGAAATCCAGGACACTGCACTCCTGGGCTACCAACTCATGACTGACAGCCAGAGGTTGAGAGTCATGGCTTGAGACTCTAGAAAAAGCCTCTGCCATGGTGTTGGTCACTGTTAAACCATGCATGATCTTAATTCCATTTACCTTAATTAAGGACAGATGGAGGACTATGAGAAAATTTCCTCCCAATCTTACGGACTCTCTTGAACACTTGGGTGAGTGACGTTTTAGTATTAATTGAAGACACATAGGCCTTCCAAGATGTACGTCGTGCATCTTTTAAAACTCGTCTAGCCCGAGCCCTTGCCCGTCGTAAGTCCTCTGAAAAAATATGGTCCCCACGATTGCGACGAAGGCGAGAGAAAGCAGCACAGCAGTGGTGCTGACTGGTGACCACCAAGTGACAAGACGTTTGGGAAAGTGGCCTTTAAGTTTTAGGGACCGAATTGAAAGCAGCAGAGTGGAGCGCATCAGTGAAACACGTTACAGCCTCATCAGAGCTATCAAAATCTGCAACAGAAGAGACCGGAGAAGTAAGTTCTTTAAAAAACTACCAGTCAGCCTTCTCTAATCTCCAACGAGGAAGACGAGACTGCTGTTCGTACCTGTTGTTTTCCAAGAATATAGGCAAGTGGTCACTACCATATAAATCGGGCAACACATTCCAAGTAAAATCCAACAGAGCACTGGGTGAACAGAGAGAAATGTCAATGGCGGTAAAAGTCCCAGTAGGGCTATTGAAATAAAAAAAGCTAATAAAACACCCCTGGGGTTGACCGAACTGTCTCCCCACATAGGATGACAACCATTAATATCACCCAATAAAATAAAGGGGGAGGGAAGGTCCCGTACCAGAAAGTTGAGATCACCCCTCTCAAGGGTAACACTGGGAGGAAGGTATAAACTGTAACAGCCTGGAGTGGAATGTCAAGCTCCAGGCTCGTGCACGGAATATCACGCCGAACCAGGATGGCAGAGCTACCATGGTGACCTTGACCTTCAAATGAATTGAAATAAAATGCAGAGTATACTGGAGGACTGGCAGGAATGTAGTCCACAAGCATTGTCTTTTGGAGACAAACATATGCAGGGGAGAAGCGAGAGAGAAGAACATGCAGTTCCTTCCAAGAGGCATGCAAGCCATGGCAATTCCACTGAAGGACCTCGAACAGTGTTACTTTAACACATATTTTAGGGAAGCCTCACGGAGGTGCTTCCCACCACCACTTTGACTAGAGGTTTTACTCAAACGACCAGCTATCTCCATTTCTGGGCCTCGAGAAGAAGAGCGAACCAGAGGAGTAGTAATTGGGACCCGTACACGAGTCCCTGAAGCACCTGATATGTTAGAAGAATGTGAAGGGAGATGAGCCGTGATAGTCTTTGAAACAGCCACATTTGTATTGTCCTGTATAGTAGGTATCAGATCAACATCCATAATGCAAATGGAAGAATCATTCTGCTGCTCGAGCGGGAGAGACACCATATTTTTTGAAGTTGCAACAACCGAGGTATCCTCATTCACTTCACGCCCTTCTGATGTTCCTAAGGGAAGCTTGCGAGGGGGAACACCTGTTGAATCAAGAGACTCATTGGAGCCACGAGAACGCTTCTGGGGGGATTGAGATATGTTTGTATTGCAAGGAGGAATATCCATGGAGTCAAGTTTCTCAGAAGAACCACGAAGACGTCTCTGTTGTAATTAAGTTGACTTAAGTTTCCTTTTTAGAGAGTGTGCGGTAGTGTAAACTTTTAGTCAAAGCGTGAAAATTGTCATCAACGGAAGTCTCACTAGAATAAATATCTGATACAGTTTCAAAGACAGAGAAGCTATTATGTAGTGAAACCCGAGAAACGTTCTCACCAGAAGCAGCTGTTTCTTGGGAGGGGTGAGAATTGGATTTTGTCAATTGGAATGATGAGGGCGAAGGGAGGAGGCGTATGTCCTAACATCACCATCCTTCTGTCGCCTGAAGTTGAGTTGCTGTCTGGCAATACCAATGCTGATAAATTGGGAGCTAGCCAAGTGGAGGATATCCAGTCGCAAGCTGATGGAGGGGACACACTTAAAACGAGCCCCACATCAAGCATTAGGCAGCTCACGCCACTACACATATTACCTTATGCTCAGTGCGGGGCCCGTTTCAAGTGTGTCCGTTCCATCAGCTCGCGACTGTACATCTTACATTGGCGAGAACTGAGGGGCTGAGCGTCCATGCAGAAAAAGCATTAACACCCTGACTGACGCTCAGAAGTAGGATATGAGTCAAGAGCAGAAAAATTACCACACCGCCGGGAATAGTTTGTGCAGTTCCTCCTCCCATGACCTAACTCATAATAGTAAAAACGCTGTAAATGACGCTCATCAAAAGACTTCACCTCAAAAGAGGTGGGGTTGATGTTAATGCGATCTGGGATATGCAAGCCTTAGAAAGTGAGGATGATAATATTTTTACTGCCTTTACTCGTTGGACACTATCTGGGCACATAGCAAGAATGTCCTCTTCTGAGAATTCATACAGGTCCTCATTGTATATACGCCCCTTGCTATAATTAAATGTTCGATATGGTTTAATGGATTCAAACATGCCTTCCTCCTCTATATATATCCCCCGCTATACAATTCTTCCATTTGGTCTTCGGTCTTCCTATTCCTCTACGTCCCTGCACCTCCATATCCAACACCCTTCTCTCCACACTCTCCTCGTCTCTTCTCAATACGTGGTCATACCATCTCAATCTTGCCTCCTGTGTTTTCTTCGACACCTCTGTCACTTTAACCATTCCTCTCTTCTCGTTACTCCAGACATCCACCCAAGCATTTTCTTCTCAGCTGCATTCATCCTCTTCCCATTCACTTTTTTTGGTTGTATACCCTCCATACCATGCATCACAGCTGGTCGCACTACCGTCTTAAAGACTTTCCCCTTCAGCTTTACCGGCATTCTCCTATCACACAACACTCCTGATACATCCCTCCAGTTCCTCCACCCCGCCTGAATCGTTCTTGTGACTTCCATCTCCTCACTGTCATCTGCTGCTATTGTTGATCCCAGGTACCTAAAGCTATCCACACTCTTTATCACCTCTCCATCCAGTCTGACTTCCACCTGCTGCTCATGGTCCCGGTGTTGGTGTGCACATCTCATGTACTCCGTCTTCGTCCGACTTATCCTCATACCTCTGCTCTCCAGTGCCACCCTCCATTCCTCTAACCCACGCTCCACCTATCCACTAGTCTCCCCGCACAGAACCATATCATCCGCGTACATCATGCCCCATGGTACATCCTGCCTCACCCCCTTTGTTATTTCGTCAAAGACAGTATTGAACAGAAAGCGGCTTAGAGCCGAGCCCTGGTGTAGCTCAACCTCTACTTCAAAACTCTCCGTAATCCCAACGCCACTTCTAACTCAGGTCCTCACATTTCTGTACATCTCCATTATTAACCGCACATACTTCTCAGGCACCATCTTCTCTCTTAAGCACCTCCACAGCTCCTGTCTTGGTATCCTGTCATAGGCATTCTCCAGATCTATAAACACCATATGCAAGTCTCTTTTTTTCTCTCTATACTTCCCCACCATCTGTCTTAAAATAAATATTGCATTTGTTGTTCCTCGTCCTGGCATGAACCCAAACTGCTCCTCTGACACCTCCACCTCGCCTCTCACCCTTGCGTCCACGATATGCTCCCAGATCTTCATTGTGTGGGACGGAAGCTTGATGCCCCGGTAGTTCCCACACTCTTGCACATCACCCTTCTCCTTATAAATGGGCACCAACACACTCTCTCTCCACTCATCCGGTATCTGTTCCTGATCCTCTATCTTAATCATCAAATCCCACAATAGGTCCACTCCTCCAAGCGCCCTCTACGCCTCTACTGGTATCTCATCTGGCCCAGTTGCCTTGTTGTTCTTCATCTTCTTCAGTGCACTTTCCACCTCAGCTCTTGCCACTCCTATTGTTAATCCTTGGTTTGGTGTTCCATTCTCAAGGTGCTCTCTCGGGTACTCCTCATTCAGTAGGTTTTCAAAATAATCCTTCCACCTCTCTCTTACTCTCTCCTCATCTCTCGGCACTGTCCCATTTCCATCTTTTATCTGCTTCACATGGCTGACGTCCTTTGTTGCCTTGCTTCTGTACTTTGCTATCCTATATATCTTCTTCTGCTCTTCCATTGTTTCCAGTTCTTCATAGCGTGTAGGGCGTTGTCTTGCCACCGCCTTACTCGTTTCCCTGAGAAGGTCTGACAAGACGAGGATTGGCGGAGAAACCCCAGTTGCACGGGGGGTGGCAATTGCGTGCCGCATGGCCGAACCTCTGGTGGTACATGTAGAAGTCAGGGTTTTACCAATGCTGTGGTGTGTTTGTGGGTGTATGTCGGGTAGCTGGCGGAAATTGACGAGCTGGTGTCGTCCATTGGTGTTGGTAATGTGGTTGTAACGGCGTTGATGGTGTCTGGTCAGTAGTATGAGACATTTGGCAAACCGGTGGGGCCCATTATTGGTGGTGATGTGGGTGTGGTGCACAGATTGTGTCAATTTTTTCGTTGAATGTTTGTATGTGTTGGGCTAAGGAGGTGAGTTGTTGTGGTGGCAGGTCTTGGTGGTGTGCTTGTGGTGGTGGCGGGGTGATGTGAAATTGCGGTGTAGGTGTGGGGTGTTGTTGGTGGGAGGGTGGTAAGAGGTGTTGTGGCTGAGTTTGTATGTGTTGGTGATGGTATGATGTGTAGGGGGTAGCTGAGTTTGTTGAAGAGGTGGTGGAGTAAGTTGTGGTGGTGGTGGCGCTGGTTGCAGTTGAGCACGAGGTAGAGGTGACGGCCCAGTGGTAGGTGTGGGTGGCGTGGCGATGGCGGCGGTGGTGTGTTGAGTGGGCCTTATGTGAGCCCCATCAGCGTAGGTGGACATCAGGTCGTCCGCCTGCTTGCTGTATTCTTGGATAATGATAGGCAACAGCTTGGAGTGTCTGGTCCTCAGAACATCGTCGTTAAAGGGCCTCTACTCATTTAATTGTTGCATGAGTCGCAACACTTAGGAGGGGCGGCGCCCATCCAGCTGCACTTCCTCCAGCGCCCTGAGGTATTGTTGTGTAGTCATGCCGTGGGTTGAGATGATGGCAGCCTTGAACTCATCATAGATAGTGGCCTGGTTGAAGGTCGAGATGATGACAGCCTTGAACCCATCATATACAGTGGCCTGGTTGAAGGTCGAAAGGAGTGGTGACATGGAAGAAAACACCTCGTGTGGAAGGGAATGCATGATGGCTTGATAGCGCTGGCCCTGTGTGAGTTTTTGGCCCTGCCATAACGCCTTCAGGTGGAGAAACCAGGCGTGTACGTCATAGTTGAAGGAAGGAGCGTGAGGTACGGGAAGAGTTGAACGGTGACGTGTGGAGGAGAAGCAGAGGCGTGTGGGAGAGATATATTTGGTGAAAAGTGTGTGTCGCTAGGGGTAGCCATAGCGAATGTGTGACAATTAAAGTACGAAAGATGTTGTGGTGTGGGTGGAGGCAGTATGCATGGTACCAACAATAATTATACGTCGAACTGGGGTCTGAAACACTGGGGGTAGGTGTGTGGGTTGTGTGTGTGGGGCACGTGGAGGGTGAGCACGACAGGTGAGGGACAGGGGTTAGTGGTACATAGTAGGGGAACAGTGATGGCAGTGGGGAAGGAGGGGAAGGAAAGGGTAGAGGACAGGGTGGATGTGCATGGTAGGGTAAGGAGAAGGGGCACATAGGACAGGGAAAAGGAGGTAAGTAGGGGTTAGTAGACCGGGGTAAAGGAAGTGAAATGGGGGATACTACGTTAAGAGTGGTGGAGGGGGAAGAACACTGGGGACATGGAGCACAAAATAAATCACAGGGAGGGAAAGTGTACAATGTTTGTGTAAAAATACCTTGCTGGAAATGTCGTGGATGGCGTAGAGGCGTGGAGTGGAGAGTGGAGTAGTGCTGGTCCAATGTGGAGCTTGAAGCGTGGTCGAGGGAGCAACACATGGTGTGGAGAGTGGAGCGGTGGAGCGTGTGATGTGGAGTTGGAGAGTGGTCCAGGGGGGCCTGGAGAGTGGTCCAGGAGCAACACATGGAATGGAGAGTTGAGTGGTGGAGTTGTGGAGCTTGCTTGGACGTGTGTCAAGACTTACATGGATGTTCTACCAGTGCGTTAGTGTAACAGAGCTATACCAGGGTCAACAATTATAACGGCAAGGAAGCCCTTGCGTCATTACCTGGGATGTACAGACTCTAGAATACACAGTAATAGTTTATTGCTAGTACAAAAGGGTCACACACAATATGAGAGTATGCTGGCGTGCCGTGCCGTGCCGTAGGTGAGCCGTGGCTGCTGCAGGGGAGTAGTCTGGAGGCTGGAGAGTAGCCGTGTGATCAAAACGGGAACACCGGCAGGGTTCGGGGCAGCTAGACAGGTGTGGCAACAGGCAGGTCCTTCTTCTTCCAGGGCTTGAATGTAAGTGATTGACCCAGCAGCCACCGGGCCCTTATATATTGTAGGAACCAGGTCCCGGTTGATGCATTGTCACGTGATCACCTGACCCGCACGCGAAGGCAGGTAGCCGTTCCCATGGCTGAGTCATTCCAGTGCAGGGAGTGGAGACCAGCAGCTTGACTGAAGACTGCAGGGCTCCCAAGAGAGGCTTATTTTGTCTGGGCAGGGGATTATTGTACTCGCCATTCCGTGTCTTGCTATGAATAGACACAGGGATATAGGAGTGGGTATACATGGAGCTACAGGAGTGGCTATATATTTGGTTACAGGAGTGGCTCTATATGTAGCCGCTACACTCTCATGTCTAATATTCGCTCTGGTCTGGGTTCCACTTATGCATCACACGCCACCCCGCTAATTCCTTTATCTCCGTGTTATTAATATAAACTACTTACTGTAAAGTAATGATGAAACTATTGTATTGTCATACACCTCTTACCTCCATATACATCAACACCAAAGAGTAGGTCTAGAGTAATCATAAGATTTATAATGTGCATGTCTTAGGTCGCCAAAGGCATGTATGAAATAATGCTTCACTTTTTCTAATACTTCGAGCAAATGAACCCCTGGGGTTGGGATAGAGGAGTTGGATGTGGTGTGTTCGATCGCCCGGTCGTCACTGGCCGCGACTTTGATGATTAGGGGCGGGGGGTAATTAGTACTTCTGGGTGTACCCCTGTATGGATGTATATTTTTGACCATGACTGTATGTGTGTGTCAACTGTAATGATGCGTGAGTCAGAGAGTGTATGTGGAGTAGTGTACGTGTGTATTGTGTGGTATCTGTGAGTGTTCTCGACCCTAAGCACGTTGTTGTTGTTGTTTTGGGCTTAATGCCTATCACCCAATATATGGGCATTAAGGTAGCTAATCTTCTCTCTCTCTCTCTCTCTCTCTCTCTCTCTCTCTCTCTCTCTCTCTCTCTCTCTCTATTGGTTCATGACAAAGCCCTCCTATAGTTGGTGACTGATGTTGCTGATGATTTGAAGCTGACCCCCGGTGTAATCCTGCTATACCAGACTTCCCTGACCTAGAAGATGTCAGGGTCTTGGTAACGTGAGATGTGTTGGTAGAATAGTTTTAAGCGAGCTGAGGCGGACATCCACCAGTCCACGGGGAAAGTGGGTGGTGGGTCGGTATGTGGGCTGTCAGTCCTCCTCCACTTTCTCTTCCTTTTCATCTGCTATTCCCTTTTATCAGCCAGGTCCATGTTTTCGGTGGTGTCATCGTTCATTGTGGTGGAGCAGGAACTTGTATCTGTGTCCTCCTACGTTTTGGGGTCCTGATGGGAAAGTTCAACAGGTGGTGGTGGTGCCTTCCCACTGTTCGCCTGGTTGAGTGGACGAGGCAGTATTAACCGGCGACGAGTGTGGGCCGGAGTTGGGGTTGGAGAAGTATCCGCTCTTCTCCTCCTCCATCGTGCCGGCTTGCTGCCTCATTTTTTGGTAGTGGCACCCCACAGCGGGAACCGCCTTGACGTGGTTTGGGGGCTTGCGTTTCTCTGAGAACTGGCGGGCTAGACTAGAGGTGGCTTCAGCCCCTGCTCTGTCCCAATTTCTGGGAGAGAGGGTTCCCATGCTAGAAAGGTCGCCAGTGAGAGACCAGACTAAATGGTTCCCATGCAATACGCTGCCCGGATGAGCAAACAGTGCTGCCCACCAAAGGGACTGCCCTGTGTTGGATGGTTTTGTATTTGGATTGGGAGATTTCGGGAAAGGGGGTCTCAGCACTGTCCTAGGCAAACTTTCAAGCCTTTGGTACTGCGCCCACGGCGACCAGCGCTCGGCCCCCTCATCTGCCCGGTAGGCAGTAGCTCCTGGCTCCTGGGGCCATTCCAATAATAACAATGTTATATGGATAACAATAAGCTTCTTTCTTTTCCTTGAGCGGTGGTCGACCAGGCCCTCGAGACATCACTAACTGGTCGTGGTGGTGTGCAGAAAGCTGCAAATAAGAGAAGACCCAGCAGTTCGGGTTTTGTGTCGACGAACGGTGTTAGCAGTTTGGACACGTTAATGTTGACTAATGTAAAGTCCCGAGCTTATGGAAGGGAAACACCACCATCGTCCATCAAGTTGCCACCATTCTGTTCAGTTTGAACTTCTTAGGCTTCCCTTCTCCTATTCATCTTTACCTGTTTACGAACATTAGCTCTTCTTCTATTTTTTTTCTTTCTAGTTATGTAAAATCCTGGTCTCCTCATATATTTATAATATAACATATCCTTTCAACTCTATTGTTACCAAGTTGTATAACAAGGGACATGAGGGCAGAATACTTAGTTTATCTTGATTCTTATATTTGCCTTTTATCTAAAATTACCCTAGTAGTTGTCAGTTGCTGTTAATCACCGTATTAAACAACTGTGTAACTAAATTACAAAAATCTTTAGATAGTGAGATACTTGAATAAATTTCATCACTCATGTAAATGTGCAGACAAATAACAATCTTCATTATATTTCTACTTTATTAACCGACTTCATAACACTGTACGGTAGACCCGTGTGGCAGGAACGAGATGACGATGACAGCCACTTCACATATGCATGTTAACTATGTCATGCAATACAATATTTTTAAAACTTCAGGGAATTATTCAATCACTACGTTTATTCGTAAACTACAGAGTGGTTTTGTATAAGCTACTTGAGCAATATATATATTTTTTATGATTATAGTGACATATCTCATAAACGAACTGTACGCAATGCCTCACCTCAGACATTCTTTTCTTTTTCATTATTGCCGTTATTGACCTACAGTGTAACTGATGTTAAAATATGCATCAACAGTATGTCTTTTGTAAGGATAAATAATTGTTTATATTTTAATTATAATGCTATATACAAATTCACAATATTCTATTAAAGGCTTTGTACTGTAGCCTATTATAAAATATACTGCTTAAATAATGGACAATTATATTATATATATTTTTTTTACACCTCCACCTCGGGATTGAAGATCGTCAGCCTTGGCCTGAGATTCTTGCGAGGTCCCGAGATTATTAAGTGATGAAGCTTCGAGATGTTGGTTGGTTCACATGTTTCTTTATACACGTCATAATAATCATGATCTATATAGCCTCACAATATTCTATCAGTTACTTCACAGTCTTTTCTAAATTACCAGGGTATATAAAAAATGGATTATTACACTGGACTGCTTAAGTTTCAAGGTCAAGAACCTGTTAACTGTTTTGGGGTCAGTTTTTAACGCTGAATCTGAAAATCACATCCATTTTTCTCGATCAAGTAAACTTTTCAAAATAAAGGCACATTTGTTATCTTCTTTTTATTCTGTTTTATTATAGTTAAGTGAAACACTTAATAGGATATATTGTCATGTTAATTCATATTGAGTTTACGGGCGGTTTGTATAGAGACCCAAAGGGATAAAGAACACTATTATAGTTTACTCAGGGATGAATGGCCTCTTCACGGACTTCTGATTGTGCCAGGCAGATACCACATCTCTCTTCAGGCACCAGCAGTACCCAGCTAAAACATTGACGTCCCATCGGCCTTGATAGCGTTCTTCCATCACTCGGATGAGCTCCCTTATCTGAGGAATTCTCTCTCACGGTCTCGATACCAATAAAACGTTGTTTTGGGGGCCAACAGACATTTTTCACGGATGCGTGAACCCAACAGTTGAGCTGACTCTTTGGAAAGGTTCAGATCTCGTGTTAGGTCATTGAGCTCGGCTTTGATTAGCGGCATTGGTTGGTCATCATCAACTGGCTTGTATGCTCCAGATTCGTCGGAATTGGCTGCGTCACTGGTCTCAGGGTTGGACGACGATTTCATAATGACATCAGGTTCTGGAATAGGAACCTCTGGGCCATGTGGTACTGGTTTTATTGCAGATGGAACTTCAGGATATTGGACATGATGTTTGTTTTTGCGATTGATGCCTTGTAGATTTATCATGCAGAAGTAGCAGTCTATGATGTGATCCTTCTCTATAGCCTCCAGACCATTGGGATTCCAAACGGCATACTTTTCCTTTTCTTGTTTCTCCAATCTCGTAGGTTCTCAACACATGTCTTACAACAGATATGAGGAGCAAACGGTTTCTCTTGGTCACCTAGCTTGACTCCAAAATAAGCATGATACGACTTTGTCACAAAATCTGTGATTTTTGCTCGACGATCTGGAAGAACCACATGTCCGCAGATATAGCAGAACCTGTCAGGGTAGTTTTTGCACTTGCGATACATTGATATATTAGTCTAAATCTGAAATTACAAAGAAGAAGGAAATTAAGGGCAACGGTGACCAGCTAGGACAAGAATATATTATGAAAAAGCCCGGTAAGTGACATGATTTTATGCATATTTGTAGTATCAAGAATAGAGCATATCTCAAAAACCTGACCTGACTGAAAAGAATGGATTACATTTCTGAATTCAGTATACAAAGCTGACCATATTTCAGTTGAAAAACCTCCGACTTTTGAAAAAAAAACTTATGAAACGCAGGCCAGTGATTTATGATGGATTTCATTATACCCAAAGTTAAGGCATATTTATCAATACATATTGATGTTGACTTGGTAACCGTCCACTATCAGCCAGTCAGGTGGTTTTTCATTTCAGTCTGGTAGCTGTACTCCCCTCCCCTCTCCTCTCTCTCTCAATCAGTCCCTCCTAACACCTCCCCCTCTCCCTTACTCTCCCATTCTCCCCAATAACTCGCCGGGTAGAAACAACCGTGGATGTGCTTGTCTGGGTGATGGTGGTGTTTTCCTCCCATTAGCTCGGGACTGTACTTACATCCCTTTACTATGGCACTATCCACTCAATTTTTAATAGTTTTGGAGTGGTTCTTCGTAGCCGAATCACCTATGACAGTGACTGCAGATCTAATCGGTGGGGGATACTCACTGTAAGGTTCAGATGATGCAGCCCATAATTGTAGTTGACAGTGACAATGACTAATACCCTAACATCTTCGATGACTCTGTAGACAGTGTAGAGCATGTCGTTAAGGAGTGTCGCATTCCTACACCCTATTGGTTTGTGGTTTACTACAGGGAGGGGCGTGGTAACTTTGTAGCAGGCAACCTTTATGTATATGATTGAGCATATTCCAGATTAGCTATAAAATATAGTCACATGATCATATTCCAGGTTAAGTTCCAGGTTAGCTATAAAACTTTATATGCAATGTAAAACCTAAAGAAATAAAGAGACTAAACTAGACCAACACAAACTTATTTGTCATTAACCCCAAGTGAAGATAACATCTTCACTAACATTATAACTACCCGTTACAATTGCATCCATGCCTATTGGAATCTGGAGAAAGAAATTGGATTGCTACCGATAAGCCATATAAAAAAGTATGATAAGGGCGTTTTAATCAGAGCCAAAGATCTAACACAGGCCATGATGCTCCTCAATCTCCCCTGTCCTTCTGATGACATGTTGAATCCATCAAACCACATCTAACATTTAATTATAGCAAGGGGCGTATAAACAATGAGGACCTGTATGAATTCTCAGAAGAGGACATTTTTGCTATGTGCCCAGATAGTGTCCAACGAGTAACAAAGATGAAAGGCAGTAAAATTATGATCATCCTCACTTTCTATGGCTCGCATATCCCAGATCGCATTAACATCAACCCCCCCACCTTTGAGGTGAAGCCCTTTGTTGAGCGTCCTTTACAGTGTTTCTGCTGTTATGAGTTTGATCATGGGAGGAGGAACTGCACAAACTGTTCCCGGTGTGGTAATTGTTCTGCTCTTGACTCACATCCTACTTCTGAGTGTCAGTCAAAGAGTAAATGCTTTTACTGCAGGGATGCTCACCCCCTACGCTCTCGCCAATGTAAGACGTATGTACAGTTGCCAAAAACGGTTTTGCGACAAAAAATGAATTCAATGTGGCGAAATCTGGTAACTCCACCAGTAGTAAACACCTAAAGACATTATGAATGAAGCACCTTCATCCCCACTCCCTGTGTTTGTAGTGATACGATATTATTGGGTGATGAACTGAATCGCGAGACAGTCATATCTGCCCTTACATCTTTCAATACTGGATTACTACTAATTATTACATTGGGTATGAATAATTACTATTGATACTCATATTTTGACAAGTTACAATACAGAAAAAGAAAGTGAAAATATAATCATCATTTGTAAACAGTGATCAGAATAAAGTAATTTGGCTGTGAGCAAGGTGAGCCGGGGTGAGAGAAGTAAAGAAAGTTCTGTTTCATCCTAACCGAAACCATTATAATATTGAGAGTTTTCGTTGCTTAAGTATATAATATATACTTTAATATTATTGTTGATCTTACTGTAGTACGTTCTAATCTATTTTACCCAGGTGTTATTAAAATAAAAAAAATGTAGGCCCATACATTACCATACATCACTCTTGAGAAACATCAGTAACATGTTGGTTCGAGATGGTATAAAGAATTTCGAACTCCAGTTAGGTTAACACTCTAAAAATGCCTGAATCCCATCAAAGGTGGCAAGGGAAGCTATAAGATGCACTTCTTGGAAAGTGAAAATCATAGAGTGTGGTCGAGCGAAATATGAATACTAAAACAGCAGTTTGGTACAGTAACACCCATTAATTCATAACATATTATGGTGTAGAGTAACAGTTCTCTTTGCACAGGAAGTAGGGTTGAGGACGATTCATTCACGTGACTGGGGATGTTTACTACCAATGGAGTTGCCAGATTTCGCCACATTGAATTCATTTTTTGTCGCAAAACCTTTTTTGGCAACTGTACCTCCTCGAGCAGGATATCCTTCACTTGGCTAACTCCCAATTCATCAGCATTGGTAGTGCCAGACGGCAACTCAACTCCAGGCGACAGAAGGATGGTGGTGTTAGGACATACGCCTCCTCCCTTCGTCCTCATCATTCCAAGTCGACATCATCCAATTCTCACCTCTCCCAAGAAACAGCTGCTTCTTACTTTGGTGAGAGCGTTTCTCAGGTTTCAGTGACTACATAATAATTTCTCTGTCATGGATACCGTAACAGATATTTATTCTAGTGAAACTCCGCTGATGACAATTTTCACGCTTTGACTAATGCTGTTCATGTGGTAGAGGTTCACGCTGCCACACACTCTCTCAAAAGGAAACCTAAGTCAACTAAATAGCAACAGAGGCGTTTTCGTGGTTCCTCTGAGACACTTGACTCCATGGACGTTGCTCCTTGCAATACAAACATCTCTCAAGCCCGCCAGAAGCGTTCTCGTGGCTTCGATGAGACTCTTGATTCAACCGATATTCCCCCTCGCAAGATTCCTTTAGGTACATCATAAGGGCGAATTGAATGTGGACACCTTGGTTGTTGTAACTTCAA
The DNA here is from genome assembly GCA_033782935.1 of Petrolisthes cinctipes. Taxonomy (NCBI): domain Eukaryota; kingdom Metazoa; phylum Arthropoda; class Malacostraca; order Decapoda; family Porcellanidae; genus Petrolisthes; species Petrolisthes cinctipes. Next base: position 1,016,817 of record JAWQEG010000033.1, read on the forward strand.
AAGATACGGTTTCTCTTCCGCAGAGTGATTTTTCCACCTGCATTATGGATGTAGATGTGTCTGCCTGTGTCAGTGATCCCACTACTGTACAGGACAATACGAATGTGACTGTTTCAAATAATATCCTTGCTCATCTCCCTTCACCTTCCTCAAACATATCAGGTGCTTCAGGGACTCGTGTACGGGTCCCAATTACTGCACCAATAACTCCTCGGGTTTGATATTCTTCTAGTGGCCCAGGATTAGAGAAATCTGGTCGTTTGAGTAAAACCTCTGGTCAAGGTGGTAGTGGGAAGTCCCTCCGTGAGGCTTCCCTAAAATCTGTGTTAAAGTATCACTGTTCAAGGTCCTTCAGTAGAATTGCTGTGGCTTGCGTGCCTCTTGGGAGGAACTGTAAGCTCTCTCTCGCTTCTCCCCTGAAAGTGTTTGTCTCCAGGAGACAAAGACCCAACAGGTAGGGGGTTATGTGGGCGAACCCTGGTTAATGTTGACTAGTGAGCTTGCATCCCTTTCCTGTGGCGCTGTCCACTCAATTTTTAAGTGTTATGGAGTGGTCCTTCGTATCCGAATCACCTGTGACAGTGACTGCAAATCTAATCAGTGCTGTATTGCTTTCAATACAAGTGCTGCTGCCAAAGCAGCTTTCATGGCGACGGTTTCTCTGTCTGTGGCGGATGCTCACTGTGGGGTTCAGATGATGCGGTCCATAAATGTAGTTGACAGTGACAGTGACTGCTGCCCTGATATCTTCGATGACTTTGTAGACCATGTCCCTGGGGAGCATCGCATTCCTGCACCCTTTTGGTTTGTGGCTTGCTACAGGGAGGGGCGTGGTAGCCTCATCCATGCTTCTGGGTGTCTGGTGGAAGAAGTTGGATTGCTGCCGATGGGCCACTTAAAAAATTATGGTTGGGGTGTTTTAATCGGAGCCAAGGATCTTACACAGGCCGTGATGCCCCTCAGTCTCCCCTGTATTTCTGGTGGCATGTTTGAGTCCAACAAACCACATCGAACATTTAATTGTAGCACGGGGCATATGTACAATGGGGACCTGTGTGAGTTCTCAGAGGGGGACAATCCTGCTGTGTGTCCAGATAGTGTCCTTTTGAAGTGTTTCTGCTGTTATGATTTGGTCATAACAGCAGTCAGAGAGTTGCTGTAGGGATGCTCACCCCCTGCATTCTCACTAATGTGGGATGTGCCTCCTCGAGCAGGATATCCTCCACTTGGCTAACTCCCAATTCATCAGCATTGGTAGTGCCAGACGGCAACTCCACTTCAGGCGACAGAAGGATCGTGTTGTTAGGACATAAGCCTCCTCCCTTCGCCCTCTTCATTCCTAGTCGACAACATCCAATGGACTTGTTGACGGTCGTGTACAAAGTATATAAAATGGGCACTCCTGATCATGGAGATACCAATATTTTTCCCATATGAGTTGAAATTCACGAAAAATAAGGGTAAATAAGTGGTGGAGAAACATCATACCTCACACCGTGTTGTGACATCACCAGCCATACGTGTACCGAGATACGTGAAGATAAAGTATATCCTCCGTAAAAGCACAATAATACCGCACAACTCCCCTAGACATCACAATATCTCGCTTTCAAAGGTTGGCACGGCCTACATGTATGGCTAGTGATGTCATGGATGCGCAGCCATCAACTTCCATAATGTGCAACTTTGATGGCTTTTATATGCCAAACAATATTTTTCTTTGTCAAATAAATGACATAACAGGACAATTCAGCTCATCTATTAACTATGTAAATTGTTTAATAGAAAAAAAATGTGATAGTCAACCAGTCCATTCTCATCTCTCCCAAGAAACAGCTGCTTCTTGCTCTGGTGAGAGCGTTTCTCGGGTTTTACTGCATAGTGGCTTCTCTGTCTTGGAAACCGTATCGTGTATTCAGTCTGGTGAAACTTCCCCTGATGACAGTTCTCACGCTTTGGCTGGGGATGTTCATGTGGTGGAGGTTCGTGCTGCCGCACACTCTCCAAAGAGGAGGCCTAGGTCGGCTGAATTGCAGCAGATGTGTCTTCGTGGTTCTTCTGAGACACTTGACTCTATGGACGTTCCTCCTTGCAATAAAAACATCTCTCAATTCTCCCAGAAGCGTTCTCGTGGCTCCGGTGAGTCTCTTGATTCAGTGGGTCTTCCCCTTTGCAGGCTTTCTGTGAGAGGAAGCATGTTCTAAGAAAAAGGAGTGAGCCACTAGAGAAAGAAATTATTCTTTCTTGTCTGGAAAGCAAGTGCAGGTGTGATTGATTGATTGATTTATAGATGCCACTACACATTTGGTGGCGCAACAACTAGGGACAAATACCGCCCAACATAAAATGGTCATTAACATCATTAATAAAATATGTACAAACATTAAATAATTTTCACTACCCCGAAAGGGAGAAGCAGCATGAATAAAAAGCCATATCACCTAAAAATCACATATTATTCAAATAACCTTCTTAAATTAAATGTATAAAAGAATTAAAATGTGAAAGAAAGAAACATTAAACAAGAATAGCCATAATATTCACAGTTTGTGGAGGAAGCCACAAGTCTCCTCCCCGAGCAGCTGGGAGAGACTGTAAGAACAGTCACCCACCCGGTACTAAGAGAGGTGCCTACGACGAAGGTCCCCAAGGCTATGACACACAGCAAGAAGATGCCGCACTGTCAGAGGGACCAGACAATCATCTCAGTAGGGAAGGGGAGCCCTCTCCATTAAAAACCCATGAGTCAATAGAGTGTGGCAAATGCGGAGACGGGCAAGAGCCATCTCCCACCGGCGGGAGAGGCCACTGTAGCTCCACAAACCCAGGCGCTGTCGAATGCCGCGGAGCTTGTTAGCCCTGACAGCCAGCAAGAACGAACGGCAGCATCTATGTAGGGTCGAAGGTCCATTGCAGGTACTGAATGACGCCTGGCAGGAGACCGAGAACTTGAGGCCACAGCCTTAGCCAGGGCATCAGCCCAATCTTTCTCATCTACAACCACATGAGCCGGGACCCAACAAAATGAAACTCAGCGGCCACAACGACCCAGGAAGACAAGCCACCCGAGAATGGCCAACAACAGAGGATGGGAAGAGTTAAAATTGAAAAAGGCCTGCAATGCACTACAGGAATCGCAAAAAATAGTAAAAGAAGACTGTGGGAGAGTAAAAAGAACTTGGAGGGCATATCAAATGGTTGAGAGCTCAGCAGGAAAAATAGACATGACAGAAGGGAGCCTGCCGCCAAGACAAAAGTCAGGAAAGACAGCCCCAAAACCAGCTCCAGCATCAGACTTTGACCCATCAGTGTACACAGGGAGGTACTCCCTGTGAGAAGAGGCATGTTCTAAAAAGAGGGAACGAGCCACTGGAGGAGGAAGAGATTCCTTCTTGATTGAAAAATAGGTGCAGGTGTAAACTTCTGGAAGAAGACATGGAGCCACTCTGGGGACCCACACAGGACAAATCTGGAAGTCATCAATGCCCAAATCCTCCATTGCCTTCCTAACCCGGAAGCCAAAGGACCATGATGTGAGAGGATGTGGGAGGTAATACTGAGACATGGTATCAGATGACACCACCAAGCAGGGAAGGGAGTCAGGAAGTCGATGTAAGCGATGCCAACAACGAACCATCAAGGACTCGCGACGGAGATTTAGAGGTGGCTCATCAACGTCCACCAGGAGACTTGGGATTGGGGACAACCTGAAGGCTCCAGTCGCCAGACGTACCCCAGCATGATGAACAAGGTCTAAGACTTTGAGACGTGCATCTGTGGCAGAGAAGCACACCTCATACCCACTGTTGAGTTTTGATCTATTAAAAGCATGGTATAGGCGGAGGAGGGTGGCCCGATCAGCCCCACAGGAGGTATGATCCAGGACCTTCACCAGGTTGAGAGCCTGGAGGCAAGAAACCCAAGTCAAACATCTGTCAAAAAGAAGACCCAAAAAGTGAGTCTCCTTGACACAACGTATCCCATGATCATACATGAATAAGTCTGGATCGGGGTGGATGCCTCGGATGAGGCAGAAGTGCATAGCAACTGTCTTGGTAGGAGAGGTGCGAAACCCATGAGAACCAGCCCAACACGACACCTTGTCAATGAAAGCTGCATGCAACCAGACAACCCGGTCGTCAACGTACATCGAGTTTGCTATACCATTCAAAAGGGATGAGGCAATTGTATTAATTGCAACTACGAACAACGTGACACTGAGGACGCATCCCTGTGGGACATTCTCCTACTGTGCAGCGAGTGCTGAGAGGGCTGTACCAACCCTCAAACAAAAACTGCTACTGAGAAAAACCTTAAGAAAACGTGAAACGCGACACCTCTGGCCATATGCATGGAGTTGCTGCAGGATGCCACATTGCCTTGTAGTGTCATAGGCTTTCTCTAAATCAAAGAATTTACAGACCAGGTGTTGATGTCGTGCAAAAGCCTCACATGCATCATCTTCAAACGTGACTAGCGTGTCTGTAGGAAAAGGTGTTTACAAAAGCCAGACTGGGACGTAATAAGAAAACCACCCAGTTCCAGGAAGAAAACCAGTCTGACATTCACCATCTTCTCAAATAGTTTATAGAGACAGGAGGCAATAGGTAGGTAATTGAGGGTAACACTAGAGTCCTTGTCTGGCTTGGGAAAAGGAAAGGATGGTAGCAACCCTCTACCCAGAAGGGAAGATACCCTGTAGTCAGATTCTGTTAAATAAAGCTAGAAGAAATGAGATCGCCTCCTCACCCTGGCATAGCAATATTGCATATGAGATGTTGTCTGGCCTAGGAGAAGTGTTGCTACAGAGAGAGAGAGAGAGCAGAGTGCAGGTCTCTCTGGGTGAATATATGGTTATAAATTTCATTCTCCTCCCCCGAGAAATCCAGGACAGTGCCATCATGGGCTCCCAACTCATGACTGACAGCCAGAGGTCGAGACTCACGGCTGGAGACTCGAGCAAAAGCCTCTGCCATGGTGTTGGTCACTGTTAAACCATCCATGATCTTAATTCCATTGACCTTAAGGACAGGTGGAGGACTAGGAGAAACTTTCCCGTCTTACGGACTCTCCTGAACACTTGGGTGAGTGGGGTTTTAGTATTAATTGAAGACATACATGCCTCCCAAGATACACCTGTGCCTCTTTTAAAACTTGTCAAGCCCGAGCCCTTGCCCGTCGGAAGTCCTCGAAAAGAATAGGGTTTCCACGATTGCGACGAAGGCGAGAGAAAGCAGCACGCTTCTCCCGCACAGCAATGGTGCAGACTGGTGACCACCAAGGGAGAAGACATTTGAGAAAGTGGCCAGAAGTTTTAGGGACAGAGTTGAGAGCAGCAGAGTGGAGCATATCAGTGAAATACGTTACAGCCTTGTCAGAGCTACTAAAATCTGCAACAGAAGAGACCGGAGAAGTAAGCTCTTTAAAAAATTGCCACTCAGCCTTCTCTAATCTCCACCGAGGAAGATGAGACTGTGGTTCATACATGTTGTTTTCTAATAGTATAGGGAAATGGTCACTTCCATATAAATCGAGCAACACACTCCAAGTAAAATCCAACAGAGCACTGGGTGAGCAGAGGGAAATGCCAATGGCGGTAAAGTCCCAGTAGGATTATGAAAATGTGTCACATCTCCCATATTTAAAACCCCTAATCGATCATCCTCAATAAAAGAAGCCAATAAAACAGCCCTGGGATTGAATGAACTGTCACCCCTCAGAGAATGACGACAATTAAAATAATCCAATAAAATAAAGGAAGAGGGCAGGTCCCGTACAAGATCACCCCTCTCAAGTGTAACACTGGGAGGAATGTATAAACTGCAAACAGTGTAGGGGCAGTCTATAAAAACCTTAACTGCAACAGTCTGGAGCGGAGTGTCAAGTTCCAGGCTCGTGCATGGAACATCGTGTCGAACTAGGATGGCAAAGCCACCATGGTGATCCTGCCTTTTAAATGAATTGTAATAACATGCAGAGTATACAGGAGGACTGGCAGAAATGTATTTCCCAGGCCTTTGGAAGACAGGCCACTGTAGCTCCACAAACCAAGGTGCTGGCGGATGTCGCGGAGCTTGTTAGCCCTGACGGGGTCCCATCTGTCCTGGCAGCAGGAACGAAAGGTAGCATCTATGTAGGGTCGAAGGTCCACTGCAGGAACAGGATGATGCCTGGCAGGAGGCCGGGAATTGGAGACCGCAGCCTTAGCCAGAGCGTCAGCCCGCTCATTCCCATCAACACCCACATGGGCCGGGACCCAACAAAAAGTTACTTTTTTTTTTTTTTTTTTTTTTTTTTACATATAGTGAGTGCAGGAAAGGAAAAAACAAATAAATAAATGGTTCCATTTGCCTATTGGCATCCTCCACTCATAAAATATTTAAAACAACTGGATTTAAATTGCTGGGGGTTATAACTTGCTGGAAAACATTCCCTTGGTAGAGAATTCCAAAGGGAAGTAGTACGGGGATTAAATGAATTTTTGTAAGCAGTTGTCCTGCAACGTGGAGGAGTCAGTGTGAACTCATGCGCATTCTCAGCTGCCCTAGTCCTCCGTGGGAAGACGCGAAGGGGTGGTATAATCAGGGCAAGTTCATCCGAACATTTCTTACAAAAGTATCTATAAAATAGTGCAAGGGAAGCAACATTTCTACGTACTGATAAGGGAGGGAATTCATTAGTGATCATAGGATTATTGATCAGTCTGATAGCTCTGTTTTGAATTTTATCTAATTGTATTAACACCACCGATCCACAACCAGCCCACAGAGGTGAACAATATTCCATCTGGGAACGCACATAACTCTTATATATTACTGCTAACTGCTCGTCAGTCAAATAATTACAAGCTCTGTATAAAAGTACCATCTTCCTAGATGCAGTTTTGGCAATGGATTTTACATAGGGAGTCCAACTGAGGTTTTCATTTACAGTTACACCAAGAAGATCAATGCTGTGAAAATAATGTGAGAATCTTGATTATCTGATCTATTTGAGAACAGGATGTATTTAGTTTGATTTGCATTGAAAGAAACTAGATTGTTTTGTCCCCATTCAAAGATCTTCGTTAAGTCTTCATTTAATGAAATTGAACTGGCAAGTTTGTATTCTAAAATATTGTGTTGAGTAAAACAATCATTAAGTGAGAAGGAACTGTGAATAGTTGAATCATCAGCATAGGAGTTAATTGAATTCTGAGTAACTGACAAAAGATCATTAATATGAATGAGGAACAAAGTTGGAGCCAAGACAGCTCCTTGAGGAACACCAGAATTAATGGGATGAAAGTCGGAATACAGACCATCTACCATCACACGTAATTTTCTGTTGCTAAGATATGAATTAATTAGGGGAACAAAAGATTGAAGGCCATAATGTGGAAGCATAGACAGTAATGATCTGTGCCATACTCTGTCAAAGGCTTTAGATATATCAAGGCAAATTGTGTGAGTCTCTCCATGTTTATCAGTTGATTGGAATATGTTATCTGTGAAATAACAGAGCAGGACCACAGTAGATCGTCTCTGTCTAAAGCCATATTGCTTATCATTTTGCGGTCACGACGACCCAGGAGGACAAGCCACTCAAGAATGGCCAACACCAGGGGATGGGAAGAGTTAAAATTACACAAGGCCTGTAAGGCACTACAGGAATCGCTAAAAATAGTAAACGAAGGCTGAGGGAGAGTAAAAATCACTTGGAGTGCATATAAAATGCCCCAGAGCTCAGCAGTAAAAATTGACATGACAGAAGGGAGCCTGCCGCCACGGCAAAAGTCAGGAAAGACAACTCCAAAGCCAACTCCAGCATCAGACTTTGACCCATCAGTGTACACAGGGAGGGACTCCCTGTGAGTGAAGGCATGTTCTAAAAAGAGGGAACGAACCACTGGAGGAGGAAGAGAATCCTTCTTGTCTGTAAAGCAGGTGCAGGGGAAAACTTCTAGAAAAAGCCATGGAGCCACCCTGGGGACCCTCACAGGACAAATCTGGAAGTCATCAATGCCCATCTCCTCCATAGCCTTCCTGACCCGGAAGCCAAAGGGCCATGGTGTACGAGAATGTAAAAGGTAGTACTGAGACATGATATCAGATGACACCGCCAAGCAGGGAAGGGAGTCAGGAAGTCGATGTAATCGATGCAAACAACGAACCATCAAGGACTGGCGACGGAGATCAAGAGGTGGCTCATTAGCGTCCACAAGGAGACTGGGTATTGGGGACAACCTGAAGGCTCCGGTCGCCAGACGTACTCCAGCATGATGAAAAGGGTCTAAAACTCTGAGACAGGCATCGGTGGCAGAAGAGTACACCTTACACCCATAGTCGAGTTTTGACCTAATAAGAACATGGTATAGGAGGACGAGGGTGGCCCGATCAGCACCCCCGGAATTTATGGCCCAGGACCCTCAACAGGTTAAGAGCCTTGAGGCAAGAGACCTTAAGTGTAAGTAAGTGGGGAACTCAAGTCAAACGTTTGTCAAAAAGGAGACCCAAAAAGCGAGTCTCCTCGACACAACGTATTCGATGACCATACATAAATAAGTCCAGATCGGGGTGGACGTCTCGGATGCGGCAGAAGTGCATAGCAACTGTCATGGAAGGAGAAAATCGAAACCCATGAGAACCAGTCCAACGTGACCCCCTGTCAAGGGCAAGCTGCATGCGCCGCTCCGCCACTGACATACGGGAAGCAGCAAACCAGACTGCTAGGTCGTCAACGTACATCGAGTTAGCTATACCGTCTGGAAGGGATGAGGCAATGGCATTAATTGCTACTGCAAACAATGTGACACTGAGGATGCTTCCCTGGGGGATGCCCTCCTCCTGTGCAACAGATGCTGAGTGGGTTGTACCAACCCTCACAGAAAAACTGCGACTACTGAGAAACTCTTTAAGAAAGCGTGGAAGGCGACCCCGCAGGCCATATAAATGGAGTTGCTGCAGGATGCCATATTGCCATGTAGTGTCATAGGCTTTCTCTTAATCAAAGAATACACAGGGAAGGTGTTGATGTCGTGCAAAGGCCTCACATGCAGCAGCTTCCAACCTGACCAGAGCATCTGTAGTGGAACGGTGTTTACGAAAGCCAGACTGGGACGGAGACAGAAAATCACCCCGTTCCAAGAAGTATACCAGTCTGACATTCACCATCTTTTCAAATAGTTTACAGAGACAGGAGGTCAAGGCAATTGGTCGATAATTGAGGGCAACACTAGAGTCCTTCCCGGCTTGAGGAAAGGAAGGATGGAAGCAACCCTCCACCCAGAAGGGAAGACACCCTCCAGCCAGATTCTGTTATATAAAGCTAAAAGAAATGAGATCGCCTCCTCACCCAAGTGTCGTAACATTGCATATGGGATGTTGTCTGGCCCAGGAGAAGTGTCGCCGCAGAGAGAGAGAGAAGAATGCAGGTCTCTCTGGGTGAATATATGGTTATAACTTTCATTCTCATCCCCTGAGAAATCCAGGACAGTACGCTCCTTGGCTCTTAACTCATGCCTGACAGCCAGAGGTCGAGAGTCACGGCTGGAAACTTTTGCAAAAGCCTCCGCCATGGTATTGGGCACCGTCAAATTATCCATGATCTTAATTCCATTGACCTTAAGTACAGGTGGAGTACTAGGAGAAAACTTCCCCACCATCTTATATACTCTCCTGAACACTTGGGTGAGTGGAGTTTTTGTATTAATTGAAGACACATAGGCCTTCCAAGATGCACGTCGGGCCCCTTTTAAGATTCGTCTAGCTCGGGCCCTTGCCCGTCGGAAATCCTCTAAAAGAGTTGGGTCCCCACGATTGCGACGAAGGCGAGAGAAAGCAGCACGCTTCTCCCTCACAGCAGTGGTGCAGACTGGTGACCACTAAGGGACAGGACGTTTGGGAAAGTAGCCAGAAGTTCTAGGGATAGAGTTGAGAGCAGCAGAGTTTAGCATATCAGTGAAATATGTTACAGCCTCGTCAGAGCTACCGAAATCGGCTACGGAAGAGACCGAAGAAGTTAGCTCTCTAAAAAGCTACCAGTCAGCCTTCTCTAATTTCCACCTAGGAAGACGAGACTGTGGTTCATACCTGTTACCTTCTAAAAGCATAGGGAAATGGTCACTGCCATATAAATCAGGCAACACTCTCCAAGTAAAATCCAACAGAGCACTGGGTGAGCAGAGGTAAATGTCAATCGCGGTAAAAGTCCCAGTATTGCTTTTAAAATGTGTCACATCTCCCGTATTTAAAACCCCTAATCCCTAATCCTCAATAAAAAAAGCCAATAAAACACCCCTGGGGTTGACCGAACTGTCACCCCACAGAGGATGACGACCATTAAAATCACCTAATAAAATAAAGGGAGATGGAAGGTCCCGTACAAGACGGTTGAGATCACCCCTCTCAACTGTAACACTGGGAGGAAGGTATAGACTGCACACAGTGTACGGGCGGTCCATAAAAGCCTTAACTGCAACAGCCTGGAGCGGAGTGTCAAACTCCAGGCCCGTGTATGGAATATCTCGGCGAACTAGGATGGCAGAGCCACCATGGTGACCCTGCCCATAAAAATGAATTGAAATAAAATGCAGAGTATGCAGGAGGACTGGCAGGAATGTAGTCCCCAATCATTGTCTCCTGCAGAGAAACACATGCAGGAGAGAAGCTAGAGAGAAGAATGCGCAGTTCCTCCCAAGAAGCACGCAAGCCACGGCAATTCCACTGAAGGACCTTGAACGGTGTTACCTTAGTACCGATTTTTGGGAAGCCTCACGGAGGTACTTCCCACTACCACCATGACCTGAGAGTTTACTCGAACGATAAGATTTGTCTAATCCTGGGCCACTAGAAGAAGAGCGAACCCGAGGAGTAGTACTTGGGGCAGTAATTGGGACCCGTTGACGAGTCCCTGAAGCATCTGATATCTTAATAGATGAAGGTATATGAGCAGGGATATTCTTTGAAACAATTACATTGGTATTGTCCTGTACAGCAGTGGTATCACTGACACAGGCAGATACATCAACATCCATAATACAGGTGGTAGAATCACTCCGCTGCTTAAGCGGAAAAGAAAGTGAATCTTTAGAAGTCACAACATCCGTGGCATTCACATTAACTTCACGCCCCTCTGATGATTCCGAAGGAAGCTTGCGAGGGGGAACATCTGTTGAATCAAGAGATTCATCAGAGCCATGAGAACGCTTCTGGTGAAATTGAGTGGAAATTATGGATGAGTCCACAGAGATGGTTGCCTTACAAGGTGGAACATCTATAGAGTCAAGTTCCTCAGAGGAACCACAAAGGCGTCTCTGTGGCAGTTTAGGTGACTTAAGTTTCCTTTTGGGAGAGCGTGTGGCAGCGTGAACCTCTACCACATGGACACCTTTAGCTAAAATCTGAGAATTGTCATCAGTTGAAGGGTCACCAGAATGAGTGTCTGATAAAGTTTCCAAGACAGAGAAACTATTATGTAGTGTAACCTTAAAAACGCTCTCACTAGAGCAAAAAGCAGCTGCCTCCTGAGAGGGTTGAGAGGGTGCTGCAACCAATTTAGGGCGAAGGGAGGAGGCATATGTCTTCACACCACCATCCTTCTGTCGCCTGAAGTTGAGTTGCCGTCTGGCACTACCTATGCTAATGAATTGGGTATTAGCCAAGTGGAGGATATCGTGCTCAAGGAGGTACATTTTACATTGGCGAGAACGCAAGGGGTGAGCATCTCTACAGTAATAGCAGTAGCTCTCTGACCGACACTCAGAAGTAAGATGTGAGTCAAGAGCAGAACAATTACCACACCGGGAATGGTTGTTGCAGTTCCTCCTCCCATGATCAAACTCATAACAACAGAAACACTGTAGGGGACGCTCAATAAAAGGTTTTACCTCAAATGAGGTGGGGTTAATGTTAATGCGATCTGGGATATGCGAGCCATAGAAAGTGAGGATGATCATATTATTACTGCCTTTCATCTTCGTTACTCGTTGGACACTGTCTGGGCACATAGCGAGAATGTCCTCTTCTGAGAATTCATACAGGTCCTCATTATATATACGCCCCTTGCTATAATTAAATGTTCGATGTGGTTTAATAGATTCAAACATGCTATCAGAAGGACAGGGGAGATTGAGGAGCATCATGGCCTGTGTAAGATCTTTGGCTCTGATTAAAATGCCCTTACCATATTTCTTTATGTGGCCCATTGGTAATAATCCAATTTCTTTCTCCAGATACCGGGAAGCATGGATAAGGTTACCACGTCCCTCCCTGTAGTAAGCCACAAACCAAAAGGGACATGCTCTACAGAGTCATCAAATATATTAGGGCAGTATTCATTGTCACTGTCAACTACATTGAAGAACCGCATCATCTGAACTTTACAATGAGTATCCCCACCGTCAGAGAATCTTTTGCCTCAAATGCTGCTTTGGCATCAACATTTGTATTGAAAGTAATATAGCACCGATTAGACCAACAATCACTGTCATATGTGATTCGGATTCGAAGAACTACTCCAAAATACTTAAAAATTGAGTGGATAGCGCCATAGGAAAGGGATGCAAGTACATTCGTTAACATTAACGTGTCCAAACCGCTAACAGGGTTCTTCGACACAACACCCGACCTGCTAGGTCTAGTCTTATTTGCAGCTTTTCTTCATATTACCACGACCAGAGAGTGACGTCTCGAGGGCCTGGTCGACCACCGTTTGAGGAAGAGATTGGGGCTTTTCTTTATCCATATATCATTGATTTGGTGTTTTTGGCCCCAGGAGCCAAGAGCTACTACCTACCGGGCAGATGAGGGGACAGTTTTAAAAAGCAGCCCCAATGGCTCGAAAATTTGTCCACGACGGTGCTGAGACCCCCCTCCCCAACATCTCCCGGCCTAGACACCCAACCATCCAACATAGGACGGCCCCTAGAGGGCAGTCCCTCCGGAGGGCAGCGCTGTTGGCCCGTACTGGCAGCCTAATGCCTGGGAACCATTTAGTCTGGTCTCTCACTGGCGACCTTACTAGCATGGAAAGCCCTCTCTCCCTGAAATCGGGGCAGAGCAGGGGCCTGAGCCCCCTCTAGTCTAGCTCGCCAGGTCTCAGAGACACGCAAGCCCCCCCACCACGTCAAGGCGGTTCCCGTTGGGGGGGCCCAACCATCCAACACAGGACGACCCCCAGAGGGCGGTCCCTCTGGCGGGCAGCACTGCTGGCTAGCACTGGCAGCCTATCGCATGGGAACCATTCAGTCTGGTCTCTCACTGGCGTCCCTCTAGCATGGGAAGCCCTATCTCCCAGAAACCGGGGCAGAGCAGGGGCTGGAGCCCCCTCCAATCTAGCTCGCCAGATCTCAGAGACACTCAAGCTCCCCCACCACGTCAAGGCGGTTCCCGCTGGGGGGGGGGGGCAACATTAGATGATGATTTTTATTCAGACACTAGTATGTTGACGTAGTGCAATCTGTTATTACAATTATATGAGCTTTGGAGCGATTTTGAGAGGATGCTAATTGTTTAACAGTTCCTACATAAATTAAGGAAGGGTGTTTGTTAGCCCACAATATTTTTTACTACCTCATTTTCAAATTTGTAGAATTGGAAATTTTTGAATGAGGAAGAGTGTACCCCTTTGCAATGGAAACAAATATGTAGATACGGGCAGGGGTCTTATAAAGGATGTAAATCTGAACATGTTCGACCTGAGAGCGATCATAGACATAACATTTGAAGCATTTCTTAGGTCGTTGCTTGTAAGTTTTCAGTGTAATGCGAATTTGGTAAGATATATTTGATTTCATAACAATGGAATACGGGTTGTTGAAAGATAGAGAATAATAGCGATATTATTACCTTTTATTTTTATAACATCATAACTGTTGGTGCACATAAATGTAGGACTTCTTTTCTGAAAATTCAGACAATTCTATAGAGGAAATGACTCCCTTTAATATGTTAAATGTGAGCTGTAATTACGCTATTATTTAGAAGCACCGATTGTGTTTGACCCCAGCGTTAACTTAAATACATATACCTCGTATCTCTTAATATTTCCTTGAGGAACTGTATCTACTTATTTTTCTATTGTGTTTCCTCCACGAATGAAATTTTCACAATCCTGCTTGTATGATGCAATAAGCCAATTTAATATAATTTGGTCTGTCGCGGACTATTTCGGATGAGTTTGTTTGGTCATAAATCTTTATACCGTTGTACTCTTCATTCACCAAATTTTCAGAGCTTATCAACTTGTATGTTATTGAAGTAACATTACAAGATTGCTTTTCATTTTAGTCATAAGACGCTTTTTCTGAATCTTGTGTATGAATGTAATGAAGCCATTGAAGCTTATACGATCTTCTAACAATTTCTGTTAAATAATAGAGATGGTTCCAAAAGAATGGAATGAATAATACAGAATTCCATATGAGATTGTATGAACACTAAAGTCATTGCACCATAGTGTACGCTCAGCACTTTCCCCCCCTGGCGTCGTGGGGTCACTTTTTGTGAGGTAGTCAGATCACTACCGTTATTCGTTTCATTAATTGTTACCTGCGTCGGTGAAACAGTAGTACCATAACCACCCTGGTATAGCTCCAGAGTGCCGATTCTTTATATTGAGGGGAAAATCTAAAGAACGTTCGGAGGGAAAGCCAAGGTCGTAAAGAGCAATCGATGGGGTAATGAATTGAGGATTAAAAATGTCTAAAGAATTTTCGCTAGAACATCACTTTTTCGCCCCTACATCCACACCAGAACCCAACAAGGGGAAGCTGGGAATTGAAGATAAAGCTTCCACAACCCCAGATGTAGTGAAAAGTATTCTGTACATATGTTACCATAATAAAGTTTGAAAGACATCCACGTTACCAAATGGGTTGTCAACCCTACAATGCTCACTTGACCCAAGTCCTAGGACTAGTAACCAGCTGTTAACATTGCTGGGTTAGATCTGGACAAGCTGATTGGCCTGGATGGGTCTCCCAGGTTTCCCGTCTGGTTGGAGTATGGGACCAATCATGTGTGTTGTTATCCACACGGCGTCCCATGTGGAATCACTCAACTTCCAGAGCTCCACGTCTCCCAATTTTACTGGTCGCTGGCAAACACGTGGGAGAGCTTTACCCTGGCCATGATGATCTGGATATATATATATATCATCCTGCTCTCTAGGTAATATCCAGAGTTGTAGAACTCCTCGCACCAGGCTCATTTCAAGAAGAAGTAAATTTATATATGTAACGATCCTTGTTCCCTCTTGCCACGAAAAGTCAACTATAATCAAGGGGGATTTTTGTATATGTATGAGTGTGCCATTAATATCCATTCTAGTGTTACTTTGTACGACATGAATTTTACAGTAAAGTTATGACTGTAGCAACGTGTGTATAATATATCCTTATGTCATTATAACTTGTATGTAATATATTCTGTTTGAAATTTCCTGCAGTTATAGAAAGGAATCTTCAAACTGTGCTTCAAACAGGACCAACTTGGCTTTCAGAAGGTTAATTGCACATTTTTGACATTCAGCAGAGTGTACCGGTTAAACTACATATATCATCTACATATAATACCTACATAGGTAGTGACTCATATGCATGTACCTCACATGATCTCTCAAACTAGCTGACCTAGGCATTAACGGGTCCAAGACAGGATAGATCTGATCATGGGAACCAAGCTTCATCAGCAATTAGTGACGACACAAGGTACGACAGAAAGAGCTCCTAATGCGCCTTCAATCAGGCAGTCTGTTTGAGATAGCCATTAGCTACACATGCATCTCATAGCTATCTCTCTCTCTTTAAAGTTAGCTTTAAGTCTAACTAACATTTTTGTGAACCTGTAACACTACTTGGGTTATTAATAAAATCTTGTTAAACTGAGAACAAATGCTTGCTAACTCTCCACACCATATAATCTATTCTAAAAATACTCCGAAGAGACAAACAGCCAGCCACAGCAACAACGACATTAACGTGTACTTCAGCTGTCAACGCTGATGAGTAAGTGATCCCCTCTCACTAGCACATATTGGTGGACAACGGTGCGATACGAACATATTTGGTGGAAAACGGAGAGATACGAAACAATTAATAGCAAGTGATAACCAAGGAAAAGACACAAGAGTGAGTAGAAAGAGAAGAAAGGAGAAGTGAAGTGAAGTGAAGGAAGAGTGATAGAAGCAGTGGGGAAGAAGAATGCGATGGAAAGCAGAGTCAGCAACACTGAGCCAACCTGAGCGACTGGCCTCGCTCTCCTGCCACCTGATTGCATCATCCCTACCACCCATCCTCAACATCACGACTACCACACTACCATACTATAGTAGTACTACCACACACTACTATACTTCCACTACAGTATAGCCTAGTAATGTGAATACTTCAACTTCCAACTACACAGTGAGAGACTGGATGACTACTAGCAGCTCAAATAACATTACTACAGTGCAGCTACAGTGCTTCACAGCTACAGTGCTTCAATCAACATTCTTCAGTTGATAGTGCTAACATCCAAGGATGTTGGCTTGGTAATTGGTAAGACGTCACAAGACTACTGGAATACTATCCAACTAATTATCAACGCCTACTCCTACATCCTAACATCATCACATTAGGATATATAAATATATAAAAGTATTACCAATAACTCCTAATTACAAATTCTATGTGTTCATCATTTAGAGTACTAATATGAGTATGTCTTCACGAATATAGCAGAAGGAATGTTCTTTGTGAATCTTCAAGAAGAGTGACAGGTAATGAATGAGAGAAAATACGGTACAGCACTGACTTCGCTTCGCAAACTTACACATAGTTTAGCAATATTTGAAAGTAGTGAAAGCTTAGTTGCTTCAACGGGAATCACTAAATTAAGTGTAAGTACAATAGAAAGTGTAAGTTCTCCATTGAGTAAAAATATTCTTGCACTAGATTTAGACATAAAAGACAACTAATACTCCTCCTCTTACTAGATCTACATCATTAACTGATATGTTTACTAGTTTTCCCTCAAACATTTCACCTAATAAAACCAAATCAGGACGTACTTATTCAACAGCTTTACATACTATCACGTCATCACACACAATGGCAACTAACACTTCTGCTACTATTAATGTTCTTCCCCAAGCACATACAGTGAAGGAATTAACTGGGGATGATGTTAATTATAATATCCATACTTTTCTAAAGGTTTGTGAAGATATGCTTCCTGCAGGGATTACATATGACAAAGACAAAATAAGATTCGTACGTGGACATATTAAATCAGACTCCAATGCTAGTACATTATTGACTGCACCTGCTTTTATTGATTCAGATAATTTAAATAACTTTAAACAGTTTAGGGAAGATCTCATAGATGTTTTCGGTGGGGGGCAGTTTGGCGATCCACTAGCTTGGGTACACAGAATGGTTAGAAGGACAGTGAGTAATTGTGTAACAGCAACTTCGAGTACGGTTCTAGCATTAGGAGGTTCGACCATTAGCGATGCTAAACAACTCTTAAAAGGGTCAGAGTAGTTAAACACACAAGATAACATGAAAGGGGACAATATATACCAGATCATTGAGTACATACAGTATGTTTTGCTTTTATCAGAGGAATCCAGGCTTGAAGCTGCGAAAATAGAATACAAACCAAGTGACAGATTGGTCAATAAAGTTGATGCATTATCACTCTAGGGGCCGTCCTGTATTGGATGGTTGAGTGTCTGGACCGGGAGATGTTGGGGAAGGGGGTCTCAGCACCGTCGTGGGCGAATTTTCGAGCAATTGGGGCTGCTTTTTAAAACGAGTGGCCCCGTGGGGGAAGAGGCACCCTACCCACGGCAACCAGCGCTCGGTCCCCTCATCTGCCCGGTAGGTAGTAGCTCTTGGCTCCTGGGGCGAACAACACTAAAACAATGATATATGTATATAGAAAAGCCCCAATCTCTTCCTCGAGCGGTGGTCGACCAGGCCCTCGAGACGTCACTCTCTAGTCGTGGTAGTATACAGAAGTCTGCAAATAAGAGTATTTAATAGATTGATTGATATTAAGCACCGCAACAGCGAGGTCATATAGCGCCAGCAAATAAGAGTAGACCTAGCAGGTCAGGTGTTGTGTCGATGAACCCTGTTAGCGGTTTTGACACGTTAATGTTAACAAATGTACTTGCATCCCTTTCCTATGGCGCTATCCACTCAATTTTTAAGTGTTTTGGAGTGGCTCTTCGTATCCGAATCACTTATGACAGTCATTGTAGGTCTAATCAGTGCTACATTACTTTCAATACAAATGCTGCTGCCAAAGCAGCATTTGAGGCAAAATATTCTCTGATTGTTGGGATACTCACTACAAAGTTCAGATGATGCGCTCCACCAATGTAGTTGACTGTGACAATAACTACTGCCCTAACATCTTTGATGACTCTGTAGAGCATGTCCCTAAGGAACGTCGGGTTCCTACACTCTTTTGGTTTGTGGCTTACTACAGGGAGGGACGTGGTAACCTTATCCATGCTTCCCGATATCTAGAGAAAGAAATTGTATTACTACCAATGGGACACATAAAGAAATATGGTAAGGGCGTTTTAATCAGAGCCAAATATCTTACACAGGCCATGATGCTCCTCAATCTCCCCTGTCCTTCTGATAGCATGTTTGAATCTATCAAACCACATCGAACATTTAATTATAGCAAGGGAAGTATATATAATGGGGACTTGTATGAATTCTCAGAAGAGGACATTCTCGCTATGTGTCCAACGAGTAACAAAGATGAAAGGCAGTAATAATATGATCATCCTCACTTTCTATGGCTCGCATATCCCAGATCGCGTTAACATTAACCACACCTCCTTTGAGGTAAAGCCTTTTGTTGAGCGTCCCTCACAGTGTTTCTGTTGTCATGAGTTTGGTCATGGGAGGAGGAACTGCAACAACCTTTCCCGGTGTGGTGATTGTTCTGCTCTTGACTCACATCTTACTTCTGAATGTCAGTCAGAGAGTTACTGCTTTTACTGCAGGGATGCTCACCCCTTACGTTCTCGCCAATGTAAGATGTACCTCCTTGAGCAGGATATCCTCCACTTGGCTAACACCCAATTCATCAGTAATGGTAGTGCCAAACGGCAACTCAACTTCAGGCGACAGAAGGATGGTGGTGTGAAGACATACGCCTCCTCCCTTCGCCCTAAATCGGTTGCAGCACCCTCTCAACTCTCTCAAGAGGCAGCTGCTTCCTGCTCTAGTAAGAGCGTTTCTAAGGTTACACTACATAATAGTTTCTCTGTCTTGGAAACTTTATCAGACACTCATTCTGGTGACTCTTCAACTGATGATAATTCTCAGACTTTAGCTATAGGTGTCCATGTGGTAGAGGTTCACGCTGCCACACGTTCTCCAAAAAGGAAACTTAAATTAGCTAAACTGCCACAGAGACGACTTCGTGGTTCCTTCGAAGCACTTGACTCCATAGATGTTTCTCCTTGAAAGGCAACCGTATCTGTGGACTCTTCCATTGTTTCCTCTCAATTTCACCAGAAGCGTTCTCGTGGCTCTGATGAATCTATTGATGCAACAGATGTTCCCCCTCGCAAGCTTCCTTGGGGATCATCAGAGGTACGTTAAGTGAATGTTGATGCCTTGGATATTGTGACTTCTAAAGATTCAGTTTCTCTTCCGCTTGTGCAGCGAAGTGATTCTACCACCTGTATTATGGATGTTGATGTATCTGCCTGTGTCAGTGATACCACTGCTGTACAGGACAATACCAATGTAATTGTTTCTAAGAATATCCCTGCTCATATACCTTCACCTTCTTCAAACATATCAGATGCTTCAGGGACTCGTCTATGGGTCTCAATTACTGCCCTAAATACTACTCCTCGGGTTCGCTCTTCTTCTAGTGGCCCTGGATTAGATAAAACCTATCGTTTGAATAAACCCTCAGGTCATGGTGGTAGTGGGAAGTACCTCCGTGAGGCTTCCCAAAAATCAGTACTAAAGTTACACTGTTCAAAGTCCATCAGGGGAATTGCCGTGGCTTGCTTGCTTCTTGGGAGGAACTGCGCTTTCTTCTCTCTAGCTTCTCTCCTGTATGTGTTTCTCTCCAAGAACCAATGCTTGGGGACTACATTCCTGCCAGTCCTCCAGCATACTCTGCATTTTATTCCAATTCATTTGAAGGGCAGGGTCACCATGGTGGCTCTGCCATCCTAGTTCGCCGAGATATTCCATGCACTAGCCTGGAGTTTGACACTCCAGGCTCTTGCAGTTAAGGTTTTTATGAACCGCCCGTACACTATGTGCAGTCTATACCTTCCTCCCAGTGTTACAGTTGAGAGGGGTGATCTCAACCGTCTTGTACGGGACCTTCCCTCTCCCTTTATTTTATTGGGTGATTTTAATAGTCGTCATCCTCTATAACATGAGAGTTCGGTCAATCTCAGGGGTGTTTTATTGGGATTAGGGGTTTTAAATACAGGAGATGTGACACATTTTAGTTAATAGCCCTACAGGGACTTTTACAGCCATTGACATTTCCCTTTGCTCACCCAGTGCTCTGTTGGATTATATTTGGAGAGTGTTGCCTGATTTATATGGCAGTGACCATTTCCCTATACTTTTAGAAGGTAACAGGTACGAACCACAGTCTCGTCTTCCTAGGTGGAGATTAGAGAAGGCTGACTGGCAGTTTTTTAGAGAGCTAACTTCTTCGGTCTCTTCTGTAGCCGATTTTGGTAGCTCTGATGAGGCTGTAACATATTTCACTGATATGCTCTACTCTGCTGCTCTCAACTCTATCCCTAGAACTTTTGGCTACTTTCCTAAACATCCTGTCCCTTGGTGGTCACCAGTCTGCACCACTGCTGTGCGGGAGAAGCGCGCTGCTTTCTCTCGCCTTCGTCGCAATCGTGGGGAACCTACTCCTTTAGAGGGCTCCCGACGGGCAAGGGCCCGGGCTAGACGAGTTTTAAAAGAGGCACAACATGCATCTTGGAAGGCCTATGTGTCTTCAATTAATACTAAAACTCCAATCACCCAAGTGTTCAGGATAGTCCGTAAGATGGCGGGGAAGTTTTCTCTTAGTTCTACACCTGTTCTTAAGGTCAATGGAATTAAGATCATGGATGGTTTGACAGTGGCCAATACCATGGCGGAGTCTCCAGCCCTGACTCTCGACCTCTGGCTGTCAGACATGTGTTAACAGCCAAGGAATGCACTGTCCTGGATTTCTCAGGGAACGAGAATGAAAGTTATAACCATATATTCACCCTGAGAGACCTGCATTCTGCTCTCTCTCTCTCTCTGGCGACACTTCTCCTGGGCCAGACAACATCCCATATGCAATGTTGCGACACTTGGGTGAGGAGGCGATCTCATTTCTTTTAGCTTTATATAACAGAATCTGGCTGGAGGGTGTTTTCCCTTCTGGGTGGAGGGTTGCTACTATCCTTCCTTTCCCCAAGCCGGTCAAAGACTCTAGTGTTGCCCTCAATTACCGACCAATTGCCTTGACCTCCTGTCTCTGTAAACTATTTGAAAAGATTAAGAATGTCAGACTGGTATACTTCTTGGAACGGGGTGTGTTTCTGTCTCTGTCCCAGTCTGGCTTTCGTAAACACCGCTCCACTACAGACGCTCTGGTCAGGTTGGAAGCTGCTGCATGTGAGGCTTTTGCACGACATCAACACCTTGTCTGTGTATTCTTTGATTTAGAGAAAGCGTATGACACTACATGGCAATATGGCATCCTGCAGCAACTCCATGGATATGGTCTGCGGTGTCGCCTTCCACACTTTCTTAAGGAGTTTCTCAGTGGTAGCAGTTTTTCTGTGAGGGTTGGTACAGCCCTCTCAGCAGCCGTTGCACAGGAGGAGGGCGTCCCCCAGGGAAGCTTCCTCAGTGTCACATTGTTTGCAGTAACAATTAATGCCATTGCCTCATCCCTTTCGGATGGTATTACCCATTCCACTAACAAAGTTTGAGGTAGAAGATGACATTTTGTTCAGGAAGCTTGATAAACAAACTAACATTTCTTCACAGGTGGTAGTCCCTTATACACTCATTAAGACTGTACTAACACTAATGCATAATCATCCACAAGCCGGACATCCGGGAAGGGATCGCTGTATAGCAAATAGGTCTGCAAATAAAACTAAATAATGGACATTTATTTCAAATGGGAAACAAGACGCTATTACTGTTTTTGCTGAGCGTAGCGCTTATTACACTAGCTCAACAGAACACATCTCCGACCAAAGCACTAAAGCCTGGTGCCTTGGTGGAACATAAAGGAACGGTCTTGATAGTGGAAGATTTGGTTACAGTACAGCTGGAAGTTCACGGATTACTAGATATGCCAGAAATAATTTACAACCTTGGACAGCATGTATCAGAATTACACCGACATATAGAAAATGTCTCCACAAATGTAAATAATTTTTATAACGAGGAAATGAACACTAGATCTGACGTTACTACTAACCCACTTCTAAAATACTTCTACAATAATGCTAGACCTATTTAAATGACTCTACAGTTACAGACAAACAGAGTAATAGGTTAGAGAAAATAATTAACAATATGAAGCTTTCATTTCCAGAGAAACCACATGAAATGCGGCAATCTGCCCATGCCCGTCGACAGAGACGTGGTCTTTTTAATTTCATGGGACTTTTGAGTAAACAACTGTTTGGCACAGCCATGGCATATGACGTAACTGCTTTAGGTAAAAAACTAAGAGAAGTTACAATAGCCCTGGGGAAACAGAATAGGATAGTCATTCAAACCTATGCGGCACTTCAAAACCTAAACCAGAAAACCCATGAAATAATGGAAACAACTAACCAATTATCTTTGGTGGTAAACAAATTAGTTGGAATAATACCAGAAATTGAACAGGTCCAATTAATTAGTAAGTACATAGCAGACATAGAGATAGCTGTACAGGAACTAACTCAGTTAAATGAAGTAATAATTAGTGATTTGGTAGATGCTGGACACCTTAGACAAAACTTCACTGGATGACTGTCTCACATCATACTTACATTTATATGTATGCCCTGCTTATATGTTTACCTTCAGTTTAGCAGAGAAAGCAAAATGTGAACTTTCATTCATTGTCCCTGAGTCCACTCTCCCAACTTCTTACTGTACCTTCACAACTGTAAGTAGTGCTACTTTCTATTATGAGCACTTCGGAACTAACCATTATTATTACTTAAAAAAAGAAACAGTCTGACATTAATATGCAATGGTAAAGTCCAACATGTGTGGATGTATGGTTACTATATGGCCCCCGACCATTTTGAGATAAGGAATGAGGATTTCTTTACCTTACCAACACATCACCACAAAGCATTTGTGTCAACGCTTTCTAAGGAGTTAGAGTCTCTTAACCTTGTAGTAAATATTTCTTTAGATAGAATAACTATTGTTTCAGACAAAGTAAAGTTTCTTAAATACTTAAATGATTCAAAGTTTACCTCCATACTAGATGATTTGTTACGCATGCATCTATCAAAAGAAGTTGTATTTCCTCTCCATATCATTCCTGCACTCACTTTAATTGTTTGTACCATTGTCTTCAACTGGTGTATACGGAAGGTGTATGCTAGGTACCGACAATTGTCTGCTCGTGAGAGACAGAGACAAGTGACCGAAGGTAATGAGGATACAAATGTATAGGTTAATTACACATTCTTTCACATTTAGTCAGGATGTATTTAATAAATATATATTGTACATGTTATAATCCTTATTCTCTGTAGATATAATAATATAAAACTATCTACAGAATGCATGTATTACCAATAACATATATTTATCTATGTATGTACTGTATGTAATATTCCTTCTAGACTAGGGCGAAGGATGGTTGTGGCCGAGCATTGTACCGGTTAAACTACATATAATACCTACATATAATACCTACATGTAATACCTACTTAGGTAGTGACTCATATGCATGTACAGCCACGCACCAAAGTTTCTGTACCCTCTCAGTGGAAGTCAGGGTCGGAGAGAGGGTAGGTAAACGGACGGTAGCCACCACAGTGTTGTCAAATCTATCCAAGATAGTATTCCCGAACCATGAGTTGTGAGCTCCATTTGAAGCATTCACTGGTGGGAGGGAGAGTCGGAAAGGGGGATAAGTGGAAGGTATAGTTCTCAATCTCCACATTCTGTCTGCTTAAATATGTGCTTTATTATTTTGACAAACTTAAAAATAGTTTAGTTCTACATTGTTATTGTAGTTATTATAATCATCATCATCATATGTTGTCGCGCCATAACCGTATCGACTTTAGGGCAGTGTCATTTGCTTCCTTTTTATGACTCTGGTATAAGAACGGCTTTGTGTGTTGTGTAACAATTGATCTCCGAAGATTAACAGGGGCACCACGGGAATTTTTGCTACTTGCCCATAATTATTATGATAAAATAATACAATTGAATACCTATGCACATAATATGGTGTGGGACTGCTGCGATCTCCTTTATGTCATATACACAAACAAAAATACCTCGTGTGTATTCCAGCACATAGAGTATAATATCGTATTTACAGTATGACATTCCGCTTGTTTCTGAAGGCTTGGCTGGCCCTGATAACTGTGGACTTTTGAAATACTTGACATCGAGTAAATCTCACATTCCCCTTTGACGTGATGAAGCAACAGCTGTATGAACTTTGTTATCTCCCAGTATTTTATTTCTTATATTTAATTTTTTTCATTTTAGAACACATATAAGGCCACAGGGTACTGATTATACTTTGATATTGTTAAACATTTATTATTCAAATAATTGTCAACCACCACATAACTTAGCATCCGAGAAGCTGACTGCAAGGGCCATCATAACCATTCTCTCCGATTATATATTTATATACTGCTGGCTCGTTTTATTTGTAGATTGAGGATTCGAAAAACTGAATCAACCCACGCCCCTCCACTAATCCCACTTCCCAACGTGTTAGTGAATTAATGTTATTGAGGCCCAGGGGGGCTGGACAAAATATTAGACCCATATTGTAATACAAAATGTTATGTGGTGGTTGACAATTATTTGAATAATAAATGTTTAACACTATCAAAGTATAATCAATACCATGTGGCCTTACATGTGTTCTAAAATGAAAAAAAAAAAAAAAAAAAAAAAAAAAATATATATATATATATATATATATATATATATATATATATATATATATATATATATATATATATATATATATATATATATATATATATATATATATATATATATATATATATATATATATATATATAAGAAATAAACTACTGGGACATAACAAAAGTTCATACAGCTGTTGCTTCATCACGTCAAAGAGGAATGTGAGGTTTACTCAATGTCAAGTATTTCAAAAGTCCACAGTTATCAGGGCCAGCCAAGCCTTCAGAAACAAGCGGAATGTCATACTGTAAATACGATATTATACTCTATGTGCTGGAATACACACGAGGTATTTTTGTTTGTCTATATGACATAAAGGAGATCGCAGCAGTCCCACACCATATTATGTGCATAGGTATTCAATTGTATTATTTTATCATAATATTTATGGGCAAGTAGCAAAAATTCCCGTGGTGCCCCTGTCAATCTTCGGAGATCAATTGTTACACAACTCACAAAGCCGTTCTTATACCAGAGTCATAAAAAGGAAGCAAATGACACTGCCATAAAGTCAATACGGTTATGGCGCGACAACATATGATGATGATTATAATAACTACAAAAACAAAGTAGAACTAAACTATTTTTAAGTTTGTCAAAATAATAAAGCACATATTTCAGCAGACAGAATGTGGAGATTGAGAACTATTATACCTTCCACTTATCCCCTTTTCCGACTCTCCCTTCCACCAGTGAATGCTTCAAATGTAGCTCACAACTCATGGTTCGGGAATACTATCTTGGCTAGAGCTGACAACACTGTGGTGGCTACCGTCCATTTACCTACCCTCTCTCTGACCCTGACTTCCACTGAGAGGGTACAGAAACTTTGGTGCGTGGCTGTACCTCACATGATCTCTCAAACTAGCTGATCAAGGCCTTAACGGGTCCAAGACAGGATAAATCTGATCATGGGAACCAAGATTCATCAGCAATTAGTGACGACACAAGTCACGAGGTACGACATAGAGAGCTCCTAATGCGCCTTCAACCAGGCAGTCTGCTTGAGATAGCCATTAGCTACACAGGCATCTCATAGCTATCTCTCTCTCTTTAAAGTTAGCTCTAAGTCTAACTAACACTTTTGTGAACCTGTAACACTACTTGGGTTATTAATAAAATCTTGTTAATTAAACTGAGAACAAGTGCTTTCTAACTCTCCACACCATATAATCTATTCTAAAAATACACTGAAGATACAAACAGCCAGCCACAGCAACAACGACAGTAACGAGTACTTCAGCTGTCAACACTGATGTGTAAGTGAACCGCTCTCACTAGCACAAGAGTGTTGGTATGACCTGGAAAGGTATCTATAATTCCGATTTCTCCTATTTATTGCTTAGTAGTGTGACTAAAGAGTCTGCTTGACTTATGAGTATGAACAGTAATCTTCATGGACAAACTTGGACCTGTAACGTACAAATAGAATGCAAAAGTTATTATATCTGACTCTAGCCTGTGGCAAGGAGCATCAAACAAAATTCAGTAGACTTGATCTTGGCAATATTTTAATAAGTATGTTATATGAGTAATAATATATACAACCTAAGTATTCTGGAAATGAAGAGGAGTTACAAATATATTTAGAGGTTTACATCACCTATTCCTCATTCAGTGCTGTACTTCTGACAACCTTACCCTTTCTTCAAATTGAATATGTGATCATCCCTTGGCGAAAATCCTTGGTTATGACTAACTTGTACCTGCATGGTGGTTATAATAACTCCCGAAATTCCTTCAGTAATGTACCTGGGAGAATTTATTGTTAAAGATTTCATTCAAAGCATGAACTTTCCTCAACCATGTATTAGTGTAATGGAAGTATCACACCTATTTTTCGTGAACTATGCGTCATAGATGACTAGCAATTTGTATTCTAGTATTTGAAATTACATGAATGGAAGTATAGAATGTCTTTTACTTTCCTATTTGGTATTGTGCATACAGTATAGATAAAGTGTGCCTTTCTCATGCACAGGATATTCTCTAGTATAAAGGATTTTAAGGCAAGTTCAATAAAATTATTGATTATGTTAGGAGTAGCTTTAAAATCTGATTGGTTAAGCAAATGGATATAAATATGGATAGAGTGGAACTACTTGTCTAAGGATTGTCTTAGTTCGTACACTTGCTGAAATTTTCAAGGGACTTAGAACATCAAAAATGCTGTTGTTTTGTGAGATCAATATGGGCTCCTTTTCGGGTCTTCCGCAACGAGGTCTGGCATTCACATGTCCCTCCTCCCTCCACCTCCTAATCCACCTGCAGACGGTTGTGACGCTGGTCCCAGTTTCCAAAGCGATGGCTCGACTCGACATTCCTCCCACCCACAGTCTGACGTAATTGCTTCTTTCTGCCAGGCTAGTTGGCCGTGAGTAACGTTGTGAAAGTTTCATGACCTGTGACTGAAGGCATGAATGTGACGTTGATTCCTAGTGCTACAACTACAGTAATTTAAGGCTATTCAGAGTGCTATAGGCAATTGTAGACTTCCAAGTTCATAATTGCAATGTTTTTTTTATTTATTTCAATATTAACTGAAATACTAATGGAGCAGAAACTACAGAATTACCTTGATTACCTGGCTGTTTGTCTGTATGAATGGATAGTCACAGTCAAAAGTCCTGCATCGGGTGAATGAAAATTAATCATGAGAGTGAATCTTGTTAAAGAAACCAACAGCTTTAGTCTCGCACGATTTTTTGAGGTTGTTTCATTCGAAGGTGATGCAGAACTATTGACCGTCAGTGTGAAAGAACAAAACCTCTATAACTGCCATTATATTTCATATCAATAATACTCTCAACAGTGCACAGACATTAGCATTGATATCACCATAAGTTTTCATCACACCTACTCTTCAACCGGGCAACGAAACTAAAGCTAATCTAACTTCCTATGGCTACTCTTGAAACTTTAGACAAATTTCAGAATAGGGCAATGAGAATAATTCTCGGTTGTCCAATGTCGACCAGGATAGTGAACATGCAGCGTGAGTTGCGTCTTCCCCCATTAGTCGAGAGAATTTATTCTAATGTTACTTGCTTCACTGTCAAGTGCCTCCCGTGAGTTTTTCAGTGGTGCGCTCAGTCCTTTGCGCAGTTTTCATCTTGGTACGCCTCAAGGGGGTGTTCTCAGCCCATTGTTATTTAATATTCTGATGCATCGGCTGCTCACTTCACTCCCTGATATTCCTGGAGCTACAATTACGTGCTATGCTAATGATATATGTGTTCATTCTACCACACCAAGGGATCTCCAGCGGTTTCTTGACTCCTTCTCTGTGGCCTCCTCTCACTGTGGCATTATTATCTCACCAGATAAGAGCAGAATATTCACCCGCCGCCTTCCTCAAGCTCGGCCAGTGTTCACCATTGGAGGGACTGTCATTCCCATGTGTTCCCAGTACCCCTCTCTGGGCCCGCCAGTCAATATTTGGCCGATTGTCCTAGCCAGACCTCAAGACCATCCCATTATCCAGGATTTGTTGGGTCGTCTCCAGCGCCGACTTACACAACTTCAATGGCGTCCTAACAACTCCTCGGGCATCTCCATCCCAGTAGCCAGGACCACCTATATTGCTTTTATTCGTTCAGTTGTTGATTACCTCTCCCCTGCTATAATTCAACT
Organism: Petrolisthes cinctipes; assembly: GCA_033782935.1. NCBI lineage: Eukaryota > Metazoa > Arthropoda > Malacostraca > Decapoda > Porcellanidae > Petrolisthes > Petrolisthes cinctipes. The sequence goes on from JAWQEG010000033.1 coordinate 1,045,621, forward strand.
TCCCAGGGCTACGTTGGAAACTTTATAAAATTTTCAGAATAGAGCAATGAGAATATTTCTCGGTTGTCCAATGTCGACCAGGAGAGTGAACATGCAGCGTAAGTTGCGTCTTCTCCCATTAGTCGAGAGAATTTATTCTAATGTTACTTGCTTCACTGTCAAGTGCCTCCATTTCCCACATCTTTCACCCCATTACTCTCAGTTAGTCAGGACTTCTCTTAGACCAAACTACCCGGTCCCTCCCATACTACCTGCTGGACGTACTATTATAAGGTCTGTTTCCTCTATGCTCCGTAGTCTTAATATAGATATAATGGTTGAAGACGTCCCCCCAGGGCCCCCTCCGTGGATGCTACCAACACCTGATTTGAGCTTCACACCTACTTCCAAGTCGGAACTGCCTTCTCTACTGCGGCATTTGGCTTTGGAACACATAGAAACAGTGACGTCCTCCATTACAGATCCATACTGCCTCTACACTGATGGCTCATTGCAGGTGGATGGTACAGCAGGTTGTGCCGTATTCTCGCCTGACCTGGAGTCACCTCCAGGGGGCTGGGTTGGCCGTCGTCTCTGTAACCACTCTAGCTCAACATTGTGTGAACTGAATGCCATTCTGGATGCTGTTAGTGTTGTTTGTCAACGTGGAGTGAATGCTACCATTTGTTGTGACTCCAAACCTGCCCTTCATTCCCTCTCTAGTGTTCAGCCTACACACTCTACTGTTATTCAGCAGATTTTATCGTTTTTGACCTTATTGCGTCATCGTAACGTGACTGTCAAATTTTTTTATGGGTGCCATCCCATGTAGGTTTACGTCACAATGGTACAGTTGACAGACTCGCAAAGGAAGCCTGTCATCTGCCTCCTCGTGGTGTTAGACGTCCTCTCTCCTTGACATGTTACCTTTCTAGAGTCTGCTCCACCGCTCTCCTCCCTGTATGGCGACGTAGGGATGTAGAGAGGCCCTTAAGCATCTCCATCACCCATTACGAGTTTGTCTGCCGTCACAAATATTCCTACCGTCGTCGAGGCCTCATGGTTCGGAGGCACAATGTAGTCTCTGCTCGTTTGGGGCTTGGCTACCAGCCACCGTGGCAGGTTGCTGGGATGCAGGGTGAGCCTCCCTTCACTGAGTGTCGCTTGTGTCGAGCGCCTCGTGCTAACACTATAGAGCACTATTGCCTGGCCTGCCCCACTGTCCGACACTTGCTGCCCAGGGGCCTGCCACTTGATGTGGTTTGTCGGCACCTGCTGAACCATCAGGTTCTGGAGGAACTTTTGGTGCGCCACCCTCGTTTTGGTGGATTTAAGTAGGTCATGATGTAAATTAAGGGGAGGTGGCCGAGTGGTTAGTGTTCTGGACTCGTAACCTGGAGGTTGGGAGATCGATCCTCTCAGGTGAGTGCCTGAAAATATTTACTCTTCCGATTTGAGTTTGAGGCACTAACTATATGGCCACCGAACGTCGTAAAACACCCTCGCTGGTACCATAACAGCTGCAGTATTTGGGAATTACCCTCACTTTCCTCCCTCTGTGGCTGGGTACCAGTTCGGAAGTCGTGACGTGTGTGTGTGTGTGTGAGTAGCAGTTGACCTGGGCCACGGTATATATATATATATATATATATATATATATATATATATATATATATATATATATATATATATATATATATATATATATATATATATATATATATATATATATATATATATATATACCGTGGCCCAGGTCAACTGCTACTCACACACACACACACACGTCACGACTCTTTCTCTCCCTCTCTCTCTCTCTCTCTCTCTCTCTCTCTCTCTCTCTCTCTCTCTCTCTCTATATATATATATATATATATATATATATATATATATATATATATATATATATATATATATATATATATATATATATATATATTATAACAAGATCATTCTATGATGGGTAACTTTTGAATCACCCTGTACATATTACCGTACTTTTAATACTAATGCTGATACCAAAGCAGCTTTTGAAGCGAAAGATTCTTTGTCTGTGGGGGATTCTAATTGTACTGTTCAAATTATGCAGTTAATAAATGTAGTGGACAGTGACAAAGATTACTGCCCCAACATCCTTCATGACACTGTAGAGCATGATTACCTAAACCCTTTTGGTTTGTGTCTTACCAGAGGGTTGGGCGTAGTAACTTCATCCACGCTTCTAGGTATCAGGGAAAAAAAATATTAGCTTACAACCTATAGTCCATGAGCCAGACCCCAATTGTTTATATTTTAGTACCAAATGGAGGGACTAAATGCCATAGTGACTTTCAGGTAGTTCAAACTGTCAAATATATGGATTTATATGATGAAGCCAGATGTACAGTCACGAGCACTAATAAGTATATAGGTTTGCTTCAAATATCTAGACAGTAAATAAATGCACAACAAGATCTCCAATGGAATTAGTTCGTTCGTGAATTGATGGACTGTTCAAATCTTTAACCACAGATGTATACTTATTAGTGCTCGTGACTGTACAACTAAATGCATATTTAGGCACCATATGTCCAAGCGGCTCTCCCTTTTCGGCGGAAATTGAGTATATAAAAATTCGGGTTTTATCTCATTAATAGTTGATCCTACAAACATCTTCCAGGAGTTAAAATGTGTTTAAATTATATTTTACATCAGATAAAGTAGTGTCAGTAAATTTTCCAGGTAAAAGTATTGAAATAGCCCCTGAGGTAACACTGAAAACGCAAGGTTTTTTGGTGTTTTTCTATTTTCGCATAATATAGTTTCGTATATTATTATAAGTACAAACTCACTGGTTGTAATTTGTATTTTAACATCAAGTAGGATCTGTTTGCAGCAAAAAACAACAACAAAATATTTGAAAACATTTGTTACCGGTTTAACACCAACGTTGCTTCAGTGTCATAATCACTGCAGAGATGAACCAACTGGGTATCGCCATGACCTGCTGGAGCTTTGCACAACCATATTACTACTTATTCCTTTCTTAGGTAGGCCTATTAAGTTACTGATACATATGCATCATATTTTCAGTGACCTTTGCGACAACACTTGTTCGGCAACATGTGAAGCTGCTCTAAACAATAAATTAAGCCAGAACGTTGTGTAGTTATTCAGAGAATATATAAAAGATTTGAAGGAAAGTAATAGGCCACTCTCTAGATTTTGGATGCAGTATGTTGAGAAGGTTGAGATCTTGCTTGGCCTGTTGCGTGCAGATAAAGAGGGAAACTGGAACGTTCACCTTGCTTGTATCAGAAGAATGATCCCCTGGTGCTTCGCAAAGGACAAGATAAATTATTCCTTGTACCATTCTGTATACTTTGCCCAGATGGCAAGTTTAGACGAGGTGTGTCCAGAGTTTTATGTATTTTCAGAGAGGAGGATTTTCAATTCAACTTAAGCAAATAAATTCATTTGGACGCATTGCTGTAGATCAAACAACACAGGAAACGGTGAATAGGGATACTCAGACTGCAGGTAGAACACGTGGATTTAGCTTGAAACCAGGAACGGTGGCACGATATTAACTAATAGCAGAGTATCGATCAACAGCACTGAGACAGCTACGGAAACATATAACTCTCCACTGCCCAGAATTAAGTCATCCAGATCTTGCAAAGTCACGCATCAGGAGGGATGAGTCTGATGTTGCTTCTCTCATTGACTTAATGGAAAACAGCTGGACAAGCCCCTTTCAGCGAAGCTCATCAGACCTTGCTAACCTATCCACTGGTGAAATTTGCCCACCTGATGTTTCTGCTGACCTACTCTCAGCTGAAAAGAAAGGGGGAGAAACTTACAAAAGTTGCCAAGAGCAACGACAACAAACAGGTGATGGTTTCTAAGATGGCATGAAGAAGCTTAAACTAACAACCGTAGGTTCAGTGAAAACGAAACCCTTCAAAAAGGAAAGCAAGGAGATAATACTTAGAGCAGATAAAAAGATGTTTGGCAATATGGTGCTTATTGCTATGAACAGAAACTTAAACAAACGTCAGGTTTTCAGTCATTTACTCGGACCATTTTCTTGAGAATTAGCTAATGGTGATGGAACAATGAGGAAAACCACAAAAGCTGTACTTGCAAGGCAACTGGAAAGTCATTTGTCCCCTGTAGAAGAGGTCCATCAACCCAGTGCAACACTATAATTATAATAACGCTTTGTCAATAATTCAGAAACTTCTTGGTAAATATAATACATTTGAAGAGCTATCTCAATGTATTATTTCAAAGATGCTTCATGCTGGGAGAGAGAGCAATATAATTGATGTAATCTTCGACGTGTACAAGGAGCAATATATTAAATCTGCTGAGCGTGTTAATCAAGGCTCACTTGAAGGAATTATCGTTGGTCACATA